>CM049316.1:25895838-26280838 GCA_026874595.1 Sipunculus nudus | reverse complement strand
CCCTTTCGCGTGTAATCAATGGAACCCATTATCATGCATGCTCTACTATAATTGCTGCCTTGTACCCTCCATTTAAAGCTTACTACATTGCTGACAGATTTGCAGGACTTGGCATAGTTTTAGTTATACAGGATCGGTTAGTTATGGTCGCTTAAGAGGCTGTCAAGATTTTGTTCTTATAAAATATCCCACGCCATATGCTAACTGAGAGACTATATAAGCTCGCCTGCAGTTATGAAAGGTTGACTGAACAGGTTGCGCCATCTTTGGTCGGTCGTCAGAACTAACCAGAAGTTCAGTTAAATGCCGAGAGATGGCAGCAGAGTGAAGTATCAGCACTTTGGGGAAACCGCTCAGGTCAATTACCTTCAACATATAGGTTTTGGGTTTATGAGGTTATAGAAACTGCAAAAGTGACACTTTAAAGTTTTTTTTGACAGGTGAACAGAACCATTGTTATATAAGTTGCATATATGCACTTGCTTGTATTCACTAACATAATAATAACATCTTAGAAACAAGAACGTGCAGGTGGTTTTGATTTATATCCGGTTGAAACATTGCAACGCATTTGTCTTTCAAATGTAAATGACTACAGTACAACCTCGAATATCCGAATTATTAGGTGACATAACATTTGTTCATATAACTGAGGTTACGGATATGCGAGGTAAATAGATTTAGTACACTACTGGTTTATTGGATCTGCCAATAACTTTTTTTTTTAATTTAGACAGTGAGAGTGAAGCATGTATGTAATGTATGTACCGATTAATCAGGACCAATTCCATTTTGACTTTACCATTTTTAAACCACGTACTGGCAAAAATACTGCTGTTCTAAAATTTTTCAATTTAATATCCATGGTTCTATATATTGACATGAAAAAAAAAATACTTAAGTTTTAATAGGATTCTCAGGATTTAATATTTTTTTATGCAAGTGTCAGCTACAAGATGGGAATTCCTCCTCATGTATTTATTTAATATCGCGAGAAATCAGTGTTCCACAAGATTTACAGGCATCGAGATTGGCACGCATGCATTTCAGATCTTTCCCCCAGCCCCACGGATTAGCTACGCAATAATAAAAATACAGCTGAACCTGTCTGAAATACCACCTATCTAATAAGACCAGCTATCTATTAAGACCACCCTTGAGTAAACCATAGGCATCTTCATTTGTTATAAATGACATATCTAAAAAGACCACCTGTGAATTGAGACCACCTTTGGCCAGTCCCTTAGGTATTCTCGCAACACAGTTTCACTGTGTAAGTCTATCTGTCCAGCAGCTGGTTGTAGGAGATGTCTTTTCATAGGCCGCGGACTGTATATATACTTATAATCATATTCGATAAATGTCTTGTCAACACAGAAGAACAGCGTGCTGGAGATGAAAGAAAATACACTAAAACTAGTACGCGTTTATAACACTTATGCTCGTGCATGCACGGACCGGATCACCTTCCCTGACGTAATATTATCCGGCAGCGGACTTTGTGTCCATCAATCATTCAATACACAGAGTAAAACTACATCGCAAGGGACCTGGACGTCTGAGTCATGGAGAGTTCCCCGTATTAGTATACAATCCATGTAAAATGAATAAAGTTTATATTAAAAACACACAGCAAAACCAGAATGGCATTCAGTAGAGCGCAAACCTCCGCTTTGTGTATATATTATAAAAGCAGTCGTACTGCGTCCGCCGATTTATCTACATCTGTGTTTAACGATATCTTCCCTTACCCAGGCCTTGTCCCTCATTAACGTTTATTTTGGTTTTGTTCGTTTATGCTTTCCTACAGAGAGATAACAATCAAGCAGACACGATAGTTACCACAACCTCCTCGGTGAAGAATGGGTCAAACTGACAACAATTGATTTCCGATATAAATATGTAGCAGTATATGTGAATTAAAAACCTCTCCAGCCCAGGGGCGGATCCAGGATTTAATAAAAGGAGGGGTCCTACCCAGGAGGACTATTGACAGAGCCTTAAAAAGGTCCCGAGGTCCAGAAAAAGGGGGATCAAGGCCGAAAAATTGGCCTGAAACACTTAAAAAAACTTGCGGCTGCTGAAAAAGGGGGAGGGGGGGGGGGGTCCGGACCCCCTTGACCTTCCCCCTGGATCCGATTCTGCATCCTAAGCATATTATACAGGTAAATTATGAATTTGACATTTCTTTCTTAAAAATGAATCAACGTACCTCCATTGAATAGAACACACGAGTAGAGAAAAATGATATATATATATTATATTTTGAAATTCAGTATATTACACTTTTATTCAGGTCTACACGACTATGTATATGCCATGCTAGATCGATGTAGTACTTAACGCGACGGCCCCTCTATCACATAGTGGTACGGACCGCAGTATATATATAGTATAACAGCTCGGATTTAGATATCAGTGAACGCATATAATACTAAGCGTATACTCTCGTCACCAGCCGTAGGCGACGCAAGTGAATTTACTCCTTGCTTTAAAAGGGTAGGTAAGTTCATGTTGACTTGTGCTTATGAATCTTAAATAACAGGAAAAACAGGTTGGATGCGCATATTTTTCAATGAAGGGACAAGCTTTTTTACATGATGCTTGATGTATATATATCACAGCTGCCTGCAAGGTATATGTACGCATTTTATTATGTTGATATATACGCGTTTACAACAATCAAGAAGGGTATATATTCAGCATATATATATATATATATATTTATATTAATATACTGTCTAGTAGAACAATGTTCGCACAAAACATCCCTCTGATATTATATCCATGAATCAAATACTGGTATTATGAATAATGTGTGTTTTTACATTTTTCACCTATAGTATACAAGAACTTCTACAGTGTATGAATCCTGGGTCCTTCTCAACTTTGGCTTACGTGTTAAATAAATCATACAATACATAAAGTATATATATATATATATATATATATATATATATATATATATATATATATATATATATATATATATAGTCTGTGTAGTATACAGTATGATGCATCGTGAAAATTCAACTTTAGCAAAACATTAAAAAAAGGGGAAATCGCGAAATTGTGTCTTCTCGAATACGAAGCAAACCACATTTTATACATATATATAGCAGATATAGCAGATATACGTACACATGTTTACTTGTTCATCTGATTGGCGATCTTTTGATCAAAGTTTAGCTACTGATTTGGTATGGACACTGCTCTTATGTTTGAGCGTAGGGTAAGGATACTACGGTCCATACTATAGAGTCGGTGCTAGACTCCATAATATTAGGAACGGGAGGAAGCGGTAGCACGTCGATCGCTATTGTTTTTTTAAATTAATTTTTTTATTGTTTTTTTTAGGTAACCTCCTCCCTTTTTAATGCTAGTTTAACTAGATATATGTACATGCATCAGCAGAATTCCATTCTAGTTTCGGACTACGTGACAGGGCTGTATCACACGCTCCTCTTATTTATATACTGTTGTTAATCAGGCCCGGTGACTACTACACCTGTGGGCCCTGGGCGTGTAATCGTTTCCATCGCTGGGTCATACCACCGAAAAATCCCCGAAAGGTGTACTCGTTTGTGAATGAAGCACGCCAATGGGCAAGTCGATCGCTATTTGGATATAGGGGGATTCGTATGGGGCTTGATATATCTTGGAAATGTAAGAATTGAACAAACCTGAATGTAATCCACCATTCCCCGTCAGCATAAACATGAGGCCTATATACATTAGACCCACTTTTCAAACTGTTGAAGGCCATGCAATAAGGGACTCAGATCATCGAAGGTATAGGGATTTAATTATATTTAGGTTGAACCAGTATCATGGCGTAGATAACAAATGTACAACTCTTTGATAATATATGAAGGACTTATGAAAGAAAATATGAAACATTTATGATAAATATAATAAAATCATGACAGAAATATAATAGTTTTAAACTGATACCAAAATATATTATAAGGTTTGTAACCTGGCTTGAAATGAGTGATCAATGAAATTATGTTTGGTAACTCATTTCTAGAATCTAATATATATATATATATATATATATATATATATATATATATATATATATAGTGAATACACAATAGCTTGAAATGAGGGATCGCTGAAATATTAAATTATTCACTTATATGCATGAAATTATTTTTTTTCAATCTGTGACCAGATATATATATATATATATATATATATATATGTATATATGTATATATATATATATATATATATATAAATTTATATCCAGAGTTATCGTATGGATTATGTGTAAGTCTGCGATTTTTGTATATGCTTTATAATACGATATTGGGTGACAGATGCCATGGTCTATATTTATACACACTCAGATTAAAGGCTAATGTAGATTCATAGGTCTGGTTACAGTATATCAGTATAGTTTTACTAAAAATCACAAAAGCTTGTATACTTGTTTTAGATATACTACAATTTACCTGTATAAAAAATACGTGTTGTTGCCATATTTTATATAAAAAACGTTGATCTTCAAAACAAAGCTGCATGAAAGGTCCTTAATGACTGAAAAGTAGCAAAATTTATCTGCCAATTTTGAGAAATAACTTCCTCTTGATAAAAATATGTGTAACCATTCTGCTGCGAGACATTCTTATTAACCACGTAAGAAAGAAAGGAAGCTACCAAAATTTTTCGTGCAAAGTTATTCGGGTTTAAAAAGGACTACTGATTTCTTATGATTCCATTTTCCTAATTTTGCTTACATTGCTGGTAGCGCTTCATCGCAGCTGTCTCGCGGTGTGACTGCAATTTAAAGCGCATTTAGCGAACTTACTGTTATTGTCATCTGTGAAGCCCTGTGCCTGTCACCAGTGAATTAAACGGGTGGTGGGGTGGAATCTGGGTTTGATGTCGGCCTCTGCGATCACTTGTTCTATATATAGTATCATTTGCCGAGTACTGTTGTCCCTGTGACAGGAAGCATGTATATATATATATATATATATATATATATATATATATATGTTTATATAGCCTATGGATTCATAATTGTTCATAATTTTTTATTTTCATTGAATTCCTGGGTAATCTTTAACCACGAAATAAAATAAAAAACAAAAAAACCGATAATTAGGTTTGGTATAGAACTGTTGAAAGTCCGGCGACCCTATGCATCGAGTTTTGACATCGTGTTTGCCCGTTTTTACCGTCCATGCTAGCAAATGGTACTGATTAATAAAACGCAAAAAAAAAGATGTAGCCCATGAATAAAAAAATACTTTTATTGCGAGGAAAAATATTCAATTCCACACTGGAGTGAGCAAACAAATTAAGATTTCTTCAGTGTCGGACTTAAAAGTGATTGTTTTAAAGTGCGTCTGCACTCACACTGGTATATGTTGACTTGCGCTCTCTCTCTCTCATATTATCTCGCTAAAGGTCGTATAGGTAAAGGTCATTTTGCACTGCTAATCTTTTTTTTACTATATACATAGATACATACATGAACACATACATGTATACATACATATAAACTGATGTCAAAGCGAATAAATATATACCTGGGCATCTATCTCCAGTAGCTCCACTCTCAAAGACCACCTGTGCAACCGGACCGCTTATTCACTAAAATGCATCTCGGCTTTTATATTGGAGTTTTCGCACTTTCTGTAGTCGACTTTATTTACATGACTAGATTCAAATGTCATTTCCAATATATATATTCATGCCTATGTATGCTCCGCAAATCTTATTTGATTGTTCATTTGAAAGAAGTCGTGTTTAAATAAAATAAACAACCACGAGTTAATCTAGTTGGCCCCCGGCTGGGTGCCGAGTCACGGTCAGCTGAGCATATTTATGAGCTGGAGCCCAGTCTAACTGTGGCCTTGTTCCCGGGCACGTGATTCGAAAATGGGAACCGTAATGTGAACGAACAACATACCGACACCTAGCACCGGGACTTGCTCTTATAAACTTACTTATTACATAACATAGACAGTATCTGACACGCATGATTTCATTTGATAGACACAGGTAGAATTATCCCTGGGAAATCTATTGAGATGTAGGCCTACCCTAAATTTTAAGCCGATATTTTTGTCATTTGTGTCATTGAGACTATCGCTTGTATCGGAACTGCGTGAAGCTAAACTTTGATTTAAAGAGTCAGACAATTGTAAACATTCAATGTTTTTTAAACAACAGGAAAACGCTAATCTTTGGCTTATTTTCAGGTCTGTTCACATATTAATTTTGATTCAATGCATGACTAGTTTTAACCCGACGAATAGTGTTTCAGGTCAAAACCACGAAATTTTAAACCCACGAAATTTTCTGAACCCACAATACACACATATACAGTAAAACCTCTCCTTACGACCACCGGTAACGCGACCACCTCAAAATAACGACCACTTTTTCATGGTCTCAATTTTATTTTACTCTTTATATCAGACCTCGCTTAGACGACCACCTCGAAACTGCGACCGCGTGATCGAGGTTCCGTTCATGGTCCTGATCTTGAGGTGTCACTGCTGAGTACTGCATGATGTCCCTGTGCTGGCCATGTGCTGAATTGACGGGAAGCATAAACATATAAGTTTATAATATATAGGTGTGTGTGTGTTTACACAGTAACCATCTTAAATATATATATATATATATATATATATATATATATATATATACAGATGACCATCTCGAAAATGCGACAATTTTATCGAGGTCCCATTTCTGGTCGTTATTTCGATGTTTCAGTATATATATATATATATATATATATATATATATATATATATATATATATATATATAAACCCGAAGACAATATAAAACTCGACAGTATCAAAATTATAAACCAGAGCTCATATTGTACTTATTTCTTCGTTATACATGTATAAGTCTCTTATCCCGATCGCCAGTATAAAGACCACGTGTGTCGGCTCATATTCATGATATTTCGTCATGTGTACATGTATATACATAATTGTACTTACATTTAGTTTTATCTCTCTGTATGTCGTATTTACGTTACGTTTAATATCACAGCATGAAGCTGTGAACCATATTTGGCCATGAAAGAATGAAAACAAAATCATCATGAATGCAGTCCTTTTATATCATTCATAAAAACATCAGTCGTAATAACGACTTTACATTTACAATACTTTGAATACCTACAAATACTTAAAAACGTAGGGAACATCTGTCGAATCTATTGCCCGTATCTTTCAAAATCATTACCTAGAAATTCTAATAAAGACTCTATATCTGCCGACACTATACAGAAAAGCATGCACTGGTTTGTAGATTGCATCTGGTCTCTTTGATCTGTCTTTTTATATAGGTTATTCGGTCTGCATATTATATGTCTATTGTTACACAGACCACAGTTACGTATGTAAGAACATATACACCCAACTGCGAAAAAAGCTAAAACTGCATTTTTATATCACAGTTGGGATGCCGTAATCGCTGCTATTCTCTCTCCCTCTGTCCCATCAGGTTCCTATTTTATATATGTATAAAAAGCTAAGTAGGTTTCAGTGCTTGCAGCATAGTGCTCGATACAGCTAAGGTTGGCAGGTTAGTGGAGTAATAACTCGATGCATCAACGCGCTTAACGTTTAGATAAATATATATAGTTTCCATGCAATGTAATGTATATACGGTCGTCAGCTCGAATTACGTATGTTTATATTTTGTATACATGTAAGTGATTTAGGGATCATCACCCGATTCCATTATGATTTATCAAATCGAGAAGACCTATCATAAACACTTGTTTGTATGAATGTAGCGTCATTCTAATGTGCAATGTATATGTTATATTGCTTATACAAGAATTCGGGCATTCATTAACAGTTTTTAGATGCGTGAAAAAAGTTTATTTGTGTGTTTTACACGCTGATTCATCCGCATCTGAGAATTCCTAATTGTTCCGCTCCATCACCTACATATAATCATCAGCATGTGAGCGAGTAATAAATAACTGACTGGCGCGACAATAACAAAATAATGGTGGCATTTTTTTTTTACATGCAGATAAAGCAAGGGAGAGAGAGACAGAAAGACAGAGATACAGAGAGTGAGACGGAGAGACAGAGAAATAAAAAGTGAGAGAAAGTAAATAGACCGAGAGAAATATGAGAGAGAGAGAAAGAGAGAGAGAGAGAGAGAGAGAGAGAGAGAGAGAGAGAGAAATATATAATACTGAGATAGATAAAGAGACAAGGATACATGGAAATTTTTCTTTGTGATTACATAGATACTTTTAATCATAATTATATTTGGCCTGTTTTTTGTTGTTGTTTACATATATGGGTTGGTTTCTTGGTTGGTTGCATGTTAATAATGTCTATGATCAAGCTTACTAAAAATAAATGTGAGTGGGAGTTTGAATGATTAGCCTGAGGTCCAAGAAATAATCAATTTAATTTTAGAGGCAATCTGGTCCACTGTTATATGTTTTAAAGGATTCTATACGAATATGAGATGGGCAATTTGTTTATCCAGACCAATATTTGTGATATTAATTGGGATTAAAGAGGCCGTCTTTGTTCAAGTCAGCAATAGCTCTCCTATTACCAAACATACAAGTTTCTTTTAACAGTTACACCCAATTTATGTGCAACATGCACACAGGAGTTTAGTATTAGGAATAAATAAAATAATCTTGGCGGAGATATATATGTGTTCTATTACTACAATCTAATTAGTGTCTATTATACCCTGAATTTTCCCTGACCAGCTGCATATATGTACATTCACCAGAGAGTGAGAGTGAATGAGACAAGGAGAGAGAGAGAGAGAGAGAGAGAGAGAGAGAGAGAGAGAGAGAGAGAGAGTGAGTGAGTGAGTGAGTGAGTAAGTGAGTGAGTGAATGAATGAATGAGTGAGTGAGTGAGTGGGTGAGTGAGTAAGAGTGAGTGAGTGAGGGGGTGTAAGTGAGTCAGACAAAGAGAGTGAGTAAAAGAGAGAGTGAGTGAGAGTGAAAAAAAGGATGAGCGAGTGAGAGTGATAGAGAGGATGAGAGTGGATGAGTGTGGATGAGAGAGAGAATAAAAGAAAGAGTGGTAGTGAAAGACAGTGAGACCAAGAGAAACGGAGATATATTTTCTGTGACGATAGGAAAACATACATAGATAGAAAAATAGGCGAGGGAGACACATGTCAAGCTTAGTACCAATTCCCTATACATACTTTTAATCACACAAATATATAGGACTCCTGTATTGCTATGAAATAAATTATCCGAACCGGGGTCAGTACTTGGCATTGATATTAACCATCAGTGTATATTATTGCCACAGGTGTCCGTCGTGCATCAGGCACACAGATTAATATATTACAACATTCCACTGTTAATACGGTTATATGTATATTCATACATATATATATCTGTAATAAATATGGATCATATAGATTATTCTTATCTCATGATAAGATTAGAATTTATTATGATCGGTCCTTGGTCCTGATACAACTGGAACAAAATTTATATATATATATATATATATATATATATATATATATATATATATATATTTAATATATATGAGAGAGAAAAAACAAGGCCACAGGCATCATGCATATTACATTCATAATACACACCTCTAATAATTTTGGGTTATATATATATATATGTAAATATATAAAATAAATATATTTAAAACAACGTTTCCCCTTTTGCAAGACCAAACTGATGGAATATATAGCAAACGTTTGTGGATTTGAATTCATATATCGATACCGTACCCCTGCATGGCAGCCAGTAGGCTATGCGGGCTTAGCGGTTCACTTGAATGATAATAATTAGTAAGATGTTATGCAGTGCGCAGGTATGAGCAGAAATGGATAATAGGTCACTCGGTCGCTTGTTAAAGCATTATCAAGAACCGTGTAACCTGAGGACGTATTAAACTGTCATCGGTATGGGAAGAGGTGTCATCAAGCGGACTTTATCACATCATCGGTATTTTAGATGATAATTATGGTGACGAAATTTGTAATGGCTCGTTCATGGAGATACAAAAACGCACTTGCGTGAGTTAGGGCTATTACAACCAAAGAGAATCTCGGGTTAGTATACAACTCTTTCAGTATTAGCTGTTCGCAGTTCTCCTTGGGCTGAGCCTTGCCCAACTAGTGTAGACAGTTTTCCTTTGCTATGAATTAAGTTTTAAACTTTACTTTTCCTATTGCAGATCTGATTCAAGATGGCGACCAGTGTGGACGACCTTAAAAGCCCTTTGTTCTGGCGAGCAGTGCTTGCAGAACTTATTGGCGTACTATTCCTCAATCTTGTCGGCTGCGGAGCATGCATTGGCGTCGGAAACAACCCTGCAGTACAACCAACCCTTGTCTCAATCTCCTTCGCTTTTGGACTTAGTGTCGCCATCATGGTCTGGTGCATCGGTAGTGTTAGCGGCGGTCATATTAACCCCGCTGTTACCATGGCAATGCTCATCACCCGAAAAATCAGCATCGCACGCGGATTGTTGTTTGTCGTCAGTCAGAGTCTTGGAGCTGTCGCCGGCACCGCCATCCTGAAAGGCGTTCACGAACCAGTTAAGAACGGAACCGCACCGATTAAGTATGGCCTTACCGCTCCATCCGTGGGACTGGGACCAGCCTTTGGTGTAGAGTTCCTCATCACTTTTGTTCTCATCTTTACCGTATTCGCAGCTTGTGATTCCAAAAGGAGTGATCTTGAAGGCTCCAAGCCGCTCCAGATCGGTCTCTCAGTCACTATGTGCCATCTGTTCGCGGTGAGTCTCTTTTTATTTTTTTATATAATTTTTTTTAGTTTGAAATAGTTAATTTTTTTATTCTGTATTTAAATAGCGTCATATTCAACATCTTGATATTACTATACAGCGCTGAACAATAATATATAGTATACTTTAGTAGGAATGGCAAATACTATAAAATGTTAAAATACTATAACCGTAACGCATACGATATAGAAAACTGGTTCCAGGTAAAACACGTGTTAAAAATCCTAAACTTGATTCACATGTGAATACTTAAGTAAGTGCACATGTGTAGAGAAACGATTTTAACCATTTTTGAAAAGAGACCAAGGATTACATTGAGTGAAATATGCAAGCCGTTCCAAGGTAGCGCATATGCTAATCATCTATTATTGCTACAAATATAATTATACAGTTATTGAAATGACCAGGAGCGGACCAAGGATTTTAGGAAGGAAGCGAGTGTTTATTTTGTACCCAAGAGACTGAAGGCCATCGACTCATGCAGGAAGAAAATTAATGGCCTTAAAAAATGGATTACACTGCAAAAAATATTAATAGGGGGAATTTTAACCCCCTTACCCCTTGGTACCCACCCGTTCCCCTTTTCTATTATATACAGTAACCCCTAAAACTAACGTGGCCGGTCCTACCACGAAATTCTTTATTTATTATAATATTCATTCCATTATCATTTGGTCATACATTTGGTCGTAACCGACATTTTATAAATAACAGAAGTTGGTTCAAGATTATACCGCTAGGAAGGAGTGACCATTCAAACAGACGGACGGACGGACAGGCTGCGAGAAAGATTTGTGAACTAGATTTCATCAGAGAAAGGCCTTGGCTTTCATAATGTTGCACTGACATATACATAAATGAGAACATAGGTTGTGTCATATTTGCGTGTGGGCAAACAAAAATAAAAATATTAAATCTGCTAGAACTTCAATTCGTATCCATCACGCTAGCTTGTAAACAATTGTGTATAGGGGCTATGAAACGCCCGATAACATTACACATTCAGGAAAGTGCAACGTCGTGTACTGGAAATGGATATCTAGGGTATACCATCAAACAGTGACCGCTCTAGCGTGGTGGTCTTTTGAAAGAAACGAGTCCGCTAATGACACCACCTGTCTGTTAAGATTACCCTTGAGTGAACTAAAAACATTCACATTAGTAACAATTGACCTGTCAAAAAAGGGCACCTGGGAATTGAGTCCACATCTGGCCGACCCACAAGTGGTCATATTACACAGGCTTCCATGTACATTGCCAATGCAGTACATCTTAAAAAAGTTTATATATGTGTCAACAACCGGTGTATGTCTGTATGACCATTCTGCATAAAGGCCACATGTATACTTGAACGCCAATAATTTCTAAATATAGCCAGCGTTCCTTTATCACGCTTTGCATGCTTGCGGGAGAGTGTTACACAAGATACAAGATACAAGATACAATGCCCCATTCTAAAAATACCATTTAAGATAAACTTATATCTATATATATCGCAGTTTATGCTGCCCCGAGATAACCCGTAGGGGAGTTACTATAACTGATCAGTTGGAGGTCGGTTAGCATTAGCTTAATCTGTCTCTAAGTCACAGACAGTTTGACATTTAGGGTCGTCTAACAAACTTTGGGTACTTGATCTATTGAGACCGTATCAATTGGACATATAGACTGGTAGATGTCTATCCTTCTCCATACTCTTTACTTTACGCTCTATTATTTACGCAACTAACCATGACATGAAATAATAAATCATAATATATCGTGTATGTTTATAGATTGCAATCATAAATAACATCAGAACTCAGATGTCTGCCATTAATGAAAAATAATTAAAAAACGTTCGATGTTCCGTTCGGGTTCCCTTCCAATTAAAAGTTTGCTCGTACTATTTGACATACATGTAATCGTTCATATTTAATGTTGGTTTACTTTGTGCAGAATTTTGATATGGTGAGATGGGGCAAAGTGGAACCATCACGAAACATACTCAAAGGGATGAAATCGCGAAATTTGAACCCCGCGAATATGAAAGCAACCACCGAATTTTCTCCACACTTTAAGACCTTCAGTCTCCTGTCTATTCATATAAACTATATTTTAGTAAGGATCATTCCACGTAGTCATCGCTAGGCACATGGCCCGGGTTGATTTGCTAGAATTTAGCTGATAAAAATCTGCACATTGAGGTTTTTCTGAAAACTAACATCCGAAATGGAATTGAACCTACATGTATTATTTTTAAACACATCCTGCATACACACGTATATCTGGATGCTTCATGGAGATTGCCTGGCGTAATTATAATTTTATTGTTAGTATTATACACTCAAGATTCACAATAACCGCCTTTTCGCCGGTTTTGCTTCTATGTTTACTTCTGCCAAGGAGGTTATGTTTTCGCCCGTGTTTCATTGTTTGTAGGATAGCAAGACAAATTGTTTGTATATTAGCACGTAAAATTACAGCGAGAACCTTGAAATAAGGGATGGAACTTTGACAGGGAAGAAAAAAATATGATGAGGAGTCAGATATAAGGGACGGAGCCAGATATAAAGAACGGAGCCAGTTATAAAGGACGGATAAGTTGAAGCCTTTGCCTAAATTGGCCTACAGGGACCAAAGCTACATCAGCACCCACAAAGTTTGTTGAATTATCACGTCTTCTCTTTAAAATAAAATGGTACCTGCCAAAAGAATGTACTTAAACCATTGGGTTACTCCTGTACACAAGTGTAAAAAAGTGGACCGGGCGCGATTCCTGGTGCTTACATAAACAGAGCGCAAAGGCCACCTGCGTTTTCCGTTTTCTATTTAGGCTTATAACCGGTGATTTTCATGTTTGGACTACTCCATGTTTAGGGATTGTCGCGCATGGGCAAATTGGACCTCCTATCACGCGGCCTCTTTATTCATAAACAGGCACAAATGGACCGTATTTACTCGCACGCGGACCTATAACAAGGTGTCAAGCAGCTGAATGGGAGGTACTGGGACCGTGTCCTGGGAAATTTTGCTGGAAAATTGTTGTTAAAAGCTAAACTGAACTGATAATGGGAAAGAATGTCCATAATATTTCTCCTAAATATTTCCCTTTAAAAGGTACGAGCTCTGCTGAGTACCATAATGGTTTCAACCTTAACATTCATAATAATCTCACTGAACGCCCTGACTTGAAATAAAATTCAGTGAGTTTGTACTCGTGTTCTATTTAATCGCCAGAGACCAGGCAAGTGTCGTTAACAATTGAACTTCGGCTTGTCAGCAGCGTTTTTATCATAGTCCCGTGGGCCACTTGTGTGTTTAAGGTATACCTGTCATTAAAGCTTTGATCACACAGCCGTCACTTGTGTGTTTATTGAACACCTGGGGTCGCAGGGGGGATATTATTTCTTATTGAGTGGTACTTTTTTAAGGCAAATCCCTTGAGAAATTGAAGCCCTTGTCTTATCGTATAATCGTTAATATCAGACTTAGAAAGAGAATAGCCGGGGGCGTTACTTGAAGTTTGCCTGAACACGTCGCAAGTTATTAATCTTCTTTTGGTCTCATTAGAAAATGACATTACTAATAGATGGAAATAATGAACAGTTGGAGCATATTAAATTAAGAGAAGTAGGACAACTCAATGTGCAATTAGGTTACTAGCACTCCATATATATGCTTATGCGGTACTGCAGCTAGAGAACGGACGCCTGTAATTCCATTAATATATATGCGGTACGTAAGTAGCAAAGCTGGGCCTATATAAAGTATTTTAATTTCAGGCCTCGAAAGTAACTTTTTAGCCTATGGTCCCGGTTCCGTCCCAAAATGCAGACTGAACGGTCCCGGGGACACAAATCACAGTCCCAGCTATAATGCTGAAATGCTGGCCCTCAGACTCTACAGCGTATTATTTTAAACTTTACCATCAGCATGGACTTTCATTTTATAAGAGGTAGCACTTCGCTCGACATGCATACTTGTTTCACAGGCTCGTCAGGTAAATAACAAGCCATTTTTTGTATGTAAAATTTAAAAACAAGTAATTAAAAGCTTAAAATATAAATAACCATGTGATCTATTTGTATAACTTAAGACGATATTCTAATGTTTGTAATATCACACCATATAGGTGGGGAACCGTTGGTTTCTCCCATTTGAAGCTTGCCTCTGTCGCAGAGTTGCGCGGTGCCCGTCAACTTTCTCAGCAGTCTCGCAGTTTGTAAGCAACTCTTGCAAACTGCCAGCAATCAATCAGTTAGCCAACAATTTTGCATCCTGATGCACAAAATGCTAGCAATTTTGCAACTTTGGAAGCAACTTTGCCATTCGGCAGGAAAGACCTCCCCGTCTCTCATACACGCAATTTGCTGGCAATTTTTCAACTTAGTTCTCTTAATTCTCCGTTAGCGGGAGTCCCAGACGACATTAAAGACGACATTAGCGTCTATTTTGCAACTTTGGAGTTATCTTAATCCTCCGATAAAGGAAGCCCGGGAGGTAATATAAAGCAAATTACTAGCCCTTCAGCACCTTTAAAAGCGACTTTGACATTCAGTAGGTAAAAAATATATATGTATAATGTATATATATAAGTGTATATATTTATATAAAATATATATTTATATATATATATATAGGGTGTTCGAGAATGATCTCTCTCACCCACCCACCCACCCACCCACCCACCCACCCACACATAAATATATATATTAAGATTAAGATCTGTATATAAACATATATATATATATACATACGTCTTCATATACCTCTTTCTCTCTCTCTCTCTCTCTCTCTCTCTCTCTCTCTCTCTATATATATATATATATATATATATATATATATACATATGTATGCCTATTTGTGTATCTGTAACACACATAAGGTCATATGATTTTCCCCGTGCTATGATTTTTCCCGTGTCACATTTAAACTATAGGTCTATAATTCATATTACGTGCATTTTGGAAATATATATTGCTTTTGTTGACCTTCAATGTACAGACCGGGTATCAAAATCATAACCATCCTTGTTTGGCTGTTCCTAAAAAATCTTAATCACCCCATTAAAACATTAAGATTTGAAAAACAAATTTAAAGTCCTGGGTTGAATGGTCTTTGGAACGCTTTTTTATCTATAATTTAAAAGCTAAAAAAGGCATTATACACAATCATGACAGGCCCATACTTAACCAATTTAAACGTGTTGCCTTTAATGAAAGAAATATAATTCAGCAGCCCCTGTTTCGACCAGTCTCATCAGCTGTTTTGCGTCCTTCTAGGACAAACGACCCATTTCAGCAGGTTCAACATATAAACAATACCTTATCTCATTATTCATTTAACAGAATCTCACATGGAAAAAAAAAAGTGCTACTATAAAGGAATTTAGTCTCAGCAGTGCACTTTATAATTGACATATCCAGTTTGGTCTAATATAATACTCTACGTGTATCAACCCAATCACAGACTTTTAAGCAGTGCTTGGAATTTATTATTTAATATTGAGTAGGAAATTGTCATGCTTATTCCGCGGTTCCATAAATTTCATTTAGAAAAAAATTAATAAAGGTTCACCTGTACGATGTATTTTGTCATTACAATATATTTTACCCTACACAATGAGTTACGTTTAAAGATTCAAGCTGTCTACAGCCGCAACCCTCAGAAGGTAAATGCAAGAAATGGAAGAAAAATATAGCGAAGGTTCACCTGTACGATGTATTTTGTTATTACAATATATTTTAACCCTACACAATGATTTAAGTTTCACCTGTACGATGTATTTTGTTATTACAATATATTTTAACCCTACACAATGATTTAAGTTTCAAGATTCCAGCCAACCACAGCAGCAACCCTCAGAAGGAAAATGCAAGAAATGGAAGGAAAATATAGCAACCATTTCCTCATATGTCTTAAATCAGTATTTTCTTGTAATTATGCCCATTTCCCGAAGATAGCAATGTGGAGGAAAGAGATCGCCGCTGACCTAAAATGATTGTAGTCAATGGCAAAATTATTGTTAAAAAACATGCAGACTCTTTAATACTATTTCAAAAGTTAAATATATAACAATACATAAAACAATGTTCCCTATGAAAACTATGAAATTCTTAATAACAGTTCCATTTTGTAGATATTCGGTTTTATATCCATCCTGTCATCTTCTGATTTAACATTGTTCAACGATATTCACCACCGTTAACAGTGAACTTAAGTGACGGGGTTGATAAACCAAGGCGTTGACAAACAGATATATTTATTCCAAGACAACTTATTATTCCTACAACGTTAAAATGGGACAGCCAGTATAGGTAATTGATTATATAACTTTTAATAAAATAGGCCCTATGTCTGTGGCGGATCCCAAATTTACTAGTTAATCGCCTAAATAAATAATCAGTTATTTAGCTCTTGCCCAAGGTTAGCCATACCACATTTCCTGTAACTACTGTTAACTTGATCTTCATATCATCCACACGTATGGATGTCAGCTTCTTTATCCTGAAATTTAATAGGAATTGACCATAAACTGTAGCTTTTATTGCAGTTTTTATGAGACCATGTCACATTTTTGCTGTACTAAACCTCTCTAAATGTCCCCTTGTTGACCTCTACGGCTAATTATTCATTCTTGAAGCGAGGCACTCTCTGCAGCAAGCAAGCTCTTGGGTGCTTTGAGCTGGATCTAACTGTCATCCATTTAATATGTCAAATTAAATTTATCTAATTATCCAGGTCTTTTCCAGGTTTCTCGGTTTCTATTTATTATAAAATTTAATACAAAATGAAATATGTCAACTATTTTAAATATTACTCAGAGAAGTACTCATTAAAGATGTCAATATGTTTCACTAACAACAGTAAGACTCAAGGCTGTATCACCTGTTACATGATACTAGGTTAATAATAAAAAAAACTCATAGTACTGATCGATTCCTTAATTTCAGTTGATAAAATCAAACATTCCCAACTCCAGTTTCCTCCGTGTGTTATATATTTGATATTTTGATCCTTTGGTAATTTTAACACATTAATTGTTTCATAGCTGAGGTTGCTTTTCTTTTTTTCTGATACATGTTTTAAAAAATTAAAATATTCAATATGATAAAAAAATCAGATCACAGACAAGTGCTCATTATGATGTTCGTGATGTTAATAGTTTTCATAAGTGTCTTACTATTGTGTAGACAGTGATGTGGCATTATTAAAAGGTGAATATAACAGTCTTTTTATATATCAATTAAAGCCATAAAACCAGGTACTTATGATCGTTATTTAAATTTGTATTCTGGATTGTATACTTGTATACTTATATTCTGGACTCTCGACAATTTGTTAGACTGAAACTGAATAAATACGAGACATTGAATGATTACTTTATAATTGAACTTGAATATGAATACAAATATTCAATATTTCGATCATGAACATGAATACAAATACTAATACAGGTAAAAAGAAAGTATTTGAATGAGGGGGCAAATACTTTCAAAATGTATCCAGAAATGCATTCATGAATACATTATATAATATTATTTTATTAATCATTCATTTCAATTATATTATTTAAAAAATCTTATCAGATGATACTGTTGGTATTTTTAATTTTACATCATATTTGGCCAAATAATTGAAATTAATTTGATTTTAATAGATAAAATTGATTTAATTTTTAATTCATATTAAATTCATATCATTTGTGCTTGTGCTACTCTTGGGTAAGGGTAACCTGTTAATATATAATAACAGTTAACTCGTTTGGAAAAAAACTGGATAATTTTTGACTTATAGTGGATATTTTTTTATTCAAATACTTATGCTGCAATGTAAATAAAGTTATTAGGCCAAGTCAAAACCTATGTGACAATAGCACTCTTTTTCCTAATGTAAATAATATAAATGACATCAGTCCTCTTCCCTCTCCAAATATTTTATCAAAATCTTTGCATAATTTGAGATAAACACCATGATCATCCTCATAAATCTGCTTATATTACCACATTCAAACAAAAAGATGTCTACCCTTTCTTCTAGTCATATTTTATTATCATAAATAACAGCTGAGGACCGTGACCTATGCATCCCTTGTTATTTTCAGGTAACTGTATAGGCGTTATAGCGTGGCGGAATCCTAACTGTACTCTTTCTTCCAAGCACCTTCCAATTCAGAGTGTCGAGCCAAAACTGAATGCACGGCATCACTATTTAAATGGAAAATTTCATTTGTTCACGAGTAGACCAAAGCGCGGATCCAGGGGGGGGGGGGGGGGTCGAAGATTTACATATTTTCTATACATTTGCCATGAACATACCATAAATTAGGTGAGAATTGCGTAAATTCTTAAAGATTTGAGCCCCAAACATAATGCCCTCTGTAACAAAATAGGAAATATATGCCCGTTTAATTTGAGTATCGCTGAAGCTAGAGACTTTTTTCAGGAATATCTCTTTATTTAATCAACATTGAATTGTGTACCCAAAATTTGATCTGATTTTGCCAATTTTTTAAAGTTATTAGCATTAATAATAAATCAATATCTTAAATTTTGTCCAACTGTTGCCAAGGCACGTTTTTCCCTGTACACACTGTTGATTTAATATTCACAGCATGCATGCATAAAGATTTAATATTTTGAAATCTGAAATTTCAAGTTTTTAGAAACCATAAGTGTATGACCGAAGGTGGCACACTCTACAGGAGGATTCATAGATCATCATGTTGCCAAATTGCCGGCAATTTGCAGAATTGCCTCAGTCTATAACCACCGGGGGCCCACTTTCCCGGAGGAGCAAGTTGCCAAATTGCTAGACGGAGGCCCTTCGTTTCGTTCTCGCTCGTGGCTCCCCCTAACGGAGGATTAGGATTTACCGTTGTTCTAATGAAGACAAAACATGCATTGTAGAAAATCTAAAATCCCCATTAGCTTAAGTACAGGCCATTTCTCAAAACCGACAGCTCCTCCCTCATGGAATTTTAAGGCTATTTCTCAATATATTATCCTAATCTATTGTCACTTTCTTCATTTTTGAAAAAAAATGTAAATAACCAGCAAACTGCACTGGAAACAGTAAAACACACTACAGGCACGGTGCCTGATGCTGAATATAAAAATGCTGAACATATTTTCTGTAAAAGATTACTAAGCGAGAAATGTCGATTCTGATCTTGTCTACGTCCAAACAAGAACGCCGTACGACCAGGAAATATTAGTTCATTTTATAGGCTATAAATAATAATGAAATACATTTTCATAGGCAGTTAAAAAGAAACACGACCAAATAATACGGTTGCTAAAATTTTATGCTTGTTCTGATCAGCTGTGGCCGGTAAAAACAATTCATGAGAAAACGAACTGCTGGCAAAAAATGATCATGTCATGTTATGATCGCTACAGAACTGACGAAATCACTCAACTATAATTGAAATACGAAACATGTGATTTGTGGAGATCTAGCGTTAGACACGTCAGTTGCAGGTTCCATTAAATAGGCCCGCGTCATTTGCTTTATACTCACGGTGGCACCGTGACCGTTGCTGAAAAATTAAGACTAACGCAAGCGACAAGATTTCAGTGAATTTTCCCGCCAAAATAATCATGAATGAAGTCACATGGGTGCATTATTACTACCAACCTCTTATTGGCTTATGTTACCACGGGTGCAGTGACGACACGTTATGTCATTGGTTCATCTTCACTCATTTGCATTGCCCCGATATGGAACTTCTTCCGAATATTGTCGACTAGCTGACGGGCATAGAAGCTCGCCATTAATGAGGTTTAACGAATATAATGCAAATTTTCAGGGCTTAGGCCAAAAAAAAATGAAAGATATGGTTCTAAGGCACCGCCCGCATCAATTTTTAACCTCCGCATCAACAATTTTTATTTTGATTTTCATTAGAAACTTACCAATTTTGAGCTGAAACTGCTCAGACATTTCTTTCAAGGCGTAAAAAATCATGCAATTTCCTTTGCTATGTACTGCTTTTACTTGTTTAGCAAAATAAATCTGTTATTATCATGCTTTTCCCTATCATTTGACATTTTTATCGAAACATACCAAAAAATTATAAATAAAATAAAACCGCCCGCCCGCATTGATTCATGAAAAAAGTGCCTGAGAACCATACTTTTTTTTTTATTTTGGCCTTAGGGCAAATTTCGAATGATCTCAAATCAGAAGGTTCATGGCTTCAGACATTCACGGCGCACGTCACACTCATAGCTAAGAGGGAGCTGCTTATTTCGCCAGTGGAACATATTTAATATTTAACTTTTTCTATAGAGTATTTAACCCCGCGCAATAAAAATCTGTTGCGCAGCTCTCACCTGACGGACCTCCTCATGCACATGAGCGTCCACTCGTAGGCCTACTGATTTCATGGCGTATCGGGACATCGGTTCTTGACAGTAGTACCGAGATTGACGTCACTTCGCTCATTTCTCCAAACAACCCGCGAATTTTAAACGGGTCAGCAAAGGATGAAAAGTCTAAAAGATTTATGCTCTAAATAATTTTATCACTTTAACATTTTACAAAAATTTTGCTCGTTGATTTTAAGAATAGATTTTTAATTCATATATAAAAACCTATTTTGATGGCTTGGCATTGGCGAAGCACATAAAGTTGAACTGTGATAAAAATTATTAGATCTTCTGCGGGTTTTCACCGTCCTATGCAGGATCGTCCCGGCGGCAAATATGATAGTCCCGAACTGGAATGTAATCGTCTCCAGGACGGCGTTAATTTTGAGGCCTGAAGTATAGAACTGCCCATGTCAGAGACCAGTTAAAGAAATACCCTATCACTGACGTCAAAGTGTTGCATTTTCCCGTCTCACATACCATGCGAAACGTGCTGCATATAATGTACACGTGCGATTCCTAATGTGTAAGTCTTCTAAAACTTTTTCAAACAATCGATTAGGTGAACTTCGATGCAAAACGAAAGCATCTGTCACAGAGGCGTTATAAGAACTTATAACTTTCTTAACTGGAAATACCTACAGTTGATTAATTAGTACGCAGAGTAAACCAGAAATCACATAAATTCTACACAAAAGATATAATACTATAGCTTGCTACAAGAGGCCGCACGTTTGCATGTGCTTTCAGAATCAAATTCTTTCGCGATATCTTCATTTAGAACTTTTCGCATGTGTTTCATTTCCGCGATCGCACCCGAACATGTAAAGTTCTTGCAATAGTATTTTATTTTTTATAAAATAAAAATTAATCCCGCAATTATTTCTGTTACAGTCATTATATTATGTCCTGTGTCGAGTCGATATATCTCCGAGAATTCCGAATTCCGGATACCATACATTCACACAGGAGAATGCTGATTATCGTACCATATTCCCAGAGGTTTTATAACTATTCGTTAGTGTAGATGCATCATACCTTGTTATTCATCGAAGTTTGTGTGGCAACTTATTGCCAAGGGGCTTTATATTCGTGGTTGTTGGCCAATCGCGAAATTTAAACCCTCGCGAACAAAAGGACAACCACTGTACTTATTGACTGGATTAGCCACGCTAGGATATGAGGGACATGAGTTGCTGTTTACGTATTTAGAAAACACCCTTAGTTGTATCCCCAGACAAAGTCGGGGGATACTATGTTTTCATACCGGTCCCGCCGCCGCCGCCGCCGCCGCCGCATATAAATCTTGTTGGCACGACAACTATTAGATATTGGTGAGAGGACGACGCTTATTTAAAATGAGGTCATGACCTTTCCTATGAGAGTGGCCTTGACCTTGAATATTGCCATATATGGTGAAAATCACACAAAGTCATTAATATCTCAATAAGGGATGTATGGATTGGTCCAAAAATCAACTTGACCGAAGATCTCGGATAGTAATGAAATGTACCGGAAACAGGTGGCGCCACCTGTTATTCTTTTACTTGTTTTCGTGCCGTTTAATACCCCCATCATTGCCACTTAATAGTACTGTGAGCATTATAAGTCAAAAACTAATGCACAGATTTCTTTTATATTATGCATATACATAGGCATGGGTTATGGGAAGATGTATACATAAATTTGGGTCATGACCTTTCCTATTAGAGTGGCTTAGACCTTGAATATTGCCATATATGGTAAAATTACACAAAATCATTAATATCTCAATAAGGGATGCATGGATTGGTCCAAAAATCAACTTGATCGAAGATCTTGGATAGTATTGTCATGTACCGGAAACAGGTGGCGCCACCTGCGGTGCCAAGAAATAACTAGTTCATTTTGGTGGTGACAGGTAGCGCTTCAGCTTCAATATACCGGTCACAATACCAGTCATTCTACCTGGTGGCGATCGATTGATTTATTCTTAATTACCTCCAATAATGAATGGTTAATTATCATGTTTATTCATTTCATCAATGCACAACTGAATTATCGATAAAGAGAATTAGACTATAGATATATACTAATGCATGTTCATGTACTCTCTTGCTGTTATATGTGTCTTATCATATAGTTACATTGTTCAGGCAAAAGTTTAAAGATCGCTCTTCGCAGTTCATGTAAAAATAGTTCTTAATTATAGAAAAAAAAAACATTATCAGTCGATGACAATAAAGTTACATCTTATGCTACAAATGTTTCCTCATCTGCATTATGTCGGTAGACCCCTGCTTCGATACGTAATACATTGACATACTCTTTGATTGTGTAAGCAAAGCAAAGCATGTTCTACAGGATTCACGTACAATATACCAAAAAATGACAGAGTGAACATATAGCATGACTTGGTGCTTAGGGTATATGAATCCCATGATCAGGACTTAGTGCCGGCTGACGTCAAGTCAGACATATATACAGACAGACAGAAAGCCAGACATATAAAAAGACAGACGAAAAGATAAGCCAGACAGACAGAAAGACAGACAGACAGAAAGACAGAGTGAGTGTTAACTTGTTCGTGTTTATAGTTCCCTAATCAGGAGAGGATCCAGGATTTAGTACAAGTATGGGCATGGGGTCTTTCCAATGCATGTCGCGTAATGACAAAACCCAAAACAAGGTCTCAAGGTCTGGAAAGGGCATACACCAAAATGCATACATTGGTGTGTACCCCTTTAAAAAGGTTGCGGCGGCTGTATAAAAGTTATAGGGGTCTGTTTTTGGTATCTTTATGACATAATTTTCTTTGATTTCAGGTCCCACTCACCGGATCCTCAATGAACCCTGCCAGAAGCTTCGGATCAGCTGCTATTTCCAATATCTGGGACGATCACTGGGTAAGTTTACAAACAAATAATGTAAATACATTCTAGGGATATTCATAAGAGCACTATAACACCTCAAAAGTGTGACAGCAAGGGGGGGGGGATTATTAATTTTTGATTTCACATCTCACCTGTTGAGTTTCTCTATTACTATCAAATCCTTAAAATTAAAACATTTTTGGAGTAAATTTAAGAAACATTTTTATAAACACTATACGTCACTGTACGAGTTTATATCAGTTACTCTCATCTTCACATTCACAATTTAACAGCAAATTTAGAAAAGGCAAAATCATTTTAATGTTCCTTATACTTAACGCTCATATCGGAAATAGTATGGAATACAGCCACTTGACACAATGTAGTCAACGGGTGAGCGATATTACAAACACCACTGGGCCCATCCCTCTCTCACCAACTTTCCCACTGATCAAACATGGTTTCTTTGCTTTTATTACCCATTAACCTAAATTATGCTATAATCACCTCTATGTAATGCTTAAAGCAACCTTTCCGTCCTCCTAGTTTGTCGCTTCCACTCCTGCTCTAATTTACCAGTGCACGAGTGGAAGCAGCCAAGTAGGAAGCTTAAAAAGTTGTTGAGGCAAGGTGTTGAGGTGTAGAGGTGATTTTAGCATAAAATTAGGTTTATGGGCTTTAAAAGTAAGGGGACCAAGTTTAATTACTTGGGAGGTTGTTTAGGTAGGTGACATTGGGATGGACCCAGTGATGCTTGTAAAATCGCTCACCCGTTGAGGTCTAGAAAATATTTTGTCACGTGCCTCTGGTATGGACAAATGCTGAGAAGGGATTCAATACCGGATCGCCCTTGCACTGAGCGTAACTACTGAGTACCAAATATATCCTAATGATTTGAACATTCCATGCCGGATAGGATTAGGTATATCAATGGATAGCATGGCCCATATTTTAATGGGAACAGAAGCACATGCATGTCCCCCTCACATAATTGGCTCAGAGATGGAGTATCATTTGCTCCTTTTCAATTTAAGGTGAATAAAACGCATCATTCTGGACAGAGAATGATCATTCTACCATAGCGTCTTCATATTTACACCAATATTTTTTTAATTATGCATCTATTAATGAGAAGCTTAAAGACATGGTATGCTAAAATGGACAACTGAATCATCAAAAGCACTGAGATAGATTCCCTCGTGTTTTTAACTTAATCCAAGTGAAAATATAAATGTACAGTATACCCCCGTTTATTCGCCGACTTCGGGATAGAGAAAAAAGTTGGCGATATGCGAGGGTGGCGTGGATCATCCATCATCCATAAATGTAATGAAGGGAAATCGATAATGGTTAATTGTTGGCGAAAGGCGAGTTTGGTGGATAAACCATCGGCCAATAAAGCAGAGCAGACTTATTTATCTAGATTTAAACATGACCAATATTTTCATGTGTGCACTTTCCTAGCAGGTATATACTTTCTAGTGTTGCATCAATATTACATAAAGACGAATTGCGGCATCCCCTAGCTACGCCCCTGTCGCTTTACATTTTTAGAGAATAATTGAACTTTGATAGGTGTAGACAGAGCAAGGTCAAGTCAAGATAATTTAATCAAAGAGTAAAATAAATCAATGCGTCAAAATTATCTGCTCGAGTGTGCGCACAGCTGTCTGGCTGTAATCCCAGTATGATATACAGGCGACAGAATTGACAGCCTACAGAGACTACCGTAAATTATCGTACACGTACTACCGTAAATAATGACGAAAGAGGTTAAAATTCTGCCATATTAAGCTATTAGTCTGTCAAGGCCGTGTTGCTTGCTTACCTGGCCCCCTGGATTTGCATGTGGGCTACATTATATAGCCTACTTTATATCGAAGTTTCGTATCCCATGCCGTGCCTTTCATACGGTATTATTGTTTATGTATGTCGCAATATGAGAAATGGTCAATAAGGTCGTACTTTTAAATGAAAACAGTAGTTTTTTTTTTAATTTTTTTTTCATTCTTGGTCGCCCATGGTGAATTTCGCGCATGGCATTGTTGTGTGCATGTTATGGTCTCAAACCAGCGGGTATTTATAAAATGTGTTGAGATCGTTTATGTCATTTTGGTGTGAGCATGCTATAGTGTAAATATGGTGGTCAGCATTTAGGCCTACATAGGCATAAAATATATCTATTTTTTTTTATGTTTATGTGTACCCATATCCACTAAATATATGCTAACGGACTGACAGAGGGACACGTGCATGATAGAAATATGAATATGTATGCTTCAACAACAATATAAAAATATCCGGGGCTATAAGATCTGTCAAACCATTTCTTTTTTGAAGAAGCAATTTCATTTAGTTACTCAAATTTCCACCAGATGTCGGGTAAGTCAAACTGGACAGAGCGTGCATGACGTCCGCAACAAATAAGAATATATAGTTCTGGATCTATTGGATTTATTCTACATTTTCAGATCTACTGGACTGGGCCCATCCTCGGTGGAATGGTTGCTGGTTTGTTGTACGACAACGTCTTTGCCGCCAATGCTTCGATAAATAAGTCACGTGGTTATCTGCTGACCAGACGATTCGATCCGGACAGTTACGAGGAAAACGCCGAGAAACCAGATAAAATCACCATGGAGGAGATAGAACAGGCCAAAATATAGATTTGTCAAGTGTCGTCTGCTACGATGAAGTGTCGTCTGTTACGATGAAGTGTCGTCTACTTCACCGAAATGTCGTCTGCTTCACCGAAGTGTCGTCTGCTTTACCGAAGTGCCGTCTGCTTCAATGAGCAGTATGAATCTTCTTTTTTTTGTTATCAATAGAAAAGCCAAAATTCGCTTTACATGTGTTATCTTCGGGCATTGAAAGTGCTGTGCATGTGTCATTGCATCAACCAATCAGCCGAAACATTTGGATTGGAGTTTAGTACAGTGATTTACAGAGTGAGCTTCATTCGTCTGTCTGTCAACCGGTCGAACGAAAGGTTTTTACTAATTGCGTATTCAAAAAAATGCAAGCATCCCCATAGGAAAAAGTTGCATGGATAAGAATAAACCAAAGACAGCTTCTTCAATCTGAGAAAAAAATATCGCTGCAGACATCCTCATGCGCAGTTTCAGTAACAATAGAATATAAAGAAATTAACTCAAATTACCAGTTTATGCGATATATATTTTTTTACATATTATGCATGTTTTATCAGAAGTATATATATATATATATATATATATATATATATATATATATATATATACTCGAAATAACCTCACATTTTATCGCGAATCAGTGTTATAGTATTTGAAAGCCGCAATCTTTTAACTGCTCGGCTTATGTCGTTGGCAGCATTTTTATTGTTTTGGTATCCTTTTAAAAGGTAGCTATTTTTATACCCGCACTTGCTTTAGCTAGCTTGCCATTGCACTGATAGCTATGTAATATACTGTATACCTGTCTCATTATCACAATATTATAGAAGCACGCGCCACAATCGCATATTTTTAACACCGTGTACTGTATATAATATATGGTAATTTGCACTTAGACAAAAAATATCACGTAACAATGTGATTTTGATCATGTTAGAGAATATAATTGCCGTTAATGTGTTCTAGACTAAAGATCTAATGTATATAGCTGACATATACATTCAAGAGACCAGGTAACACCAAAGGTCAGAGGTCATGTCAAGGGAGTAGTGCCGAGGTTACGTAGAAGGTCACGCTGCCCTGGTTAATGGTATTAACAGTACACTTGAGGACCACGTCAAGGTAGATAAACTAAAGAACACTTAAGAAATCATGGTTTAAGATTTGTTTATATACGAGTGCCATTTTATAACCTTCGTGCGTTTATAGTCAAAGTGATTGCAATGGTGATCCGAATAAACTTGTATATTATATTCGTAAACAATAGTTGAGTGTTTTACTTTGTGTTGCCTGGTATGTTTATGTAACCAAGGCAGTCCAAACTCGTCCCTCAAAACTTCATATTCTGCCCGGCGCTCTTAGGTTAAATGTCATTTTTTAAAAATTCCATCTCTTGTCCTAAATGAACAAACTTGAACAAATCAGGTTTCGTATGTATACGTATTGTATTCATCGTTAATAGATCTCAAAACATAGACTAGTTCATGATCATAGAAGGAATAAAATTATCGACAAGTGGAAGACAGAAACCTCGAATCTTCTCTCCCCCTCCCAAAATATATCGAGCCTATATAGTTCACCAGATGTATTTGATCCAGTGGCCTTATCGTGTGTCATTTAACATAAAAAATAATATGGCGGGGCGGCCAAGTTAACTCTCGATCCAGTTATTGCAACCTGCGTGATTTGAAGTAAGGATACGTTCATGCTAATTGTTCTATAGCCCATCCCTGAGCATAATGTATCCCTAACACATATTAATGACAAGCTGGACCAGCTCCTTTGGCGAAGGAGACCATATATAAACTCTTTTCCTTTAACATTTTATTAAAACAAAGAATTAACATTTCAGCTGTTGTGGAATTTAAGTATTGGAAAATATGCTGGTAATTCACACGAGGAATCGAATTATTGAAATTTGGCTCTTGAGAAAAAAATAAAATATTTATAGTTATAATCTATATAGGTGGCCATGCATGCAAAGTCTGTTGTGTGTGTGTGTTTATTTGTATATAAGGGATAAATTTGTTACAAATTTAGATAGACAACATCCTTTAGTAAGTGACCCTTACATAATATCCTATATTCTGTTTCAGGCCTTAAAATTTGCATGTATAATATTAAAACTCTCCCTTTACGATCAAAACGAAGACATATCGGGTAATGTCAAGAGAACATATTCTTCATATTCGCCCACGTGGGCGGATCCAGGACTCGTGGAAGGGGGTTGTCTACAATTTAAAATAATATCCAAACCATGCACCAGGATGGGGTGTAGCAATAAAATGTCGAAGAAATCTATATAGAGGGTCATTTATCCCAATAAGGGGGTTTACCTCACCTTTCCGATCCGCCCCTGGTCCTCATGCACTGTATATATAGGAATGTTCCTATACATATACTTTGTATATAATTTGTTTCACAATGTCTGTATACACCACCATTTGGCCATTGACCTATTATTATTTAAAAAAAATTGACAATTCGAACGAAAGTTTCATCATAGTCATAAAAAACGCGCAGGTTTATATGAGGCCCATATATACATACGATTCTGTTAACGTATATACATGTATTGTTTTTTGAAACACGTTTGCTCACACACCTATACACACATCTACATCACCATATATATATAAATATAAATATAAATATATATTCCGAATCATGTAAAATGCTTCAGTCCAGCATTAACAATATAAAGGATAAATTTTAATTTCAATTTATAATTTTTTGCCATGTCGCAAAAGGGAATGATCTCTATATAGGTAATGTAGGTAAACCGATCGTGTTAAAAGACATCACTCCAATTAAACATGAGGGGTCAAGTTCAAAATGTTTACGTTAAAGTCATATATGCAAACAAAGTTACATTTAAGAGGAGAAAACAAATCTCCCCATGCAGTACATTAACCCTGTGCCCATATATCGACACGGGGTTACCTAAATTGTTGTGGGTAAGTACGTGGTCCTCATTAGAACCAATAAATCACTTAATCCTTTTATAGTGAAGCGGTCCCACACTTCTCTTATCAATGCCAAGTCCTCCGTTCAAGGACTCGGTTTATACCACTGCACTTTAAATCAACATAAACTTGACACAAACTTAAATGTGCCAACAATAACAAGACCGTTAACCTGCCAGTTTGATTTTTATATCACTGTTAGTGAATTATCAATGAATATTTACGGCCGTTTCAGCGGTGAGAGGGGTTCAACACTCTAACTACACACCAACGCATGATGATAAATTACCCCCTTAATATATTCACACGTACTCATTATTTCCACTTACGGTTATATACTTAACTGAAGGAGTGTGAGCATTCCAAAGTCGTATATATAAAGGTTCATTATAAGCATCTTTTCCGTGGGGATGGACCGTTGTGTGTTGCTGTTGTTGGCCAGCATGGAGGCATGTTTGGTTTCATATATATATATATATATATATATATATATATATATATATATATATATATATATATATATATATATATATATATATATTTACTGCTGAATACGCCTGCATGGCTGTTTGCTACCGTTATGCAAATCATCTCGCGCGAGCCAATCCCTCAGCCATTAGCCTAAGTGCATATAAACTTCGTACTTTAATATGAGGCCATTAAACATATACACACCGAACACAAGCAGGCACCTTTAAACTTTATCAATTTCATATGGAATGTACATATAGTAATTATAACTAATGCTAGACAGTCTCCATAGGTCAGGTTGTAGTGTTCAGTACTGTCTAGAGGTGGAGGATGCCAGAGAACCCGGAGAAAACCTTGGACGGGTCAATAAAACCCACTCTCACAGCCTGGCCTGGGATTGAACCTGGTTGTCAGCGGAGAAAACCGAGCGTTCAATCGCGCCCCCCCATCCACCCCGCGCCCCCTCCCTATCCAGGCCCCTCCAATTGACGTGCAGGCATGGGTTAAACACAAACGACCATTTTCATAGGCCAAAACATACCATTTTATGTACTTACCTCAAAAGTTTATGGTCAGAGCTGCTGCTAATTAGACCTCTCATTTATCGCATTACATATTTACTATCCCCCCCCCCCGGGATTTTCCACTATTGTCTCTAGTATGTGGTTAATGAAATACCTGATCCTTTTGGAACTACTATAGTATATGAGTATTGCCATTCAGTGTCATTACATGTTTCGAAAGCCCGTTTTCCACCACACTAGCGACATCTCTTGGCGACGATTCACACTAACAGTTCGGTTCCGTTATATCAACACAAAAGAGACCGACAGCTTTTCTCAAATGATGAATCCTGTCTCATCATTACAGGTCGGACCCTGTCTGTGGTATGTATCTACTTTCAATTAACCTACAAAACACCCGTGATTCCAGTTCAAAGGACCCCAGCTCAGCAGACGATCGTTACATGTAGTGCGCCAAGGAAAAGTCTGTTTGGGAAAACTTTCTTATCTACCGTTACATAAAACATATACCATGTGCACATTCTAATGTATATAAAAGGTGTATTACTATACTATATTTTTGTTTATAAAATGGATACAAATATTGAATATCTGTTGACCATAAGACTTTTTCGGATAAACTTTATACAATGTAGTATTTATATGCAGAACATACTTGTCCAAAAAGTCTTTTATTTTATGCCTTTGGCTTATAACCGCAGACAATACCGAGGACCATATGGAAATCCGGCTTTAAGCAGCTGGTGTGGTCTGTGTTGTTTCAGCACATCTGTAAGCTGATTACCACTAATCCCTTGTTGTAATCCGTGCCATGGCATCATCTCAGATATACCCGGCCTCCCGCCTTCCCCCAGCAGGGGGCGTGGTGTATCAGTTCTGGTGGTCTGGACTGCTGAACCAATTTTGCCATACGGTTCCCATCAGTCCTAATGGGTTCTTGATTCCTCGGCTAAAACGCCGCGGGTGACTTAATGACGTAATAGCTTTCATTACGTCACGACCAGACATTGATGGATGATCTGCTGACGCAATACATGACTGCCAGATGGCGCCAGTGTGTGACTGGTATCTGTATGTCTGGCCATGTGGCTCGTTTGGACATGGTGCATGTGTAAGATAATTACGTGGATGTAATTATTATTAGTTGTACTTACACAAGCGTACAAATGACTCAGACTCAGTCATTCAGAGATCCGATAAGATGCCCGTTTACAAATACCACCATTTACAAGAAATCCTTACAAAACAGCTCATAAAAAAAATGCACTCAGTCTCATGTGCAGGAAAAGGCAAACATGCCAGCTTACAGAGGCCTACACAAACTTTACGAAAGCTTCAACGGTTCGTCATCTTATGCAATGCTGTTTAATCCTTCATTGTATACATAAATCTCAACTATATAGTTTTCTATCCATGTTAAATTTATGTGAGTTCAACAAACATTGGTATGGAATAAACGCAAAGACCTTGACTTTCAAGGTTTTTATACATGTTTATTATATGCGGGTGATTTTTCGTTTCATGTTTTCAACTTAAGATTAAGATAAGAGGAAACAGAGAGTAGTGTATTATTTGCCTGGTACATTATAACATCATTTCCCTTATGTGACCAATTATTTTAGGTCAATATCTTTTAACTAAGATATCAATTGCGAAGAATTTTGACAAAGAAGCTTTCAAAATGACTTAATGTTCCACCATTAAGTTCTGCTTGACATTTTGAAATGACAGAATATTTTTTTTTAAATACTTTCTTTTTTTTTTACTCATCTATTCTTGTTGTACTCAAATAATATTAAAAGACGGATTGCATTATAAAATGAAGGGACTATTTCATATTTTCATCGAGGGAGGAAAGTCCTAATAATGTATGATATGAATCAGACAAAAAATGGGCATGTATTTGTTCACGATTCTGCCAGTAGGTGTCGCCACTTGCTGACACCTTGGCCGCTTTTTCAGACCCGTCATGGTTCCCACCCAACGCCATCTGATCCCACTTAGCAACACAGTATTAGGTGTCTCTTGAAGAGGAGCCCTCACCCAAAAAGAGATACCTCACTGCTGTAAAATATCACAGCATTTATAAAACGATGTACTGAAAAACTACACTAAATGTTTTGGGCTTTAAATGGGGCAAGGTTAATTCACCCCTCCCCTTCACCCTTAGGTGTGTGCTTTACCCACTTTTCTGGGCTCACTGGCCGTCGCAGCTATCGCTTTATATTCAAATTGGTGACGTTAAAACGGATTAAAGTAAGCTAAATCCCTGTCTCCATAAAAACAGACTTGTTATGTTACATCAGACGCATTGTGGCGACCCCTGAGACCTTTAATATAATTACTTATAATGCCCTAGCCTCCTGCACGATTACGTTCAAACACACATACTCACGCACGCACATACGTGCATATCTTTCATGCGGCTTACTCCTGCACAGATGCTCACTGTATCACTCTGTGAAGTACAGTGAAACCTGTGTTATGAGACCACCTGTGGGACTTGCCAAAAGTGGTCTTAATTCACAGGTGGTCTTATAAGACAGGGCCGTAATAATATATGTAAATGCTTTCTGTTTACTCAAAGGTGGTGTTAATAGAGAGGTGATCTTATTAAAAATACTTGGGATTTCATATACAAGCTCAATTTTACCAATTAATTCGATATTTTTCAACACGACAAAGGAGTGTCGGACTACTGTGTACATTGAAACAATGTTACGGCCTCATTCACTCGGCAAAGCTCTTCCAACAGACGACGATTTTATCTTTATATCTTCGCGAGGGATAAATTTCGTGATTAATTCAAACAATAACCTACAAATAAGATGTCATATGAATTATTATGTCAAATAATCTGAGCTAAATCATAACAATACGATCGGGACCCATGGAAAGAGTGAACATTATTGTTAATTTATTGTTGATCATTTGTAAAATTGTGATATGATTTAAAACAACAATCTGTGACTAACGTGTCAAATACTAGGTCAATTCTTTTGTATTTTGATATGCCTTCAATAATGGGACCTCGCATATTCACGAAGGCCTTATTTTCTTGATAATATATCCCTTAGCGAATTTCGCGAATTAGAAAACCCTCGCTTACCAAAAAGCCAACCGCTGTATGCTAATTTTTTTCCGTGTGAAGGCTAATCTCTCCCACACCTACCCCACTCAAAATTCAGCACCTCAACACATTTTGACGTGTTCTGGGCCGAGCTCATATAAATATATTTTCAGGGATTGGAAATATTGAACGCGGAGGAAGCAGACTTGGCTGTTGGCATACGCCAGTGATGTAGTCGAATCCGAGTGCAAATCCGAGTCCAGGCCTCTCGAGTCCAAGTCCAAGTATATGCGTCCTTGAAATTCCGGTCCAAGTCCGCCTTATTCGAGTCCACGTAACCTGGAAGCCGAGTATGAGTCCTATACATATCAACTTAATGAGACATTTTACATGGATATTATAGATTATCATGTGTAATTAAAAAAAGTTAGTTTATACTGGCTCTTTATTTGAATATTAAATTACCTTTAGCTCCCGATGCCGAACTAAAGTTTGGTGATAGTATAATTTTGTACGCCTATATTCTGTAGGTATAGTTTACAAATGTATACCCGTAAGTTTTTATTGTACGTGCATGTTAGAGCTTTTTTTTCTTTACTGGACCCGAGATGGACTTTCTGGAGTCCTAACCCCAACGACCGAATACAAGTCCGAGCGTATAGAACCTTCGGGTTAATGTCCGAATCCGGGTTCCTTATAGAAAATGGACTCAAGTAAAGAGTCCTATATATGCATCAGTGGCACAAGCAGCTAGCAGGGCACGGACCCGAGCCTGCATGTAATTTGGGATAATTAACATATATCGTGTTTATACTGTGTAATGATATGCAATTATGGGTTTAGTACGATGTGCCCTTTTTATTCTGTCTGCTTAAGTTTGTTCATCAATGTATTTATGACTATATGTACACATGATCATGTAAACAAGAACGACCGCTTTTTTTTAAACAATATGTGTTTTGGTCATCGCAAAAAGGAGTATATATCAGTCGTGCTGGGGTCGTCAACACTAACATGCACGCACTCCCGCGCGCTGACACAATCGCATTATTGGTCAGAAACCAAGCATGTTAGTACTGGTGGTAAGTAGACATGTAATTGCTTATATCCATGTTACAATAAAATAAATACCGAGGAGGGAATTCTAAAGAAAATATTGTAAACACTAAAATTATTTTTGATAAAATAAAGTTTAGGATTTGTTGAAAATTGATATAAATAAAAATTACTTATTCCATATTGGTATATAATTACTAATAGTTTATATGCATATGTTCTCAAATACTTAATGCACCATGTGTGTTCTGGCCAGGTATTAAATAAACAATAAAATGAACGTACAATAAAATTGAACCTTATCTGATATAGGACTTTCCGTAGAACTCATCACAGCAGATATAGACTCATGTCCTATGTGATTAAAATGATATTAGATCTGTACAACAATTAGTCGTACTTCGTTAGATACTGTTCCTATACGCCTGTACGGTTCCGTATTTCATGTGATCTCGTGTTACTGATGTACAGACCATGCCGCCGCCAGCCGCCACATGAAATACCCTTAATTGTCTATATACGCCCCCATCCCTGAATTTATATTGACATTCAGGCTGCCGTGTTGATACCACTATTAAATCCTGCCATAACAACTGTTCAGTAGAGTCAGCTATAATTGCACAGGATATCTATTCTCCATTGCTTTGGTTTCCATGATCACTCTCTCTTCTTGTGTTCCGTCTTCTCCTCTCGACGTCAGTCGCTCAGTATTTTTCTTTTCTCTGAGTATTCTTATACCGTCCTTTTAGCTCATCTGTGAACTATATAGCCATGGTGGGGCGTCCGTCCGTCGTCCGTCCGTGCATCTTTATTGGACCAAGTTCACTGGAGAAACAGGTCGGCATCGCCTATACATTTTTGTTGTTTATTTGAAATTATAAAAAGTGTACCTTCAGAGTATTTGAGCCCATTGTGCGCCCATGGTGTAACAAATGAAAAATAAATAACAAAAAAATCAATGAACGTCCATCATCAAGACATTATATTCCTGCCATTATGCTAAACTTGAAGAAACTTGGCTCAACAAAGTCGAAGGGTTAAACGGTCGGCGCTTTCCGCTGGCGACCCGGGTTCGATCCCCGGCTTGGCTATGAGAGTGGGTTGTAGTTGCCCGTCCAAGGCCTGTGGTTTTCTCCGGGTTGTCCGGTTTCCTTAATCATTACAGACTACGGAACGCCATGGAGAGTGCCGGGATTATTTATATAATAACTATTTGTACAATCCATGTAAAATAAATAAGTCCTTTTATTTTATAACCAGTTATTCTGAACAGTCGCAGACACATAAGACAGTGGTTTTGGATATTTGTTTTTTTTTAAATAAAGATACAACCCATATAATAATATTTTCCGGGCGGATTCTGAGAAAAAATTTATACACACGTGAAGTGGGTGGCAAAGAGAACTTGGTGGCGTCATGCACCTACAACTTTATATGCATTTTTGTGTTTTTATACCCTTTGAAATTGTACCTGTTTTAGGTCATTTAGGCTTATTATGCAATCATGGTGAAACAAACAATATATAAAAAAAGATCATCACCACATATATAATCCTGTTATCATGCAATAATTAAATAATCATGGGTTAACCAATTGTTTATAGAACTAATGCATATATACACTTTGGTCATTTTACTAATTTTTGCTCTTATACTCAAGATCTGTACCTAAAAAGTGGAATGATATATATATATATATATATATATATATATATATATGTGTGTGTGTGTAAAGAGAGAGAGAGAGAGAGAGAGAGAGAGAGAGAGAGAGAGAGAGAGAGACAGAGAGAGACAGAGACAGAGACAGAGAGACAGAGAGAGACGGTGCTTGCATATGGTTGTCTTCTTATTTACGGTGGCTTCAAATTAGCGATATTAGCGGTCGCCGAAAGAGTGCGAAATTGAAACCACGCGTTTATGAATGTTTACTGTCTTGGTATTAGCGATGATTTCAGAAGCTAAGAAAAGTTGAGATCGGTATATTAGAAATTACGATCTTATTGTTCACAAACTATAATGGGATTCGATTTGATTGATAAAATTTCTTTCAAGAGTGTTCACATTGTTTCTTTTTTTTTTTAACAGACCCCCCTCGATTCATTCGGGAGATGCGATCATTACACTCGTTTGTTGTGCACTTGGGTCTAGCGGTCATTCGGTTCTGTGTCACGTAACTCGACCCTCTCTTTATAGCAATGAAGGGATGTCGATTTCATTCAACCGTCGTAGCAATGAGCGATATCAGGGTCCGTTTCATTCAGTTTAAGTACAAAATGTATATTTCGTTCATTAGACCTATATATATGTATATATATATATATATATATATATATATATATATATATATATGTATATATATATATATATATATATTTATATTTATAATGCATCACACTTTAATGTGTCACTCGGTAAGTAGGTCAGGTGCTTGCATCGCCTTATATAGAATACACAATCAGGGCCTTGTTGATGCTGCAATTGAACAACCACGTTTTCTTTGGATGTGGACTCTGCAAGAGACTGTCTGATTAGCCGTATTCCTTACTGTAACCGAAGGTATACACTGATTAAATTAAGATAAGCTCTGCTCTCTTGTTACATATAAGACGGAAAAATTGAAACCGTTGCCATGCCATTTATCTTAGTCATTTGTTTTGTTATCGTGCTGCGTTCCTTCGTAAGAAACCGTGCCATGCTGCAGGGGGTGAGGTTTGGAGATTTATGGTTTGGGGGATTAGACAGGGGGGACATTTTGTTGGGATTCAGGCCACATATACATGCCTATACAAAATCTGGGTCACCTGTCCTGGTATACTTCTTGTAGAAGCCTATATGGAATTAACTTGGGCTGTGTGGGTGGCAGTTTCGCGAAGCTTCAAAAGCCCCGGTATGGGTACAATTTTAGTACATCTCGTTATGTACTTACACATTAGGTAACTCTATATTTATTTACATTATACGGCTCTGTCCGCGGATGGACAAAAACAATGTCCGGGAGAGTCCCCGGTCTTGCTCACAAGCACTTGTTTCTAGTATTAAAAACAGCATGAGCACGTCATATGGACGTCAAATGGGCGATAAAAAAGCAGGTGATGAATTAACCGATTGACAATTTTTTCACAAGTCCGAAATCCACAGTTATGTGTGCTTTACCGGAACAACCGCCGGTAATTTCGAGGCAAACTCCTTTTTTCGCCCATTTGACGTCCATATGTCGTGTTAATACTGTTTTAATACTGGAAACGAGTGTCTGTGGTCTTGTTATTTCTTTTATTAATTCTAACCCCAAATCTAGCAACGTACACGATCCAGTTCGCATTTTTCACGCACTTGCGCATTGCGCGTACATCCGCTATATTCGGTTCACATTTACAGAGAGAGTTTCGAGTAATAAAATCAGTTTTATATGAAACATTAATTGTTTAAATATGGCATGCACATAGCTGTGTGTGTGTTTGGGTGGGATTTCACGAGTATCACTAATTTAGTTTCTCCCAGTAAAAATGTGAAAAGACATAGAGGGCCTCTGTTAAGAAGATAACTGAACAACCCGGCCACTGCATGGTCTTGACGTTCAGGGCATGTACCGGGTTATAGGTCTTGGAAGATTTTCTTTTTTTTTTTTAATGGGGCTGTTTAAGGAACTCACAAGGAAAAGGACCACAGCAGTCCTGATTTAACAGACCAAATAAATTCTGTCTCGCTTGGTGAGCTACCTGGAATATTCGTGCCACGTCATCTCTGTGTATAAACATAATATCATGAGAGGCCTCCTATATACGAAGAGAAATCACGGTCTAATTTCAAGACAGAGAATATGTTCAATTTCATTCAAATGTTAAACGGACATTAGGCGTTTAAATCTTGATTGTTTATATCTTTGCAAACACAGAAGGATACCTCAATTTTTATCTACAGACACCTCGACCCACGAAACATTTACCCAAATGAATGGATCGGTAAAAAGATTTTTTTTATAGTTTAGCTTTGGAACCTTCGGTGAGGTAACAGGGACGTCCTCCTAAAAACGGACCAACATTCGGATGTTGCTATCGACAGATAGTAACCCCATCAGCTGATGCTGAGGCAGAGGTCTGCTGACGGCGCAACCCAATATATCAGCTGATGGGGAGGTCTGCTGATGGCGCAAACCAATCTATACTGACGGGGTAAATGGGTTGATGGGGCGTGATACATATATATATATATTTATATATTTTTATATGTCTATAAAACATTCCATGTACAACATATTGATAAAGGATCCGTGTATTGGACCAGCATTCCAATCGGTTGGTGTGTCTAATAGCAACTTCATTGTACAAAGTTTTAAGCGTTTTTAAAGGGGCCCCAATCACCTCATGACCTTAATAAACGAAAGGTAATCCCGTGGTGCTTTAATAAAAATAGGCCAGAAAACGTGGATATCACCGCACACAGGCTGCTTGTTTTGTTTATATCAGCATGTTTATTATATGTGGGGGCCCGGTAAAGTAATCAAAACAAATTCAACAAAGGCATCTGGCGGCAGGTCAGAAAAGCCAGAGCTTTGCAAATGGCGTTATGCAACAAGTGACCTTTCTACCTAAGCATATATGCAACCCACCATCTTGGGTTACATGTTTTCCCGTTGTTCAACATTGCTGTGTTTACAAACACGTTGTTGATAAACAAGGTCATGCATCCTTCACGAAGGCCTTATAAGAATTTTCATAACAAGAGTTACCCTTACATCATTTATATATACACATAAATTCTTTTACAAAAGGTAGGTGAATGGGAACCTTAAAGGATTCTTAACATTCTTTTTTAATGTGAGAGGTATATGTGTGGTAAATATGTGGTCTCGGACTACTTTTTTGGATCATAGTTACTATTCCTTTGATAATGATTCTTGAATGTGTTATAGGCGACAGAACATTGGTATCACAAACTTAAAGAGGTATAATTAGGAGCAATATTATGCCTATTCTTTTACACCATCAGTTCAGTTTTGCTTTATACAAAAGTGTCTCAGGAACACCATCCCAGCACACAGTCTCAGTTCCTCTTATACGGCTGTTTAACACCTTATTATGGCTCTGCGTGTTTGTAAACACAGTCCACGTGTGTCTATTTGCCATAACAAGGCCGCGTAACCGGAGGTCCGATTATGAGGGGTAACACGCGTTGTTTCAGCGGGAACATGTATTTAATTTTTTGGGCCATTTCAGCCACGGTATCTCCTGATTGACACGTGTTGTGGCTCTGCGCTGCACACGGCCACAAGCAATGTGATTATGTTGACACCTGCGATCGCGCTCGGTCCACTGTTTTTAACACTCATTTGAAGAAGTAAGCAAACGGTTTCAAGACAATATTTCGTCAGGTACAGATTTATTTTAAAGGGAAGGACATATTTTTCCTGTTAACTCATCATACTTTATAGGTGATTGGGCCCCTTTAATGATTGTGTAAGATAAATTATTTACATTATCTTTTCGCGCCCACGGGATAGTACAATGCATCATGAAATAGACATGCCAACTTTCACATGTTACCCATTGTTATCTCGATTTACGTAAACATCGGCGCCCCAATAGCGAGGACGTCTGTGTTTCTTCTTTTAAATATTTTTCTTAAAAGTGAACGTGTTGAGGTCGCGGCCTGACACTGGTAAAAATACACAGAAGTGCTGAGGGCGCAAAAGTGCCGGAGATAAGGTGACATATTGTCTTTGGAGTCGCACCCCAATTTATTTCGACAGGCTGAGAAACCTTAGATATAGTTTTGTGTCGTCTTTTATCTTTCAAGATTATATTTAGTCATAAACAAAGTATGTCGCCTGAAAGTTGCCTAGTTTAATGAATATTTCTTCAAAACAACTTTGTAGAACGAAAGGATTTTTTTATCTTTGATGTTTTAATACTCTTTGAAGAAAACATACACATTTTTATGTTAAAAACATAAAAAACCACTAAACACACTTATGCTTGATAATTCTTCACACCTGCTTTTTATGCAAAAAGTATAACAACCGGTTTAAAAAATTCATGTTTTGACATGTTTTTTAAAGGAGATATTAAATCCAGTTAATGTCTAAACTTTATGCATTCCGGCCCTCTGGACAGGGGTCAATGATTAGTTAATTTAAAATGATATTACTGATTTAGATAAGAAAATTACCTTTGGTGTCTATAGATACGTTTTTCCAAAATTGAACTACATCTTTGTCTAAATAAATCCATGATTGTGTAATTATTCCTGCTGTCATAAAACGTTTAAATATATTTCATATGGGGGGGGGGGGGGGTCCACTGGCTCAGCTAGTGAAGTGATGATTATTGCATTAACATTATTTACAAAATATAATCATATATACGTAACAGTTCCGTTAACGTTAAAAACGCTGTAAAATGTCATCAAATGCATCCAACTGGTTAACTAATGACCGTTGATCGGACTGTTGATGCACAAGGATCCCGGAACGTAAAATGTTGACATAATTTGATACAATATAGTACAGAAAATTCGAAACTAAACTGAGAATCCGTCTGTTTTGCCTGAGTTACTCCTTTCACTTGGCTTCTGTACCCTCACGTAAACACAGAGTAGTAAAACCGCTATATGATACGGTGGAACTGCGTAATGTTATCAGCCATGTACGATAACATGTCGAATTGTCGAGCCTCTTCAAGTGTCCATCATTAAGTATAAAGCCGCCATAAATAAACTTACTGAAGAGGGAATAAGTGACTGGAGATGTACTATCACCATGGGCATCTCTCTCTCTCTCCCTCTCTCCCTCTCTCCCTCTCTCTCTCTCTCTCTCTCTCTCTCCCTCTCTCTCTGAATTGGGGAGGGTGTAGCAACACTTAGTGAAGCCGAAAAAAAAATGGTGCCTATTTTTTTTTCGAATAAACTACAGTGGTCAGCTTATTATCCGAATAATTCCGGCTACAACAACTTTGTTCGCATAATTAAAGATATGGATATACGCACTATAGCTAAAGCCCATACAGAATACGACATATCGCATATACAAATGAAATTTATGTCGAAGTCGATTCTTTCCACTGGATAATTATCAAATCCAATGAAAAAATCGAGTACTATGGCGCTTGCAAATGTCTATGTAACAGCACTGATTAATTTTTGTACCCCTGCAATCAGGACAATAGAATTTTTGACTGATGGCATTGTGCCGTAGTTATTGGCATTTTAATCCCCTGACACGGACGCCAGATATAGAAGATTAAATGGAAAATAACGATAATAATAATAATAATAATAATAATAATAATAATAATAATAATAATTATTATTATTATTATTATTATTATTTTTATTGTAATAATAATTATAATTATAATAATAGTAATAATAAAAATAATTATAAAATTAATAATAACAATAATAATTAAATTAAAAAATAAAAAAAATTACAAAAATAATAAAAAATGATAATAATGAATGATAAAAATAAAAAGGATATTGATGTAAGTGTTCATAATAATAGTAATAATAATAATAATAATGTCACATACAGTCAGGGCAACTATAACCTTTCAGTCCCAGTTATGGGTTAGTGAACTATAGGAAGACACATAAACGGATAAAAAACACCTGCGCCACTTGTAAACGACAGGATATGCCAACACAACGACCCTCAAAGTAAACTTGCAAAAAGCTTGCATATTATAAAAGGTATAATGAAGTTAATACTCTAAATTTCTCTGATAAAATAAAAGAAAGGAAAATGACGGGCCTTCAAAAGCACAGTTATTTACCGTGAATCATCTGTTAAAAGAGCATATTTTCATTTTGTCTGCAATTTGAAAAGTTTCAAAGCGAACTCTCATTGTATCTGTTCTTCAGAGGAGAGCTATTTTCGGCATTTAGGGATCGGAAAAAATGTGGGTCGCATACAGATTTGGTTATCTGATAGAATGAGGTAAAGTGGATGTAAATTTGTAGGTCTGTGTTTGTGCCATGCAGTCATAGCATAAGTTTATACAGAACGCTTCAGTCCCTGGCCGGGAGAGTTGGTATTAATCTTGTCGCTTATACAGTTGGGGGGGGGGGGGGGGGGCTAAATGATGGGGCGCGTTTATGTCTGAAGAGGTTAAATGGAGGGCTGTAGGGTTATATTCCGTGAATGTATTCTGTGGATGCAATGTCGTGGATTTGATCTCCTTGGCTCGGGGTTCTGATACACGCTAGTTGATGTATATATTCCATCTCCGGTTACAAGGGCCAACTGTTGATCAACTGGGGGCTTGGCGTGAGCTACGGATGACCCGATTAACAGCGACATGACACTAACCAGCTTGCCACTCGACTGTATCACCCACCCAAACCTAAACAGGCCAACTCCTCCAGGCATCCGCAGATTTATTCCCCAGATTTCCAAATCTCCCATCGAGCCCCATAACGACCATCTTGAACTCACCGTGACCTGGCCTTCCGCAGGGTCCGGTCATCCGAGGTCAACGTCTTTTTAAGTATCATTTTATGACCTTGCCAAAGGGGTGGCCCAATATCCACCCCCTGTAATTAGTCAACGTAGCTCCAAACTTTTGTTGTAAAATGATGAACAGACCCAGGTGATTGTCCTGTTGCTATAAAACACACACACATGCACAAATAAATATTTTGAACTCGTGATCGAGCTGCAAAGTATACCAACAAACAGTGGCCACAAGCTGGTCAGCAGTTATGGGGAGTTTGTTTGGAAGTAATTTCAGACTGACCTTGAAACCGGTTACGGGTAGGGTACGGAGGTAGCATCGGATACAGATAAAGTCAATATCTACTACTACTATATAGTATGTCTATCCGCAGAATGAATTATTATCATAAAAAATATCAATTTGTTACGGTCATTGCACAGAGAGCAAATTTGCACATCAGAAACCTGAATTTGTTCTCCACAAAAAATATATGCCCCCCCCCCCCCCCCACTTCCAAACCCTTATTATAGTCGTTATAGTCGCCAGCCTAGGTCTGGCGACTATAGGCTAATCGTCGTGTCTGTTTGTTTGTTTGTTTGTTTGTCTGTTTGTCCGCACGCTACAGGTCGCAATTTTGCAGCAATTGATCTGAAACTTACAGGAAAAGTGTAAAATCGGTACCTGTTCAAGCCTATTTTTTTGGCCATGATCGGTCCAAGGTGAAGGTCACAGTTCTTGGCAACCGCTGGCGACTATGTCATGATTACATCTTGCACTTGTTGGTTTTCAACTTGTGCGTGGAAATTGAGGGAAATGTCTGCATGGTCATAATAAAGCCCAAATTCTGCAGACTTTGGTGTGTCAGGTTTATGGGAAAATATGTAATACTTCAAAGTTATCACGTTCACATAAAACCTCAAAGACGGTGAACTATTTTTGACCTAGAATATCGTGTCCAAGGTCAACAGTTGTCGAAAGCGTCCGTGAACATAGTTTAAACAAATTCTATGTTAAATTTAATTATAAACATCCCAGTTGTATCATCAATGTCCTATCTTTAGTATAGCCGTCATACGGATTTTTCATGTGATGGTGTTCTAATTTTGAGTATATGTCAGAACCAAAGTGTTGAAAGCAGGTAATGTATCCAAAACCTTTTCATATGTATAGCGATAATATATTGGCATTTCCCACTAGCAGCATATTTTTCCGTATGACATAAAGGTGAGTATGTATCGAAGGTGATCAAAGTACGCCATATCAGTAAAAAAAATTGTATTTACGGCTAGTTTCACAGAAATAAAGACCGACCAAGGGCGATATACTAGTATATGGTGAAGAACAGCACAGCGTGAGAGAGAATAACAGCACAGTGTATGAGAGAATAACAGCACAGCGTGAGAGACAAAAACAACACAGCGTGAGAGAGAACAGCAAAGCGTGAGAGAGAAGAACAGCACAGCGTGAGAGACAAAAACAACACAGCATGAGAGAGAACAGCAAAGCGTGAGAGAGAAGAACAGCACAGCGTGAAAGAGAATAACAGCAAAGCGTGAGAGAGTGGAACAGCACAGCGTGAGAGACAAAAACAACACAGCATGAGAGAGAACAGCAAAGCGTGAGAGAGAAGAACAGCACAGCGTGAAAGAGAATAACAGCAAAGCGTGAGAGAGTGGAACAGCACAGCGTTAGAGACAAAAACAACACAGCATGAGAGAGAACAGCAAAGCGTGAGAGAGAAAAACAGCACAGCGTGAAAGAGAATAACAGCAAAGCGTGAGAGAGTGGAACAGCACAGCGTGAGAGACAAAAACAACACAGCATGAGAGAGAACAGCAAAGCGTGAGAGAGAATAACAGCACAGCGGGAGAGACAAAAACAACACAGCATGAGAGAGAACAGCAAAGCGTGAGAGAGAATAACAGCACAGCAGGAGAGACAAAAAGAACACCGCATGAGAGAGAACAGCAAAGCGTGAGAGAGAAGAACAGCACAGCGTGAGAGACAAAAACAACACAGCATGAGAGAGAACAGCAAAGCGTGAGAGAGAACAGCACAGCGTGAGTGAGAACAGCAAAGCGTGAGAGAGAATAACAGCAAAGCGTGAGAGAGTGGAAGAGCACAGCGTGAGAGACAAAAACAACACAACATGAGAGAGAACAGCAAAGCGTGAGAGAGTGGAACAGCACAGCGTGAAAGAGAATAACAGCAAAGCGTGAGAGAGTGGAACAGCACAGCGTGAGAGACAAAAACAACACAGCATGAGAGAGAACAGCAAAGCGTGAGAGAGAATAACAGCACAGCGGGAGAGACAAAAACAACACAGCATGAGAGAGAACAGCAAAGCGTGAGAGAGAATAACAGCACAGCAGGAGAGACAAAAAGAACACCGCATGAGAGAGAACAGCAAAGCGTGGGAGAGAAGAACAGCACAGCGTTAGAGACAAAAACAACACAGCATGAGAGAGAACAGCAAAGCGTGAGAGAGAACAGCAAATCGTGAGAGAGAACAGCGAAGCGTGAGAGAGAATAACAGCAAAGCGTGAGAGAGTGGAAGAGCACAGCGTGAGAGACAAAAACAACACAGCATGAGAGAGAACAGCAAAGCGTGAGAGAGAAGAACAGCACAGCGTGAAAGAGAATAACAGCAAAGCTTTAGAGAGTGGAACAGCACAGCGTGAGAGACAAAAACAACACAGCATGAGAGAGAACAGCAAAGCGTGAGAGAGAATAACAGCACAGCGTGAGAGACAAATACAACACAGCGTGAGAGAGAACAGCAAAGTGTGAGAGAGAAGAACGGCACAGCGTGAGAGACAAATACAACACAGCATGAGAGAGAACAGCAAAGCGTGAGAGAGAATAACAGCACAGCGGGAGAGACAAAAGATCACCGCGTGAGAGAGAACAGCAAAGCGTGAGAGAGAAGAACAGCACAGCGTGAGAGAGAAGAACAGCACAGCGTGAGAGAGAATAACAGCTCAGCGATAGAGAGAACAGCACAGCGTGAGAGAGAATAACAGCTTAACGATAGAAAGAATAACAGCACAGCCTGAGAGAGAATAACAGCTCAGCGATAGAGAGGATAACAGCACAGCGTGAGAGACAAAAAGAACACAGCGTGAGAGAGAACAGCAAAGCGTGAGAGAGAAGAACAGTACAGCGATAGAGATAAGAACAGCACAGCTTGAGAGAGAATAGCACAGCGTGAGAGAGAATAGCACAGCATGAAAAAGAAGAAGATCACAGCGTGAGAGACCAAAGGTGGCCTTCCTGGGGAGTGACAAATATATATAGGAGCCCGATAAGAGAGAGGCAGAAGGATAGCATTTTTACCCCCCCCCCTCTCTCTCTCTCTCTCTCTCTCTATATATATATATATATATATATATATATATATATATATATACATACATATATATATATATATATATATAGATATATATATATATTATAATATAATGGTTCTGCCGACATGACAAGTTGGCACTGCATGTACGCTTCATGTTGTCAAAAAGTGTACTGAAAATCTTGACGAGGAAGCAATCTCTTTTTTTGTATGTATCTTAAAGCTTTGTTACTTATAGGTATCGCGTCACCTACAGAATTAAGTTTTGTTAAACAAATGAACGTAAAATATATCTGATTACTTTTTAATAACCATTAAGTAGGGAGCAAGATTCACATATATAACTCAGCATATTTTTAAATCCTGCATGTTGCGTGATTTTTGATTTTCAGAACATATACATGTATAAAAGCGTATCTTCAACGACTTGATCGACAGACTGAAAGCCAGGTCGTTCCAGGGACAGGAAATGACGTAATTACGCTTCAGTTTGTTCCATCATGCGTGTATTGTTTTTTTAATATTCCTCTGTCATACGTTCAGATTACCACGGTTGTACCTTTGTGAACGTACGGATGGCCATAACAATGCATTTTCCAACATGACTAATGTCAACACTCAAATTGGCATGATCGGTACTTTTAGAATGTGTTAATTACGCGGCCAAAGTTCAGCTTTCGGGAAACGGGACGGACAATAAATCCACCTAGCGGAGTAAAATAGCCTTCTTCTTTTTTATTGGAACATATATATTTTAAATATTTCATTATAGCATTTGCTTACAATTATACAAGTTTTGTTAAAACGTTGCCGTGTTTTATAAGAACTCTACAACTTCCGGTCACGTGGTCGTGCTTTTGACAGATGTTAAAATCAAAGCAAATCAGACTGCGTTAGTATAAAACATTTGGTTGTTTAAAAGAAACTTTGGAGCTGGCAATTTGTAGCCCTAAGCATAAACAAAAACTTTTATCAATGTCTAGTGTGTTCTCAGCTGACGGCCATATAGTAAGATATTTATTCATCTGTGGCCAGGGATAGCACATCAGGATATATTTTTTTCTCCGAACATCCGGTTTCCTTACTCCTCCCAACCCTGTTCCTGTTGAAACCCTATCGATCCATTTAATTAAAAACGATTAAAAAATAAATAATACATCAGTAAAATATATTGTATATAGATGATTACATTAAACGTATCTTAGAATCGATATAAAAGGTAGTTTGACAGCTTTCTGAGCATCAGTAACATATTTGTGGCAAGGTCTATTAGGAAACTGATGTCGGCTTCATATTCACAAGGCTAAATTTTCGCGATTTTCACTTTGTTATTGATTCACGAGGGTTTCAATTTCGCGATCTTACAATGCAAAAACATAGTTTGACCATAATCACATTATTTGACGAAGACCCTCGAGAACCAGTAGAGATTCTTGTCTCCAATAGGAAAATAATATGATATCTGATATTATTTATAATAACAATCTTTTGCTTATTGACCTTTATTGACCTACAGGTGTGGTTGCTTGGATTACAGTAATGTAATGTTAATTAGCCTACATTTTAAATGAGTTGATGAGACGACTTATTCACGGAGGTTTTATTTTCGCTGTAATTTCCCGTACGCGAATATCGAGCATTTGAAACTCTTACAAACAAAAAAGACAACGACAGTATATTATCCGACGATACGATACGTTTCGCGATACTTCATTCACGATTCGTTAAACGATTTGATTTAAATCATTAAATGATAAAATATAGATATATATCAGATGCTAATCAATTGATACAAGTCGGTGTGTTTTGGTCTAGCAAACGTATTCCAAAAAAATCTCATTTTATTATCATATAACAAACTTGCCCATAAAATTATCAATATAGATTGTACATAAACTGAACCCATTTCCTTGGGAAAAGCATGAGGTTGTGTGATTGTTCAAAGCTATTGGTACATCTATGAGCACTTTCAACTCAGCACTGATGTCAGCCATAGAGAAACCCTCTTGAACTACAAATATTATTACAGTGGTTTTGTAATGGCAGATTACATCTCATTAAAAGCTTAGTATTTCTGACACTGTCAGTCCAGCATTTTCAGAGAAACTTTAAAAACAACATTTATTGCTATATATATAGCTTTAAGTCATTTCTAAATTTTGCCTGCGACGTCACATATTGCACCTGCCAATCACACCAGGGCACAGTCTCTGTTCTGGATGCACATAATAAACCCACGTGCTAATACATATATATATAGGTTTGTGTAACCTTTTGCCTTACGTACACGCGCTGGGCTCGTAAAATGTCGGAATTTGTTGGATTGTCATATCATGAAAGTATAATTAGAGGTATAATTATACTTCCATGGTCATATTGATGCAGAGACATTTGACGCTACCTATACTAATTTTGACTTCATATCGTGATACCTGACGCAACGGTGAATTGTAATAGCTCCGTTGATGACGTAATGTAATGAAACATAGATTCTCTGTAAACACATTGTTTAGCCTTAATGTGATATCAGTGATGTAGTCGAGTCCACAACATCTGAGTTCGAGTGCAAGTCCGAGTACAGGACACTGAAATCCGAGTCCAAGTCCGAGTTCTTGAGGTTCGAGTACAAGTCCACCTTCTTGCAGTCTGAGTTACTTGGAAGCCGAGCCCAAGCCCGAGTCCATTATACACATCTATTTGATGAGAAATTTCAAATTAATATTTTTGATTATCATGTGTATTTTTAAGTTAGTTTATACATGATATTTATTTGAATGTAAACTTACCTTTAGCTCCCGATGCCGAACTAAGGTTTTGTCAATATAGTCTATCTTTTATGCAGGGTATTCTGTTGGTATTTCGCGCTTATATTTAAGTCTTTATACAGTATGTGACAGAACTTCTCAAAATAGAGTCGCACTGATTTCTCAGGTGCCTACCTCCGAGTACATATCCTAGTCCGGAACCTTTGAGTCCAAGTCAGAGTACGGGTACCTGGAAAAGAAGAATCGAGTCCGGACTCGAGCCTTAGTCCGGACTCGAGCCTAAGTCTGGACTCTTGCCTAAATCCGGACTCGTCCTTAAGTCCGGACACGAGTCCTGATCACTGTGTGATATAAATCCTTAGTACTTATACTTTGTGGTGTGCTCATTTCGACATGGTTTGACCGTACGTCAGGTACTTATCTGATAATCTTTATGTTTTGTACTTTAAATATATATATATATATATATGTGTGTTCTAACGTTGAATTTGCATGCCTACTGTTTGGTCAGTGGAGACGAATTAATATAGCTCGATACAGGGCAATGCCCTCCATTCTTATCCTATTTATTTGCAATAAAACATTGTTAAAAGCAATATTTGAATTACAAAGTGAATCTGTTATTTACAATAACTACTTCATGGACCGTAACGGGGCTAGTTTAAAATTCTTAAAGTCCTGTATCTTAAATAAATCGTTAATTTCCCCGTTCAATGCCAAATCAAGCATGATATTATATCAATTTCAAACATTATTACAATTTACATTTCGGATAAGTTTGCGGTATCGCTCTTTTTGGTGATACTGCTTTTGACACTGGAAACAATATCACAACAGCAGATTCCAAGCATTTCTAAAATTGTCCCGGATTATTTAACAATGGCACGGGGCAAATATGTGGAATGATAAACACGGTGAAGCAGATGGAAATCAAATATGTTTCAGAATATAAATGCGTAAAACATATGACTAGAGTGAATCATTCATAATGCGTCAACCTTAAAAAATGTCATGAGTACTTTAAATTTCCTCGAACGGATGAGTATAGGTTTAGCGAAGTGTTTTATATAGTGCGCTCCGATACAAGGGCCAGTCGGTGTATATATTAACCTAATGTTGGCCAGTGCTTTCTCAAGCGACAGCTGCTTTTCGGACATATCAGTGGTGTCATTATGCGCTAGGGCTGGGTAGCCAGTTGCTTCTTATCTTGCACGGCGGCCTGTACATCGCGACTGGTGGCTTAGTGTTGACAAAACAACGATGTCTGGGGGATTGCACAGACCCGGGGTTGGTTTGTAAGCCACGGGAAAAAGGCAGAGCAAAAATTCCAAATGTCCCACACAGGGGGGTGACAGTCGCTCGCATGGGATGGGAGTCTGTCGCTGATGAGGGTAGGGCTATCTCAAACTGTTAATGAATACATACGTGGCAACTGATCTTGCTTGCTCAGCGCTTGAGCTATGCGCTGTGGTAACTTGTGGTATTTTTGGAATGCATGGAGTTTGTATGGTGCCTGGGGTTTCACATGAAAGTGATTTTGCTTTTCAGTGTCAAGGTCGGTAACGCGCCATAAAAGACACATCCAGCTTATTTATTACCACTCTCTTGTTGAGACCATCTTCTGTACTCACCTTAAATCTCCTGCCCCACAGCCCTCGATTAAGACCAGGGTACGCACCATATTTGTTTCACGGGGTAGTTTCCCCAGTTTCATTAATTTGAAATTTATTTTAAATCCAGGTGGATTTATGAATCCCCCCCACCTCGGCCTTTCAACCCTGAGTGACCCACTGAGAGACGACCCTCTGTCTCTCTCTTTCTTTTTCTCTCTCTCATTCCCTCCTCTCTCTCTCTTACTTTCTCTCTCTCTCCCCTTTTCTCTGTTCTCAATCTTTCTTTAAAAAAATGAAAGGACACACACACAATAAGCACAATGTAGCACTTACTGTTTTCTCCTTCCTTTCTCTCTCGATCTCTTTCAATCTATAACACAAGGAAGAAAAAAAAAGATTTAACAAACAAACAAATATAAAAACACACATACTTAGCACAATAAAGCACCTGAGATTCTCTCTCTGTCGCTCTCTCTCTCTCTCTCTCTCTCTCTCTCTCTCTCTTTTCACATATTAATATATTAATTTCTTTTACTTCCTCTAATTAAACAGATACCATTAACAGTGATACAATAACTTTCACCATTATTATCTGACCAATGACAATTTGTTACCACTTCTTCCTTTATGTTGATTAAGGACATAAACATTTTTTATGATACAGGAGTCACCCGGGCATCATGTTCGACGTGATGTTTGTCACGGAAGTGTCCTCATGTTACCGCCCCCGATGTGACACATAAAATTGTATTGAAGCTGTGATCTGTCACAATTACATGGATCAAATAAAACAATACAGGCACAGCTGAGGACGCTGGAGTCAAACCGCGAGGGAACTACACAAATGTGACCTTTTGTTACTAAAGGAATCCCATCACACCTTATGTACTTGTATGAGACATATTCCTGCTATGCAAGACGTGGCCTATAGTGTAGTGTATAGTGTTGGACTGAATGCTCCAAGTTCGAACCCCCACAGTCTCATAAGCAATATTGTGAAATCGTAATATAGGCTAAGAGATTCGGTTTATAATTACTCAATTCTATGTTTTTCTTATGTTATTTTAATGAATATTATCTGTTACCTGTTATCTGTTTTGTTATTTTAATAAATATCATATGTTATTTTAATAAATATTATCTGCTAGAGGTAACCATCTCCATCTTTTAATGCTAGCGTAACTAAGTACATGTATATGTACAACCGCAGAATTCCAGTCAGGTTTCAGACTACGGGACAGGGCAGTGTCACACGCTTCCTCTCATGTTATATCCTGGTGTTAACCAGTCCCGGTGACTACTACACCCGCGGGCCTTGGGTGTGTAATCGGCCCCAATGCTGTGTCATACCACCGAGGAACCCCCGAAAAGCGCACTCGTTTTGTGAGTGAAATACGGCGGTTGTACGCGGCCTCCCCATTAAGACTGCAAAGCGCTCACCCTGATCGAGGGCCGACCATGAAAAATCTCACTCCCCGGGCTGAGTTTCGAACTCGCGATCTCCCGATATTGAATCCTGTACTCTACCCCTGAGCCACAGAAACTGGTTACTCAGTTTTTTGTTATGACTATATATGCTGAATTCGACTTTATTTTATTTTTTTATATAAAGCGAATCTACCAGTATATTTAAAATGATTAAATGACCCATGCAGGTGCAGTCATGGAAGGTCAAACTAAAACTTCATACAAACTGGGCTGGACCTCCTATATTTACGCTCCAGGGTAATGATAATAAAGAGAACAAAATTAGGAAACTCAAAAAGTTGTGTTTTCTAGAAGGTTAGCTGTATCACAAAGACTGCCGCGTGCCAACCGTTAAGAACCTGTGTATATTTTGATAGTAATCCCTACTGTACTGTTTACTTGTTATCAGCCTCTCGCTTGGAATAGGAACCAGGCCACCCAGACTATTTCTGTTATTCGTGTCCGCGGTCATATTTAATTATACTTTATGGTAGCTACATGTAAAACTTAGAACTGTTGCAGAGGCCCTGATGCTGTACTACTAACGGGGACATAAAAGATTCAGAACGAAAAGGTCGCGTCTGCTAGCTGGGTGAATGGTTATGGCAGAACATATAAATATACACAACCGGTCCGACTCCTACTATATTTTCCTATGCGGAAGTGACCTCCATTTGCAGACAGGTTAAGATTCCTAAAAGCTGGATTTTTCCGAGATATACAGGCAACAATATGTTTCATGAAAAATTGTTTTAAAATGATCAATCCAGAAGGCAAATAAACGGCACGCAATAGAGCGCATACCTCCGCCTAGGAAAAACAACTCTTCTGGATCCGCTCGTTTATCCGGGTCAGCATTAAAAATTAATAGGTTCTTCATTGGACTATGTCCCATCCTTCCCTAAAGTGTCTTTGTCATCTGGATAGTTGTTTTAGCGAAATTAAGACCAACCAACCGACCGACCAACTAATCAGCAAACGAATCAAACAAACAACCAAAATAACAAGGGGTGAAAACATAGCCTCCTCTTTGGAGGTAAATCGTGAAATTGAATATCATTAAATCTAAATAAATTTTTAAATGTATTCTTTGAATATATATATATATATATTTGCGAATACCTTCTCTGCTCTTAAGCCATTCCTGTTAAAATTTATTTAATAACAACTTAACATGGCACAAAATGGACACAACTGTGTGTTTCAGGCGCAGTGGTGTTATGGTTAATCACGTGTCACAGAAGTCAAGGTAGCCAGGCTCATTATGATATCGGAGTTTATCAGTGACATATCAATGCTAGGGACTTATCAACTGCTGCCACGGCTTACCGAGGGGATGGACCCGCTGATTGAGTCGGGGCCTAATGACCCACAGATCGCTGCTTAATTGAGCAGGATGATGAATGATATCAATCAGTCTACAGTAATTACTTTTACATAGAGCTGGTGTTGAGACTATGTAGACTGGCTCTTTCCACTATTATTGGCTTTAAATGCGGTTTCACTTCGGCCCCTTCGCTAGCCACATTCCCTTCAATAAGTTCGCAGATCACACACAGGTTAAGTTGTATGATGTGATGAATGAAATAATATGATAAAATATCATAGAATACCATAGAATGACATAGAATTTCAAGAATATAATAGAATGTCAAAGACTTGAATATGATCAAAAAGAATGTCACAGACGAAAATAGAATAGAATAGAATAGAATAGAATAGAATAGAATAGAATAGAATAGAATAGAATAGAATAGAATAGAATAGAATAGAATAGAATAGAATAGAATAGAATAGAATAGAATAGAATAGAATAGAATAGAATAGAATAGAATAGAATAGAATAGAATAGAATAGAATAGAATAGAATAGAATAGAATAGAATAGAATAGAATAGAATAGAATAGAATAGAATAGAATAGAATAGAATAGAATAGAATAGAATAGAATAGAATAGAATAGAATAGAATAGAATAGAATAGAATAGAATAGAATAGAATAGAATAGAATAGAATAGAATAGAATAGAATAGAATAGAATAGAATAGAATAGAATAGAATAGAATAGAATAGAATAGAATAGAATAGAATAGAATAGAATAGAATAGAATAGAATAGAATAGAATAGAATAGAATAGAATAGAATAGAATAGAATAGAATAGAATAGAATAGAATAGAATAGAATAGAATAGAATAGAATAGAATAGAATAGAATAGAATAGAATAGAATAGAATAGAATAGAATAGAATAGAATAGAATAGAATAGAATAGAATAGAATAGAATAGAATAGAATAGAATAGAATAGAATAAAACAGAATTGAATAGAATAGAATAGAATAGAAAAAATAGAATAGAACAGAATAGAACAGAATAAAGTAGAACAGAAAAGGATAGAAAAGACATAATGAGGTTTGATGTACTACATACTATATAGGACTGCCTAATTTTTATCACAATTTAGTATGTTATAACATATAACACAGTATGACATAGACCGAGAATACATCATGTTATTTCTGTACGTGTATAGGTATAACCTCATCGACCCGCTGTATATAATAATCTGTTACAATTATAAATATCTTTGCCTTATTTATATTTCATAAACATCCATGTGGGTGGGTGTATGGGTTTTACAGGCCCGGAGGATTTAACTGAGGTAATTGCTTTGACCGCAAAGTATGTACTATATGTTGAGACACCACTAACCGCAATTCACTGTAAATTACATTATGCGTGACTAAGAGAACATTCTAAAAACTTACTTTTTTCCAAACTGAAAGCTCCCCAATATTATAACCCGAGAATGCACATTTAAATAAATTGACTGGAGAATAATTATTATTTTCTTTCATATTTGTTTCTAATGCTCAGCTTTGAAATGTTGTGAGCATGTCTGCCTGTCTGTCTGTCTCTCTCATACTTTAGTCCAGAATTATATACAGCTGAATTCCTAGGGAATTCAATTTATGTTGGTATGCCAGAGTTATTATGAGTTATCATTCTGAAATGTAGAATCGCTTCGCTCTGTGAAGGTTTAGATATTCGGCATTCTTGAAATGTTTAACCGTGCATGCAGCTTTATAATGAAACAAACCAAAATACATGCACAGCTACGTACTTCAAGCGAGTCCAAATATAGCATTGCTTCAAAATATGATGTAAGAATTACAGTTGGTGACTTTTCGTTCGCGAGGGATTCAAATTCACGATGTTCGCGAATGGGAAATAATTTCGAAAATTTAAACCTACGAGAACACGACTCCAACCTACACAAGTCAACATTCACATTGTACGGCCTCGTCAACTCACATCTTATGTAAGCTATCCCTTCCTGGAGTCACAAAGATTGATAATTTAAAATATAACAACATGTTTTTTATGTTTCCTTTAATTCAAAGAATTATATTATCAAATGACAATATCATTGTTTTATATATATTAATACCATTTATTTTATTTACTATTAATGAAGAAGGAAATTCTACTCGCTAGAAGCTGCCGTGCATGGGTCCCCGTCAAAATATATATATATATATATATATATATATATATATATATATATATATATATATAATGTTACGGAACCTAATATAAACAGATCACGTATGCGTGATGAACACAAATTTTGTAATGGAGATAAAAACAAATCAGATTCCGTAACACTAGGCAGCGTGAAATGTTTAGGGGAATGAATAAAGAAGTCAGTGGTTTTTTGGTAACAAATAACTATAATTTATTCCTAAAACAACCCTAACAATACAATACACTAAATCAATACAGTTATACAGTAAAACAGCGGTATAGCAACAAGTCAATACAATCACATAGAAAGATAATGGTACAGTACCTGGATACAAACACCATCACAACGATAAGTCCTTTAAATGTAAATTATTGGAGAATGACAGTCCTGTGGAAAGTTCTTGCAACAACCCAGAAAGTAAACTGAAGTCCAAATGCATAAATCCAGGAGAAAGTCTTTGAAAAATCTATAACTGCCGCATTCGTCGGATAAGGTCCTGACACACGCTTCTGCGTCCGCTGGAATCTGCTCTGCTGTCTCCCTCTGGTTCTAAAAAACAGCCCCTTTATTTACCTTCACACCCAAGCCGGGAATTTTCCACTTCTCGAACAGTCTATAAGATCTTGCACAATCACAGTAAACGTGCGCTCCAGGAATTCTTTAGAAAAACAGCGCTGCGTGTCTCCACACACCATGGTGTACACGTGACTCACGACCAAGCCAGCAGAACAACAAGAGTTCAACCGGTACGGACCAAACATAGAATGCAACAATTAAGCGGCCAGGCAAGAGCGCTACAACATGAGTTACGCCCGTGCCACACAATTAAATGAGCACCGGTAACAATATATATATATGTATATATATGTATATATATATATATATATATATATATATATATATATATAAATACTAATAGATATATATATGTATATATATATATATATATATAAATACTAATAGATTCTTGACACTAGACTGTCGAATCAAAAACTAATTATATAACGGATAACATATTAAAACAAAAAGATAGTAGGAAAAGTAAGAGAAAAAGTACGAAAGGTAAGGGAAAAGTAGGAAAAGTAGGATCAAAATAGGAAAAGTAGGAAAAATGAAAGACAAAAGTAGGGAAAAGATTTTGTTATGAAAACGTAGAATAAATAGGACTGAGACTAAAAAGTATTATAGGAAATAGGAAATGTAGGATTGATTTAAAGTCTGATATTCTTGAGGTTTACTCTCCTACATGTTTTCAGCTCGTTAGTCAAGACATTCCATATAAAAGTCTTTATTTCATAAAAGAAGCGCCGTGTCGTAAACGATATACATTGTTTTGGTCTGTGACAAAGTGGTGTAGGTCTGTTTAACTTCAACTGTCCGGACGAAAATAAACGAGCATTTATTTTCAAATGAACTATGTTTCACTTGTCGGTGTCATCTGGCCTGGTTTCCACGGGGCATCCTTTAATCTAATGACGTCTTAATTAGACAGCCACATGTCTGTAAGATAATCACGACCATGTTTGTAAACATACACAATGTCTGCTCGATCCCCCAGAAGAGGCATACTAAACATATACACGTATATATTACACAAGCCCACCCAAGGGTAGGGGGAGTTTGGAAGAGCGGGATACACACCCTGCAGTGGTCAAGATAATGTCATCTGCAGGGGCGGACTCATGTATTTTGAAAGGGAGGGGGGTCTTCTGAAGGAATTTATAAACTAAACATGTACACGAATATAATATTACACGCGCCCACCCAAGGGTATGGCTAGTTTTGACAAAATGGGTTGCACACTCCGCAGTGGTCATAATTGTGGCATCTCCAGGGCGGATTCATGGGGTTTTAAGGAGGTGCAGTTATTTATATATACACACTAATGTATATATTTAACAAACCTACCTATGGGTAAGGCCAGTTTGAAGGCGAGGCCTACATACCCCGCAGTAGTCAGGGACATGCATTTGTAGGGGCGGATTCATGGGTTTGAAAGGGAGGGGATATTTTTATCATAGATTATAGTAAAAGATAAAAACTAGATGCAGGCACAAATGATGTGCATGTTTATAATTGTGTTCATTCAGAGATGAAAATTCAATATATATATATATATACATATATAAATCACACACACACACACACACACACACATATATATATATATATATATATATTTCGAGAAAGAGAGAAAGAGAGAAAGAGAGGAGGGGAGCGCTGTTCATTACATGTGTATGAACATGTTAGGGTGATGGGGGTTCGTGAACTTATTGCTATATCAATAAATGTGATTATCAGATCAGGAATAAATAACAAATACAAATAAATGAACCAGACATGGGGCAAGGACTGAATATTAAGCCATCGAGTGAGTGGGCGTGGCACCCTGGCATAATTGTAACATTAATCAGCAGGATATAACACAATAACACGATACAAATCAACCCCATTCCCCCAAACCATATCCCAAAAGGCAAGCTTCACGTATAACACATACACAAAAAAAATCGTGATACACCAGCTAAACATGTTCAACGCATGTTTATTTATTTAGTCAAGGATGGGCAAGTCACGTGACTGGTCTCGGTATCTTCATACTTTGGATGCAATGATTCGTTTCCCGTGTAACACTAACTTAGTCTTGATGGTTCACCACGGGAACGCGGCAAGATGAAACCACTGGCTTATCTTGATTGTTGAGTGTACCATCCATGTGGGATTGTCCCATAAAAATCTGTGAAATAGTTCCACAGGACAGTTGTTGTGGATTCCCCATAACGTACGGCCTGGTGTATTATGTGTCAAAGGCACCCGGAGTTGACATTGCTAACATTCCAAACTGCTCGGTATCATCAGTGACCTGGCGATAGATTTTGTTTCAATGGACACTGGTCCATAGACTAAATGTTTTTAATTTTATAAAATCATATATATATATATATATATATATATATATATATATATATATATATAATGTTTTTTCTTTCATTTCCTTCTTATCGTTCTCTTTCACTCTTTCTTTTCCTCTCTCTATCGCTTCCTCTCTAACTCTCTCTTCCTCTATCACTTTCTCCCTTTCTTTCTTTCTTTCTCTTGCTTTGTCTCTCTTTTCCTCTCTCTCTATAACTTTTCCTATCTCTCTTTCCCTCTCTTTCTCTGTCTCTCTTTTCCTCTATCGCTTTTCCTGCCCCCGAGCTCTCTCTGTCTCTCACTTTCTTCCTCACAGCTTCACTTAACATTTTTATATCAGGTCGCTTTCTTCATTTCTTCTTTTTCTTCTCACCATCTTTTTTCTGCCTCAGTTCACATATGTCTTTAAGGCCTTGTTTTTTCTCTTTTTAATTCTTTTTCTGTTTCGTTCCGTGTTTTTCTTCTGGATCTGCCTGTAGCTCTTTACAGGAAGTCCCATATTATGTGATAAAGATATTACAAGCAACATTTTGAAGGAGTAAAATCAGATGAACATTATGCTTCATTCTTTTTCACCGTCACTGTTTGTGACGTCATTTATGACGTAATTTACCTGTCAATCAATAAAGGAACCAAATAAACTGCAAACGCATACTTTGTCAGTTCAGACTTTGATGCAGTATGAGATTTACTGTTAAAGCAATCAAGTTAGGAAATATTAGTATTTGTATCGTTTACTGATGTTTGGATTCCTATGCTTATACATGTTTATATAAGTATATATCAGCTGCAAACACTCTAGCAATATCAAACTCTTTAGCAATGCTTGGCAACCCCCCCCCCCCCCCCCCCCCCCCCCCCACACACCAAACACAAACACAGAGAAAGTAAGGTTCAACTGAAGAATTATAGTTATCAACAATAAACATTATACACCATAAATACATTTGTATAACCCACTCACAGAATAGGACATTAACGCACGTGTTGTAGTGGTGTTTATGGGGTTATTCCTGATAATGTTAATTGATACACAGCTTATACACTGGTTATCACGGTGACAACTTTGTCAGCACAGTGCTGATACGTTCTTTCAATGGCCTGGCTTCCCGGCACCCAAGGAAATATGCCAACAATTTTAACAAGGCATGTAATTGCAGACATAAGGAACTGGTGGCACACGGATAAGCTACCAAATGTAGCAAATATAAAGGCGATAAGGACTGAGCGGATCAAAGAAGAGACCGGCAAGAACGCAGAATGAAGGGGCGGGGGTGGGTGGGTGGGGGTATATTACCTCCCTCACTTTTAAGCAAAGGGGAATGGTCAATGTAATCACCCCCCTGATATTCAGTACTCATATATTGGAAAAGGAAAAAATATATTAATAATTAGATTCATAGACTTTGGTCCTGTTTCTGAGTTTACTATGAAATAATATATATCTAAACCTGATTTAGAATTAACCTATACCGGAAACATTATACCTTATTTCTTTAAAACCTTATTGTAACATATTTGAAGGGGCAATAAAATATTATATATATATATATATATATATATATATATATATTTCCAAAATTTGATTACCGTCCGACGCAAGCGAGTCACCCCCCCCCCCCCCTCTTAAAGATAAATTGACACCACTGCCTGAATCATGCGTGCATGTCCGTATGCCTAACTCCTCCCAGTCCTGCCTCTTTGCATACGCAGGAGCGGTTAAAGGAATCGAACAGGGTATTAGATTACGGGACCACCCTTTATCTTAAGAATCAAACACCGCTGGCTGCCAGTTGCTTCACCAGCACCGACGCAGTCACTCCAGTGCCAACAGCAAACACCGCCAGGCCCGTCCACTTGTTAGCAGGGTGACAACTTAGTCCCATCTCAGTTCAGCAGCAGCACTGAAAAAAAAGCCAGCCCAGCTGACACATCTAGTCACTTACACGAGAAGCTCAAGCGAATAACCATGGCTGTCCCAAGCAACATCGATGAAATCAAAAGCTTACAATTCTGGAAGTCCGTGGTATTAGAGTTAGTGGCAACATTGTTTTACGTGTTCTTCGTGGCGCGTGGTGGCGGGGCACTTGGCGGAGAAACTGTCCAGGGTGGTTTGATGCTAGGATTTGCCGTTGCAAGTCTTCTATGGGTGTTCAATGGCGCACATTTTAACCCAGCCATCACTGTTGGTTACCTGTTGGCCAGAAGAATCTCTCTAGCCCGTGCGGTTTTCTTCGTCGGGGTACAGATGGTCGGTGGAATTGTTGGATGTTACTTGTGGAAGGGACTTTCTGGAGCAGCACCAGAGGCTCTTGCCTTTGGAAAAGACATTAAGGCAGACCAGGCGTTCGGGACCGAGCTTTTCACCACTCTCTTCTTTGCCGTCGCCTTCTTCGCCACATGTGATGCCTCCCGTAAAGATCACTCTGGAAATGGCAGTCTGGCCATCGGGATCACCGGAGCAATCGCTTTCTTCCTCAGCGTAAGTGCTTTACATGTAGAATTTTTCTGTCTCTGTCTGTCTGTCTTTCTATCTCTCTCTGCATATTTATGACTCATGTGTGTGTCTCTCTCGTTCGTTCATCTTTTTCTCTGTCCCCATCCGTCTCTCTCGTTTTTATTCTCCTTTTCCTGTCTCACTGCCTTTGCTTCTGTCTGTTTGCTTCTCTCTCTCTCTCTCTCTCTCTCTCTCTCTCTCTCTCTCTCTCTCTCTCTATATATATATATATATATATATATGACAAATATTTGTTTTGGTAGCGTTCAAATTAAATATACTAGGAATACAATATTGGTTTAATAAAATTGGTTTACGTTTCAAAAAAGCGACCCGATATCTACTGCATCAATTTGTACAGTACACAAAATTGCGAGTGTGGTTATGACACGGTGAATCATATTCTAGAAGAATCCTAAGAAGTGAGTTTTCAGTGTTGATATGTATTTTCAGCGTTAGAAAATTAAAATTGTTCAAACTGCTATATTTTGATTCATATAAACACAATCAATTGGCGCGAGTCAGCGAAAGTTCATATGGCTAAAATTAGGACTTGTAACACTGGGAAAGAATTTGATAAAAATCGGAATGAATATTGTAAAAACCGGGAAGAATTTGTAGAAATAAAATAAGTTCACGCCCCATATATAAGCTCTTTCATACCACTGCTGAAGAATTGATAATCTGGAACTAAGCCTGAGCATACCGACTTTGGCCCTGCCACGCCCACCACGGGCATCCCTGAGCCAAAACGAGGCTGGTCAGCGGGCGTGGCGGGGCTCGGCACACTCCCAGAGCAGGCAGCTCAGAGTAGGTTCACATTCAGTCAGGAATACTCAGAGGTCCTACCCTACCTTAACATGCAAAGTGAGATCACACACTGTGCAAGGATCTGTATTAACAAATTAGGAAAGAGAAAAAAAATCAGGCTTTCCCAATTTATTCAGAGCTGTTTGCATAACTGATTTGCTTATACCTTTATGGAATGCATAATAGGATTAGGAATGTTAGTTGTCACAATTTATTATATCTCAATGGTTCTGTGATAGAGAAGTATTTTTTTATTTTTTTTACGTGAGCTCTCACGGGAAAGTAACCATGCATATAAAACTTGAAGGTTGAATAATAAAAAGAACTTGAACTTCTAATAATAACATATTATATCATCTCGTTACCTTCATCCTCATTCAAAAAGCAGTGCCACCAACAGGCCATGGACATATCCCATGCATATACATTGTATGTATAAACTTTTAATAAAATTATTGCCATGCACCTCTCCCATTCAGATGGGAGTATACACAGCGTTTCAGTATTCCAGGCAGCCGGGTTTGTATGTTAGTGGTAACAGATCCTATATCTAAATACATAAATATACCAGAAGAGCTGACGCAACCAGCAGGAATCTTAACCCAGTGACCCTGAAACTGCACGTTAAGTGACAGCTCGACATTATGTCTGTTAGGCGTCTAGATTTGAGCGGTATACAAACAGAATATTGTAAGGATCGCTGGTCCCGCCTGCTCGTACATTCACCAGTGATATACTGTGGTTAAATAAATTCACGATATTCGTGAAAGGGAATTTATCGCGAGCATAAAATCTTGTGAATTTGAACCCAATCGTTTGAAGTAAGTCGAGAGGAAAAAAAAAGATTACCATTAAGCTAAACCTTTAAAATTATCTGCAAATAATGAAGAGTAATTTCTATTCGTTCAGTATTCACTTTGGTCCCCCTCCGGTCGCTATGAATTTGCGCACATTATATCTAATATTATAAATCCATAAAATTGTTCATATGCTTTGTGCAGATTATTGTATGGCGTTCTCGCGAAAATGTGACCCTGTCTTCTCATTAGCAGGAAATAAAGTAAATGTGAAACATGGATTCCACTTTTTAAGGTTAAAGCATTTGCATGGCATCTCAGTGTGACTCAAATAAGTGGATGTTTCTTCTTAAGTCACAAACGCAGCACCTTACTTATATTTAAAGAAGGGCCCTTGAAAAGACGCTCAATGCAAATGCGAGGATCTTGTCAAGTTTATACATTATAAGTGAACAACTCTTAAAGGGTTGTTTGCCTGAAGTGATGTTTTGTTTAGGTAGTTCTTTATCTCACCTGAAAAAAAAAATAAACGAATATGTCAAATGAGATAGTATAAACATTTACAATAATAAGGTACGGTCCTTAAGTACTTTTGTTTTGTCCTCTAGGATGAAGGCACTTGAGGTGTATGGTTCCATCACATATCAAGCCAAATTCTTGCTTTCCCCACGTTCAGTTGAGTGTTACAATAGGTCATAAATACATGGGGCTGGCCCCAGAACAATAAACATTACCCTTCCATGCAGAGTCGGGAGGGGTTTGTTAGTATTAAAACACTTACCGCACCACACAAGATAACAAACGTGTATATTATTGTCAGATGTGAACGCTTAACGGTATCAAATGCCCTGCTGGGGTCAATAAAGAGAAGATCCGCCTTCTAAGTGGGTCAAGTGGTCCATATTCTGTGTCAGGAAAGCTTAATTACCCTGGCATTAAAAGAAAAAGCCACTAATCATACTGAATGCGTACGTTAAATACCGGAAACTATGCAAATTACGTGATTATCAATAAGTATGTTACAACCCCGCGCCCGTGCCCCTTGTGGCAAATAATTATACTCAGCTATATGCTACTGTGCCACATCTGTTTGATATTAGCGTTATACCTCCCTTGGATGTGCATGCATTTCATGCGCGAGCTCTCTTAGCGCTTATCCAAGTATAACATTACATCGCACATTGACCTTTATACACGTATTCCTGCCCCAATGTTAACTAGATAAGTATAGCATACTTCATTCCCTTGCTATTCTAAACGGTAAATTTACATATAAGCGTTTGGTGTGTAGACTGCTGCAAAATGTTTTTCCCAGGATGGATTAGGCGTGAATACACTACTCAATAGGCATTTACATTTGGCTGGTTAGCCTAACAATAAATCACCCTTTTTAAAAAGTCACTCCTTTAATGAAGATTCACTGAAAATGACACTAATATTTCGGTAGTCGTAGACTTTTCAATGTGGCGGTAAACGGACGAGATAGACCGGTCTTGGCTGGAAACCTGACCTCCTTTTGTTGTATCATTCCGTGCCACAGATTTGGGAAAAAATGCGAAGTATCTCAGTTATCACAACAACCTCCCCCTCCCCTCCCCAAGGATGACACCAATCGGCGACACGATGTGCTTTGTTTGCGTTTGATATGACCACCGGGGGTTTCGAGTCTGCCTGTCGATCCCCTCCCCTGTAACAGAAAAACTTCTGGACGCTATCCGCCAAGGCTGACCTTTTGACCTCATGTATGTGTCCCGTATTAAGACGACACCCTCTTTCCAGCCTTTTGTTTGGATAAAGTTTCCAATAGTTTGGTTTATTTTACAAACATTTAACTCACACCAGACTAACGGCATCTACAGCGTTTCTGAAGAGGTGTTCTTAAAAACGTTTATATATAAATGATAGTAAACGAAGACTGACGAATGTTAATGATAATGGACTCGTAACATCAAATTAACTCGTAACATCATATTATAATGTTAAGTCTTTTCTATCAATGATTAAAGTCTTAATTATAAAAAATTATATGTTCCATATATTTTGGTGAAAATCGAAAATACATTGTAAAATATTTCATTTGGTGCAGATGGATGTTTGCTTTTGCTAGTACGTTTTTAAACGCTTCTTTTAGCTTACTAAATGCACGTTTATGTAGTATGGACTGAACCCTTGATCTGAAAAGCCGATCATTCTTACAACGACCACGAGTGCGTGGCTACCAGAGCATTAACTACACGATTCTTCTTGGCTTTAAAGTAGATTTACATATTTTACGATTTTCATTACGTATATATAGGGATTTACAAAAAAGTATGAGTTCAGAATTAGAATCTACTGATAACAGACCTTCCCAAGTAGTAAGCTAAGGGGCAAAATATTATGATTAATGGAAAATGTACACGCACGTCCTATAAATAACCTGGACAATCTAGATTTTGTTTGGTGGCCAGGATGGCCGTTTAATTATAGCTGGCGTTTCCTGCGATAAATAGAAATATCCCGGTCGGGGGATGGTACATTTCGGTAGTGGGCGCTGTCTTTTCGCTCTGTCACGGTTAATCTATTTTCCGCTTTCAGGAAGTTCCTGGGGACTCGGAAGAGTTGGATTACACTGCAGCGTCTGTTAAAATACACACCGAATCGGCTCGCTTTGGCTTTTGCGAACTCTTAATCTATTTTCCATTAGATTGATAGTGACAAAAACGGGATTTTGATCTACCTACAGGCGCGGGTTTCTTTTATATTGCCACAAATATGTGGTTAATTGAATAGGAAGGATGCCTGCAGTAGTGTTCTGGAAATGACACTTCCTTACAATTCTCAAGGGATCTTATTATTTACGATGATTTATGGCTTACAATTTGTGTATTTCACACAATCTTTCAAAAAAAAATATTATCGGTGATTCTTTGACATTTCTTCATAAAAAAACATACAACAAAAAAATCAATTACAGGTATTCTTTTTGTCTTTTGAATTACTTTCTTAAAAAATCAGCATATATGGTATACAGGCAGGATGACAGTTCAACGAGTGGGTACCATTAAACAAAAGCCAATACGGTAACCCAATTATTGTGTCAACTCCGCTTGTTCCCACGGAGAGAAACAGACCGCATTCCATCGATGTTTGGCAATGGACAAGATTACTATCACATTCCTCAGCTGAACATCAGTTGCTGTAACGCTTGTCAGTCCACACTACCACTACTTCATGATATCACTGGGTGCTGTTGCCTTATAGCGCCACCCCAGTGGGTCCAGCGATCGCCAGCCCTGCTACAGACCTGTTATCAGAACCCAAGCTACCCTCTTCATATAAGTCTATCAATGGCCCAGTTTATGTTACCTTCAAAATACAAAATAAAAGTTCTTAGCTTGATTTAAGCAGTTGATGTATTATTTCATATTTTACCATGTGATTTCCCCCTACCGTGATAAGGGCAAATTCTCTCTCTCTCTCTCTCTCTCTCTCTCTCTCTCTCTCTCTATATATATATATATATATATATATATATATATATATATATATATATATACATCACATTAATACGCATGTATATATGTTTTCAAACTGGAACATCAATACCTTATCAAAGCTGTCAATATATTCTTTGTGAAAATGCATAAAACTCGTAAAAATCTGGAGCAAACTTTTTATGCCACTGGCGGTCTTGTAGCTTCACAGCTAAACAAAGCCACCAAACAACTCACTAAATAACCGTTCTGGATATTTATAGGACGTCGGAACTTGTTAAATATTATTGCTATAAGGATGCCGTTTATAATCTCCGATAGTGAGACTTCCGTAGGAGCCGTGCTGGCTGTTTGAGTAAGCACTGTCCAAGCACAGCTATCAGAAAGCTGACTTGATTTTGGATGTTTCCTATATATGTGTTCACCGTCTGGATCTAAAGACGACAGGCTATCCGTGGTTCAGGTTACCCCCCCCCCCCCATCAGTTAACAGTAACCTGAATACAATTTCAAATGACACCCTGGGTAGCCTGAGGCTGATTTCAAGTTACCCAAGTTCAAGTTAGATTAGCAGGTTTAGCTGAATGAGTAGTTCTCATGGTTTTACCTCGTTATAGATGTTAGCGGAATGAAAAGCGTAAAAGAACCGACAATTGAAGCTATAGTTAACACATGAAAATAAAAAATGTCGCAAAATGTTAAATCTGTCGTTAATTAAGTTGTTTTAAATCATACTCTCCAGTTAATACAGAGGAGATATCAGTTTATAGAGACATAAGATAAACAAAGATTCAACTTAATTTGATAAATCAGAAGAAACTACAAGAATTATAATGTAAATACACATAATGAAATCACTCCTGTGAAAAATAACATGATATCGTAGGGGTTGGATGAAATCGATGACCCCTCCCCCCCCCCCCCCGGTAATCTTAAGCGATTTCATCGTGAGACCCGGATACCTGAATATGATTTTAAATTAAGGGGATAATATGAAACGGGGATTAATTGAAATCACCGGGGCCGTTACACCCAGGCAGTCAGTCGTGACAGGAGCGTCAGCCCCGATCTGCTGCGACAGCCTGTCAAGCATTTGCAGACGTGCCTGTTTCACATATCGTCAGATTTAACAGTGCTGTATTCAGCAGGGGGTTTCAGCACCTTGGGTCTCTGTAGACCCGGTTTTTCTCATCGGGGCCCACTGTTTATCTGTCTTAATCAGCAGACCCCTCTCCTCACAGCGGCTGATCTCTACGTTATGATTAGCTGCCACTTGAGTTGTGTGTACTGTTAAGACGTGCCGTGGTATCCCCTCAGAGATTCTGTGCCTCTCTGTCTTTCGTCAGCAATCTGATACTAAATTTAACAGGTTTCTGCAGCATGCCTTATCCGTTGGTTATATATTTACTTTAGACATACAGGGAGGTTACCCTTACATTTTAGCCTTTGCAGACTGCAATCTTTAAAGCTCCGGAACTCTGGGAAGGGATGGGGGAGTGAGCAAGATAAATTTGGGGGTAAAACATCCTCGCAGTAAAGGGGGGGGGGGATTCCAACACCCCCCCCCCCTCCACCGTAGCATAATTTCATTTTATCATGAGTTTTTTTGTGACAGACAAAATATATGAAGTTGAATATAAATGCCTTGTCATGAAGAGTTATGAAGCACACCTGTTAGGTAAGCGTCAGTGGCTAATAGTTACTTTGATTGCCGGCAGGTGACAGTAGCTTATGTGTCTCACTGTGACGAACAATGTACGATGTGCGAAAATAAAAAATTAAAAATCTGCTGTTGATGCTCATGAATACCACTGCAAAGATTGCCTTTTGTACATTATCATGTAATCCTTTGATAGCTTGGTGCATCCCCACCTCCAATTCCCCAGAAATAACACCTCAGACACTGGGGTACAGTTCTCTTGTGATCCACTGTGTATCGCGGGCGTGGAATTTTGTCATTTTCAGGTGGACTACCTGGCTGTGATATTTTACTATTTTCAGTTTTTTGTACAAAAATATTTAATTTTATTTTAACTCCTTTCAGCATGGAATCTCAAGGTGTGGACTGAACCCTGCCCGTGCTTTTGGAGGAGCTGTGGCCACCCAATTCGACGGAAACCACTGGGTAAGCAGATAATGTCAAATATAGTTATACTGGTTAGTACAGTAAGTTGAAACCTGACCTTTTGTCATTGGTATCGAGTTTTGGAAAAAGGCGATTTTGTAAATACTGTTAAAAACCGACAACCGAAAACACTTCTAACATAAAGTTGCTTGAAGTGTAATGGTTTAATAGTTATTAACATTCCATTTACATATATGAAGTAGTGACGGCATTTACCATTGTTATTATTATTATTATAATTATTTTTATTATTATTATTCGTAATATTAGAAGTAGTAGTAGAAATAGTAAAAGTAAAAGTAGTATACTTAGTAGTAGTAGAAGTAGAAGTAGTAATAGTAGTAGTAATGGTATCACTTATTATTATTATAATTATTATTCTTCTTCTTCTTCTTATTATTATTATTAATGTAAGTATTATAAGTAATAGTTGTACATGAAGTAGCAGCAGTAGTTGTAGTAGTGATGGTATCGTTATTATTATTGTTATTATTATTATTATTATTATTATTACAGGTATACTGGGCCGGACCAATGATCGGAGCTCTCGTAGCTGCTTTGGTATACGAATTCCTTTTGATGGAGAACGCCTCCGTGCTCAAGTTCAGGGCCTATTTCACCTGGGGATACGACCCAGACTGCCCAGAACTCCCCGCCCCCGCCCCCAGCGAGGAGAAAGCAGCAGAAGAGGCCGAGGCCGCCCCAGTTGAGAACGGAAAAGATGGCGAGGCTACCGAACTCCAGGAGACCAAGACAGAATCCTAAACCATTTTCTGGTCACCATTTGATATCTGAAGACCAACATTGTTTGGGGACCAAAATCTGAGACTGTTATTCCAATTCACTTTCGGTAGCTATTACCCACGCGGACCTCCTTACGATCCTTCGTTCCGCTTTTCGATTTTCCTTACGCCGGACTATAGGCCGCGTTGTTCTATTTGTGTTTGAACACTTCTTTTATTGGTCATTTCAATCTTCAGTCACAACCATAACCAAGAAGGTTTATCATAACCATCTGAGAGTAATTAAACAAACGCAGGGATTAGAAGCTTGATTATAAGAGACGGTTTCAGGGAGGAAACGGCGAAAGGACAAGGTCCATTCGATTTCATCAATTACCTCCTATTATAAAGGTGAAATAAATTTTACACTTTTTACTTTTATTACTTGTTTTATAAATACACCCATTCTATAGATATATTTTCGTTCACTCTAGTTATCTGATCATTGTACAGTAGGCTTGGGATTTAGTGTAGACAATATTTGTACAAATTTCCTTCTCTGTCGCTGGCTTGTTAGTTCAGTAAACGAGAGTTGATTGCCTGCATAGTATTAATGACTCAGAGACAGTCACGAGTCGGAGTCAATCGGTGTATCCGGAGGGCCGCTCGGTCTTTCAAAGAGTCTAATGGTTGGTGTGTTTGTGTACATAATCTCATTTAGAATTCTGCATTTATCAAGCACAATATATAGTTAAACTTTCTAGTCGTAAGAACCGGGCGAAATGTGCAAACTTTTCTTAATGTGCAAACTTATCTCGACACTTAATGGAGTGGATACTTAAGTACTCCATTCCTTCACGTTATATATACCTCGTTCTGATTGGTTGTAGCCTTACACCAGCTCGCCTGTGCAGGCGGGCCGGCTATTTTATCGTTTCTGTCTCGCTCCAATAAGGAAGCCTTGTGTACTTTATTTTGTATACTGGAAAATTATGCAACTTGTTAAATTTCCAATAAAAGGTTACACTCCGAGTATTGTATTTCTTGACCATTAATGGAATGATGTTTCGTATGTTTTCAGAATGTGTGTGTTTCCCTAGAGAGCTATATGCCATGATTTATATGAACATTATTGAATAATCCTGATTTTCTTTGGCACGTTTAGTAATGTTCATTAAGATTATTTTCTTGACAAAATTATTTTGAGTATGAATGTACGGGTATGAGAGAGAGGGAGGAGGAGAAAGAAAGATTAAGAAAGAGAGAGAGAAAAGGGGCATAGGCGTACACGAAGAAGGAAGAAATAATGTGACAAACACAAACGGATAGAAAATCTTTGAGAAACATGGTTGAACTGCAGAAGAGAGAGAGAGAGAGAGAGAGAGAGAGAGAGAGAGAGAGAGAGAGAGAGAGAGAGAGAGAGCCTTTTCTTATTTTAATATGAAACTGAAAAAAAGAACTTTAGGTTGGCTTGTTATTGACAGAGACAAAAATGACAGAATCAGGTGTTCGTGTACTCTCGCTGACGAACGACCTGACCAATGAGAGGCCGGAATTTTGATATTTGCATTTTATGATGTCATAAGAGGTCAAAGAGATGACCAATCTCTGATCGTTACATATCAGAATATCACGCTATAATTAGAGGAACATTAATGCCGATTCGGGCAGTCTTATATCCAGTTATTCTCTGGGAAAAATCTCACCTGAAGTTCGGCTAGACGTTGATAGATGGCGTCCTTTGTAACGTCACATGACTCAATCAGACAACTTACAGCAATCGCTTTCTTCTCTGCAAGTTGATGTCAATTACTTACATAATTCAAGGTAATTATACACTAAGTATCATGTAACATTAAACTCTTAAAATGAAGCTTAAAATTAAGATGTAACAATTAACATGTATATATATATATATATATATATATATATATATATATATATATATATATATATATATAATTTTATGATGTCATAACTATATATATATATATATATGTGTGTGTGTGTGTGTGTGTGTGCGTGTGTGGTAACTAATATCCCCAGACAAAGTCGGGGGATACTTTGGTTTAGGCACGGTTTAGGCCGCCGCTGCCGCAGAGATTTTTTTTAGACAAGATATCTCGAGAAAGATTTCACGGATCTTTTCCAAATTTGATATGTGCATAGATATGGTAACGAGGACGAAACCTATTTAAGAAAGTCATGACCTTCATTGGAATGTCATTGACCTTGAATAGGTCCAACTTTGCAGATAATCACACAAATTCTTAAATATCTCAAGAAATACTCAATGGATTGATAAAAAATTCAAGTTGACCGAAGGTCTTGGATGGCGTTGTCATGTACCGGGAACTGGTGGCGCCACCTGGTATCCTTTTTTTGCTTTCGCGCCTTTTAATACCCCCACCATTGAGACTTAACAGTACTGTGAGCAGTATAAGTAAAAAAAAAAATACAAGACCGATTTCTTTCATATAATTACATATTGTCCCGTGGTCTGAGGGGTCTTAATAATGCATATGCAATGATATCAGTTTTTGGATGACATATATTAAAATTGGGGTCATGACCTTTCCTATGAGAGTGGCCTTGACCATATTTGGTGAATATCACACAAAATCTTAAATATCTCAATAAGGCATGCATGGATTGATCCAAAAATCAAATTGATCGAGATCTTGAATAGCTTTGTCTCCTGAAGAAGACAGGTGGCGCCACTTTGGGTCGTTTTCTTGCTTTCGCGCCTTTTAATACCCCCACCACTGTCACTTAACAGTTCTGTGAGCATTATAAGTCAAAAACTAATGGACACATTTCTTTCATATTATGCTTATATATAGATATGGGTTATGGAATGAGGTATATCTAATTATGGGTCATGACCTATATTATGAGAGTGCCCTTGATCTTGAATATTCCATATTTGGTGAAAGTTACACAAAATCTTAAGTATCTCAACAAGGAATGCATGGATTGATCCAAAAATCAATTTGACCGAAGATTTTGGATAGCTTTGTCGTCTGCAGAAGACGAGTGGCACCACCTTGTGTCGTTTTCTTGCTTTCGTGCTTTTTAATACCCCCATCGTTGCCACAGATTTCTTTCATATCATGCATATAAATAGATATGGGCTATGTTTTAATTGGGATCATGACCTCTCCTATGAGAGTGGCCTTAACCTTGAATATTCCCATATTTGGTGAAATATATATTGTCTATGACAATATATATATCTTCAAGGCGTGGGGTGGGGTGGGGTGGACTGGAGGGGGATTAATTGTCTGGGGAAACTATGGCACATGCGGTGCCAAGAAATGACTAGTTACTTTATATGAGACGAGAATCTCGAGGAGAAGAATGGACTAAAAATAGACAAAGAGATAATAAATATACATGTAAATGGAATAAATCCTGCACCAAGCTATCACGTATTGACAAATTCCTTATAAAAGAGGAAATTAATTTCATACAATCTACATCTAGCTAATGAAATACAATCATAGCCCAAAAGGGTATGTTCTTTACACAACTCAGTCAAACTTAAATGCACTGGTTAAGATAGTACTGCTACAAAAAGAAATAATAGTTTCTGAATTTGGCATACATTAGTATATCGCTTCTCCGCCAGATGTCTCCAGGGACTTTAGTTCAACGTGAGGGATTTTGTTCAGATTATTCCAAATAACGTGTGCTAAAATTACTTTCTAAAAGAACAACATTCATGTAGAAGAAAGTTAATAAATTTCACTGATAATAAAGAGAGAGAGAGAGAGAGAGAGAGAGAGAGAGAGAGAGAAAGAGAGACGTTAATAGTAATGTCTAAAATCGCTACCAAATGTCATGACGGGTTCTCGTAAGAGACGGATTTCATTCATTCCTGAGCTCAGCAATGTTGGTTGTGTTGTAGCGATAATAGAAGTTGAAAAATATTGGATCAATTTTGTATCCAACGTTTTTGATATCTTTAGATCAAAGGATCTAAAAGTTTAGCACCAATTATTTAGGGTATCCGTAGATCTCAAGGGAATATCTCTATGACTGGTATCATTTTTCTCTGAAGCTTAAATGGCAGCCTTCTCGGATTTTAAAATGGCGACATTTTGAAAAAAAATAAGATTAGATACAAATTACTGATAAACTTAGACTTAGTATGGAAGATGTATGTAAATTTATTGGTCGTTATGGTATAAAAAGAGAAATGTTATATAAAAAAGAAGACTGCTTGGCTAATTAATAAACGTGGGTTGTGATCCTGTTTAATTCCGAGACATAAATAACACACCACGCTGGGGTTAGGAGAAGTCACATGTTACAGCTCCTAGTGACAAAGGTACCTGTGTACAGGCACAGATAATTCTACTTCAATGCAAAAACATCTGAATTGATGATATCTCACACCTGGTGTACATTACACCTTTAACAGATTTTTAATTCCAGGTCTACCAGGTACTTACTTCTCATAACAGCCAGGTACAGGTACTCTGAATAGTGTACCTATAGGTTCAGTAACTAGTTCCTTGCCCCAACCCTGCACAGTACACCTCAGTTACTTTTTTTTTTGGAGGTAACCGCCTCCATTTTTTATTGCTAGCTTAACTAAGTATATGTACATCTGCAGATTTCCATTACGGTTTCGGAATCCGAGACAGGGCAGTATCACACGCTTCCTGTCATTTTATTTCCTGGTGTTAACCGGGCCCGGTTTCTACTGCACCTGGGTTTTTAATGCCTCTACTGCTGGGTAATACCACGAAAGAACCCACGAAAGGCTCGCTCGTTTGTGAGTAAAAGTCGGCCGTTGGACACGGCCTGCCATTAAGCCTGCAGAGCGCTCACAATGGGTGGGGGCCGACCGTGAAAAACCTCACCGCCGATTCAAACTCACGACCTCCCGGCTTTGAGTCCTGTGCAATACCTCTGATTCACAGAAGCCGACTTCACCTCAGCTGCTGTTTATTCTTTGTTTATTCATATTGGATGATTTTAAGACAAGAATAACCATTTGTCGATTATTAACCGATTATGCCATGTACCCTTTATAGTTATTACTTTTTCAAAAGCCCGTCGCCATTCTGACGGACCCTTGCGTGTACACTTTAGTGTCTCGCGATTCTATTCGTTTATTTGTACCTCCGATACACATCAACAGACGAGGGTATTCATAAGCAGGGGCGGTTCGGGGGGGGGGGGGGGGAGGGGAGTTTATTTTAATCCATCACCCTTTCCCCCACCCGTTTCAGTGGCGTTTTTTTTCACCCGGTCACGCCCCTGATCAGTAATTATACTAAGACTAGATAAATCCTTCTCCATTATGCAGAAAACAATGATCATATCCCTGTACTCGCCAGTAGATATCGCTCAAGGTGTCGCCACTATGTGTCTTGCATTGTATATGTGTCTGACAGACTTCTCCCAAATATATTACGTCATCGCACGACGATTACATGAAAATGCAACCAGTTTAACCAATTTTAAAGAAAAAAAGACCAGTCATCAGTGTTATAAATGAATCCCAACAACGCTACTTTTAAGGGTTTTTAACCTAATATATAAACCGAAATCCATATATATATATATATATATATATATAAATATATATATATATATATATATATATATATATATATATATATATATATAGACTGATTAGATAGCATATCTTATATTCAGGTGATCCAGGTGATAGCCAACAATGTAACAAGTTGATCAACATATGGAAGTTAGCGCACTTTCAGCGCAACATTCCATTGATACATTTTGCTGCTTTTGCTACTCTTTAAGGACTATGAACCAAATTAATTGTGGAAAGGTCTTTCTTAACTGACTCGAACATCTGTGTAATGAATGGAAAAAATCAAATGTGGAAATTGAATATGGAAAAACTACAAGTGTTTCTAATTAAATACCAAAACAAATATAACTCCTTATTTTTCTGGGACCTATTCTGCGTTTAAAGGCTTTAGATATCCGCCTATATCATCATCTATTGTCCGTAAATCGTTGTGCAATCTTTTCATGTTTACATATGATTAAATTTGTCATCCTCCGCAAGATGGCAGCAGCGTGTAGTGATCAAGGCTATGCGTTTGTTTTCCTTTACATAAATCTAGTCCATTATAAAAAGTAATATTCAACATACCATGTTTAGCTTTCGTATTCATCGTAATAATCTATATTATCACTAACGACGGTGGCGCTAAACTTTTTTTCATGAAATCCTCTAATATATATATATATATATATATATATATATATATATATATATATATATATATATATATATATATATATAAATATATATATATATATATACATATATATACATATATATATATATATATATATATTTATTTATTTATTTATATAATATGATCATACCCAATAACCGATCTTTTAATGGATCCCACCCGATCCCAAATGTCTGTATGAGAATCGGCTTTCACAATGGCGAGATGTGTCAAACCTAATAACCGATATCGGTTTTTCGTTTAGCGGCAGCCTGCCACCAAACGTCGAATTTTTATTAACTGAAGACGTTGGGTCACAGGCCCCTATCAGTTATTTTAGAAGGCCCGAGTGTCATGTTGTCATGGCTGTTATCGGTTCAGATCTATCTTAAGATGGGTCAGGCCCATTTACCGTTCCCCAGTGTATTGGGATAGATTTCAACTTGGCACAGGCGCACTGTCTTGTTCATATACTAATAGTTATATATACATTAATATATAATTAATATATTAAATATTACTGTGTTATATACTTATCTATCATATAATTATAATATAATTTTAAAAAATCAGACAAAAATATTTTAAATATATCAACTATTTACTACATAATCTAACCGTTAACATTAACGTCAACAACGAAATAAATGAGTTCTAATATGGACAATTTACTTACAAGTGGATTTAGGAAATAGAAGATTTTACTTTTGTTTTTACACAACCTGGGAGGGGGGGGGGATTGAATACCTTAGTCGATCCAAAAAAATTGAAGGTGTTTATCGATATATCAGGGAATAATTGTGTCCGTCGAAACAGAGTTTTGCGGGTACTATGTTTTCAGCCGGCCACCGCCACCGCATAGGTTTCCGGAGAACTCCTCCGTAATCACTGAACGGAATTTTACGAACCTCAGAATTATGATCGGGTCACATGTGGACTGCTGCGCCCTCATTTTGGGTTGACCTCTGACCTTTCCTCCTTGCACAGCGTCCATTGCTTTTGACTCCTTTGACCGATTGGGCTGAAATTTTGCACCAGTGTAGTTCTTGGATAGCTTTATATCATACAAAAATGACGGTGCCACCTGCATCCATTTTTGCACAGCGTCCATCTGTTCGTCTGCCATGGGTTAAAGTCACTCATATCTCTGTAGTAGTTCGACATATCTGCCTATATTTTTGCATCTGTATACATCCTGAATAGCTTTCGTAATTCTATGACAGGTGGCGCCACCTACATTCACGTTCACGCTGCAAACACCCATGCTAATATCTCATGACTGGTTTGACATATCGGCCTGAATGTTTGCATGTGTATAGATCCCACGTAGCTCTCTATCATACTCAAAAGTGGTGGTGCCACCTGCATCCATTATTGCACAGCGTCTTTCTTTTTGTCTGCCGTGGGATACAATCACTCATATCTCGGCAGTGGTTTGACTTATCTTCCTGAAATTTTGCATATGTATGCATTTGGATAGCTTTCTCGATTTTGTGGCAGGTGGCGCCACCTACGTTCTCGTTTACGATGCAGACATCCATACTAATATACCAGGACTGTTTTGACGTACAGGCCTGAAATTTTGCATCAGTATCGATCTTACATAGCTTTACTACTACCAACCATTGTTGATGGTGTCCATCTGTTCATCTGCCTAGGGTAACAACCACTCATATCTCAGCAGTGGTTTGACAAATCCACCTGTAATTGGCATAGGTATTGTTACAGGTGTTCTTTTTATTGTGTGGCATGGGCGTAACTCCTGTTGTGGCACTCGTGTCTGGCCGCGTATTTCATTCTATGTTTAATCCGTACTGGTTGAACTCTCGTTGTCGTGTTGGCCTTGGGTTTTCACGCCTAGCCGAGGTCACGTGATGAGCCTGGTATGTAGAGATACACAGCGCTGTTTTTCTAGAGAATTCCTGAAACGCGTGCTTACTGTGGGATCCGTAAGACAGTTCGAGAAGTGGAAAATTCTCGGCTTGAGGTGTGAAGGTATATAAAGGGGCTGTGTTTTAGAACGGGAGGGCAGAGAGCAGAGAAGATTCCAGCGGACGCAGAAGCGTGTGTCAGATTCTAGGACCTTATCCGACTAATGCGACAATTATAGATTTTCAAAGACTTTCTCTAGGATTTTATGCATTTTGACTTCAGTTTACTTTCTGGGTTGTTGCAAGAACTTTCCACTGGACTGTTATTCTCCGAGAGTTTACATTTAAAGGACTTATCGTTGTGATGGTGTTGGTACCGGGTACTGTGCACATTATTTTTCTATGTGATTGTATTGACTTGTTGTTATACTGCTGTTTTACTGTATAAATGTGTTGATTTAGTGTATTGTAATGTAAGGGTTGTTTTAAGAATAAATTATAGTTATTCGTTAACAAAGAACCACTGACTTCTTTATTCATTCCCCTAAACATTTCACGCTGCCTAGTGTTACAGAATCTGATTTTTTTATCTCCATTACAAAATTCGTGTTCATCACGCATAGGTGATCTTTTTATATTAGGTTCCGTAACAGTATACATCTTGGATAGTTTTCTCTTTTAACTAACAGGTGGCACCACGTACAGTCATGTTTACGTGGCACACATCCATGCAAATAAGCAAAACATCTCGCATTATTTCCCCTTGCCACTCACTCCATGCCTCACTTCACCCGTCCCACTCTGATTTCGGCGGATAGACGTAGTCGCTTTTCAACTACCCGTATTCTAGTTAAAATGTACAATCGTTATGATACGGGGATCATAGAGGAGCATTTATTTCATTTTTATTTTATTTTTAATTCATAACTGAATACATGCATCGGTAGAAAATGATCGGATATTTAGTCTGGCGATTGGCGGCCCATTATTGGGTCACAACCAACTTAAGATGGGGCAGATCGGGAAATGGTGCGCAACATATATATAATTATATATATATATATATATATATATATATATATATATATGTATATATATAATATATATATATGTGTGTGTGTTAGTGTTATATATAGAGAGAGATAAAGATATAAGAGCGAGAGAGAGAGAGAGAGAAGCTAAACGTATTCCAGGCTGCTCTCACCACTTTTGTTTGTGGATTTTCTTTCAAAGGAAGACCTGGTATAATTGTCTTTTATATCTGTTTGTTTGACCTTTGCCCCCACCTGTCATCACAGAAGTATACTGCAGGCCTGTCTGGTCGTTTGTTCTCGTGCTCAGAATATACTTCTCATAGAGAAAGGGATGTGTGTGTATGTGTAAAACCTATAAGGATATATGACATGAAATAACGTTTTTATACGAGTATACAAAGAAATAATGTTTACCATTTGAATATCCCTGTTGTTCAGAGACGTTTTTTTAATCAAAGTGTTAAATGACGTATTTGGAGTAATAGTTTTTTATGTTAGACTGTGCTAAATAGGCCTTAGCTGTTTATATACTTAGGTCAAATCTGGAAACAAACATTATAGTATCTTTACTAAATTGGTCTTACTTATCTTGCGCCTCTAAAATACAAAACAATTATGCATAAAATATAAATTAAGTGTATAAAATATGCTTATGACGAAATTAGCGACTGTTCGTTAGTGTCTTTCGAGATCGAGTTCAGCCCTCTGGTTTGGCTGGCCTCTTTTGCTGGGGCCAGTGCCGGTGCGTGGCTCGCTCGTGGCTTTGTGGCTGTGGGTGCTGTGGCTTTCCTCGGTCACCCGTGCAGGTAATACGGTGGCGGTCTCTCGGGGCTTCCTTTTTTTTAAATAAATTTTATTAATGAAAAATCATACAATACACATTTCACACATAATTGTACACAATCACATCAAAAACAATATATACAAAGTACATTGCCTGGATATTATTCCAACTATACTTCAAATTTCAATCCTTGTAATTTGTACATGCAGTATATAATATATTCTAGTGGTCTTTGCAGGGCATATTTTCCCCTTGCTTTTTCTTTCAATACTAAAACTACAATGCTACCTTATGTTATAAATGTTTCCTTATTTTTTCCCATTTTTCTAAATGTGCAGTTATCTTATATTTCTGTTTTGCTATTATGTGTTCAATTTTCTATATATATTTTTATCTCCTTAAAAAATCTGGCATGAAATTGTTTGTTTTCTGATTATATTCCTTTCTACTTTGACATACACACATTTTAAATGTAAGGAGCACCTGATATATTAGAAGGTTATTCCTAATTGGAAACATTCCATACAATACATATGTTCCAGGTTAATGGTGGCATTATCACTCCATTTGATTTCATCCAATCCACAATTCTAAAATACAGATTTTTTGTTACAAAACATTCATAAAAATGTGTTCCTTGGTCTCTAATTCTATGAAGCAATAAGAACATCGGTAACTACCAACTAACTTCCATTTGTATGGTAAACTATTGGTTGGTAGATAGTTATGGAGTATTTTAAATAAGAATTCCCTTGAGTAAATATCCAATGAGATATTTTGGATGGCTCAAAAGTAACTCTCCCAGTTGATATTATCATCCTGTATTGTATGTTTTAACTTTACCAATGATGAGGTGCGGTTGATTTTCGTTCCACCAATATATCATAAACACATTTAGAAGACAAAGATTGTATATTTGTAATACCTTTAGTTGTAATTATGATATGCCTTCATCATATTCAATTTCTTTGTCTCACAATAATTTAAGCCAGTTACATTGCGGTATTGCAGCTAATATGGATCTCAATATGAGATAGACTCCTGTTCTTATATCTGGGTATTTTTTAATCAATTCATACCATTTTAGTATTTTTCCTTCCTTTGATATAAAGTCTTTTACAAACCTTATTCCACATAAATCCAAATGTTTGCAATACACTGACTTTTCATCCACTTTAATCCACCTATTGTTCCAGAGAGGTTGCATTTTTACCTCATTTTTTATGGTTAGTTCTTTTGAGACAAATTGTGACCAATCTTCCAAACATTGTTTATAAAAGCCTGGTATCTTAGATGGTAATCTATGGTATTCAAAGTTTGAAGAAACATTGGTTAATCCACCAATGTTCTCAAGATAAAACATTGGTACTGCTTTCCATGCATAAGCATTATTACATAGAATCAACCTTTTAATCCAAATTATTTTTTGAGTTTTCAATCTGCTGGCTAAGTTCACAAAGTTTATACCACCTTTGTGGTATGGTCCTATCAGTGTACTATATCTGACCTTGGGTTTTTTTTCCTCTCCATACGAAATGTTTCATCATTAACATAACAATATCTATGAATGACTGAGGTGGAACATGCATATTGCTTACATATATTACTTTGGATAAAGCTAATGTTCTACAAATTTCTGCCCTTCCAAACAATGTTAAATTTCTACTTAACCACAAGTAAAGATTGTTTTCACTTTTCCTCTCACATTATCAAAACTAAGTTTCCTACTGATATCTTTATTATACGAGTGCCAGATGCCAAGAATTTTAATTGCTCCTTTTGTCAGGTTTACCCAATTACATGAAACTGGTTCTAGTGCACTATATTTACTTGCACCTATCCAGGCTGCCTCAGATTTATTATAATTGACATGCAGGGAAGAAAATTGTGAAAACCAATTTATAGTGCTAATTATTTGTTCAAATGAAGCTGTGTTCCTGATGAAAAAAGTTATGTCATCTGCAAAACATGTCATTTTTAGTTCATATGCACCAGCATGGACTCCTTGGATAGTTTTATTTATACGAACTTGATGTGTTAACACTTCCAAAACTAATATAAACAAATATTGGGATATTATGTCTCCTTGTTTAGTACCCCTAGATAACAAACGTATGGTGTTTTAAAACCATTGTTAATAACACAGCTTTTCAAGTTATTATGCAACATTTTTATCCAGTTCATGAACATTGGGCCAAAGCCTAGTTTTTTTAGAACACTTAACATGAAGACCTGATCTAATGAGTCAAAAGGTGCTTTAAAGTCAGCTCCAAAGAAAATTGCTTCTTCCTGTTCTGTATCACAATATATTCCATCATATCACTGATTAAGCGAACTGAATTTCCAATACAGCGGCCTGGAACAAAAGCATTTAGATCTGAGTGGACCAATTTTTGCAAAACCTTTCGCAATGGTTAAACTAGAATTTTACTTAACACCTTACAGTCAACATTTATTAAGCTTATTGGTCTCCGGGAGTCTATATATCTTTTGTCCTTACCCGTTTTTCCTAAAAGCTTGATAACTATTTATTTTTGGCTCTCATATAACTCTCTTGAGTGATACCCTTCATTTAAACAAGCAGTCATTTCCAAACCTACTTCATTAAATATACTCAAGTACAATTCTTTTGTTATTCCATCATTCCCTGGTGTTTTATTATTTGGCATACTTTTTAAAGATTCAATTACCTCTGTGACAGTTATTTTACCTTCACACTTCAAGGCCTCATCCTCAGTTAGTTGTGGTAACCCATAAATACCTTCCAAGAACTTATCACAATCCTCAGAGGTGACATCTGAATATCTTGAAACCTTTGCATATAGTATTCATGAATATGCGACATTATTTTGTTGTGATCCATTGTTTCTACAGACCCTACTAATAATTTTTTTTATAACTGTCATTTCATGATTTCTCTTTCAAGATTTAGGAAATATTTGGGCTGCGCTCACCCTGCTCATACCAATCAGCTCTGGGTCTAACAATTATGCCCTCTGTTATCAGATCATAACATTCAAGTTTCTGCTTTAAATCTTTGTATTTTTCAATAATACTTATATCATTTCACTCTCCAATATTAATCCCTAGCTGCTCCACTTCTTTTTCTAAGCTTATCCGCTTTATTCTATTAGCTCTGCCTTTTTTCTTATGAGTATGCTATTGCAAATTTTCTTATATGATATTTTAAATAGTCCCACTTGGTTTTAGTATTCATATTTGTCTGAAAACTAATTGTATATAGTCTTTTAAATTGGTTATAAATATGGTGTCTTCAGCTAGTGAATTATTAAATTTCCAGTATGATGGCCCATTTTTTGGCATTTCAAAAGAACTGAGCCTGAGTAGTACCGCTGAATGGTCTGTTCTGACACAAGGTATAATCTCACAGTTTGTAACACATGGTTGCAAAGTCGCCGATATTATAAGAAAATAGTCTAATCTACATTGCGTAAGTGGATTTAATCTCCTCCGAGTAGGTAGTCGCCATATATCACACAGATCAAATGTTTGAAGTATTGTTTTCACGGAGACAATTGTTTTATATTTAAATGTTGGATTACCACCTTGAGCATCCAAGGGAGAGAAACAAACTTTCAGGTCTCCTCCCCAGACAATTTTAGTATTACAGTCTATGTCAAATTCTTTTTCAAATATTTTACATATTTTTTGGTAACACAGCACTTAATCTGTCTCACTGTTTGGACCGTAAACATTAACTAATGTTTTTTAACATTACCTAACTGGAATTGCAATTTTTCACCAACTAATATAATGGTTCTTCTGGCTTGACTAGTTCCATGTGAGAAAAAACATGTACATCACCACTGATTTCGCCAAGATTGTTCGCTCTTTTCTACTGAATGAGTTTCTTGTATAAAACTTACTCCTTTATCCATGTCGTGATTTGTTAACAATTTAAAAGTTTCCTGCGTCTTACATAATTACTGATGCCACGCGCATAGACACTTAATATTGGAAATTTATACCAATCACCTTCCATTATTCAAATTCAAAGGATTCTTGAATTTGAAGCTGAGTATCATTGTTATCATTAATAATTTACACTGAATTACTGCATAATGTTTACAAGTCAGATGATGCTAGTTATTTTTACTATTCGTTGCTTGGATGTACCTGTATATGTTTTTTTTATTTTGCTTAATGCCCACATAATAAATGATGATGTGATATGTAAGGTAAATTCATATAAAAATATACTGTTAATAGACGTACTGTAAAACGTATAGGCTGGCGAAGATTCAACTGTAGAATAATCTGAATATGAATCTAAACTTAAATTAAAAGTATATAAATTATTGAAAACAAATGTCCGATTCACTAGGATGATAAAAATTCCATTCATAAATGATGTAAATATAGGGGATTTTCTGGCGTGATAAGGTTACGTTATATCGTTTTGCTGAATTTTAAGTTTAGCTACTTTCGGATAAGATAGCAAGTTTTCCATTTATGCCCCTGCCTATATATAAGTTTGGCCTGTTTCGTAAAGGTGATGAGAGCAACAAGTCCATCGCTCCATCGCTCTCTTTTTTCTACGAGAGATCTCTTTTCTCCTGTGTCGATTTACAGACATCGTCAACCATTCTGTTTTTACCTGTTTTGTAGGATTTCAGTGCTCTGTTTCCATGTTTTGGTATACCTTCAACGAGCTCTTCGGCTGACAGGCGATTCCCATTCTGGGCCGCTTCGGCCTTGACTCTCGGGGGCTTCCTGCTTGGCTGGGTGGCCTCACGTCTATCGGCTCCATCTTAATCTCAAAAATTACTATTGAGGAGCGCTTAGGGCTGGAGTCTTGACTACAGCAACCTGTAGCTGCTCGATAAAGCTAAAACATCTTCGGTCAGTCAGTTTATACAATATATATTACATGTATATACGATATTATGGTATTTCACCTACAATATATAACATACTCTATTAAGGTCCTTCATCTACAATACATTATATACAATATCATAGTATTTCACCTCCAATATATTACATATACTAACACATGGTTTTTCACCTACAATTTATTGTTTACAATATTATCTTATTTTATCTACAATTTATTATATACAAAATTTTGGCATTTCGTCTACAATACATTATACGTAATATCATGGTATTTTACATACCATATATTTATTGTTATGGTATTTTACCTACAATGTATTCAGTGTTATGGCATGTAGGCTACAATATATAACATACAGGATTGTGCCGTTTGATCTAAAATATATAATATAAAATATTATGGTATTACCCCAAAATATATTATATTTAATATTATGGCATTTCGTATAATACCATGGGGTCAATTACAACCAGATGTAATTAATTACAATTACTTTCTAAATGTCAAATTTCAGTCACACAGATTTGCAAATGAAATTAATTACAATTACAACGAAAAGTAATTAAATGCATTTCAATTACTTTAATTTACTTTGTTGTCAGTCAAAAAAGTTGGACACTTAAGATACAGAAACTGAACGCAATAATACGAAAGTGAGCTTTATTTACATTAAAATGATTTAACATGCGTATCGTGTATACTAAATACAAAGTAAGCGGATGCATTTGCACTGCTTGGTTCCATTAAATGCATGTTTTTGGTGCATATCTATGCGTGTCAGGGGCGGGTTCGGGGGGGGGGGGGGGGGGCAGGGGGCGCGCGCCACCTTTTTTTCGAACTACCCAAAAAATAAAATGCATTCAAGCTACCCCAGATTGCACGATTACATGTAAATATATACATATATATAATGGTATTTAATAACAATTTATGGTATTTTGCCTACAATATGTTACATTCAATATTATGGTATTTCGCCCACGCACATCTAAATACAAGTGACGTATGATGAGAAATGATGTGTAAAGATGTATAATGATGTGAATATATATATATATATATATATATATATATATATATATTAATATATATATATATATATCCCCTTCCACGATAATTTGCCCCTGTTTTTTGTGTGTGTGTGTGTTTGAAAGAGTGCCAAACTCATACCTGATGATATTTTATTTACAGAATTTCTTTTTACTGCTATGACTCATGTTTTATACGTAATTATAAAATGAATATTTGAAATTATCTCATCAAACGAAAAAAAAACAAACAAAAACTAGTTAGTTCGTCTAAGATCCAACGTAACAAGCTTGACCCTGACCTTCATTCACACATACTACCAGGCTGTCTAGGAGACAACCTTGACTGTGACATATATCTATCTATTTTGTTAAATATCTATTACTTTTATCATAAAATTACGTGAAAAAAAAATAATTCAGGCGCTGGGACCAACATGATCTTAATCCAAGCAATCCAACTTTTGGTGGTTAGCACCATATATAGTATAGATATGTAATATGTTAGATTATACCGTAAAGTTTCTTAGGAATTCTGCGCATACCGACTACCCTTAGTCAACACAAGGAAGGCCGCGAGATTGTTAGCTCATCCACTCCCGGTAAGGACCTCTTCAAGCACGTGGCTCTATATGCTAATCCACGTACTGTATCCGTAATGAAGGCAGTTCCAAGGACACCCGCGCATACATGACTGAAATAAAGCCAAAAGCTTGGCAGTGTATAATCCCATAAAATGGAAATTACTTTACCAAACGAGATTTGTGATAATTGCAATTAATTCCTTTTTTTATCCAGCAATAAATAAATGATACCTAAGATCACTTCAAATTCTGTACTTATAAGAATTGTATAAATGTGTACCTTTTGGGTTCATACATATACTGTTTGTTAAGAATTACAGTGGTTTTATTAATTTGTGGATTGTGTTGTTTATCATTACAAGAACCCAGCGAATTAGTATTGGAATTGATTTGTTTTCATTTTAATGAATGAAGTTATAACAACTATGAGTCCTGTAAAAAACGCACACAAGATACCTTTTGCAAAGTCAAAGTATTACTTTGAAATCTGGAACTGTTCTATTAAATACCCAATGATATAATAAAACTTAAAGTTATTCATCATTTTACTATGTATAAAAACAGACTATAATGTATAACTTTTTATCAAATAACTCGTATGTTGTTGTATATTGCAAGTTGTCAAAACTAAAATTACACCCTTGAATTTTTCCTGACAACTTTTTTTGTATATTAATGGGAATTTAACACACAACATGCACTTTGAATTGGGCCATCGTAACCTCAGCATATACCAAGCGCGAATTCACTCTATTCAGAAATAATTCATCAAAATATTAGGTTCACCCGCACCTAATATTCAAGAGAAAAGTCTTAAAATAATGCACTTAATGAATATTTAAACACTTGTATTACTAAATAAAGAAGGTTCTTCCACCGTTAATCCCAATAATACCGGATAATATTATAATATTATCATAATTATAATTTTATATAACTATACTAATGTTCATTTAATATTGCCATATAACTATTTTATACGTCTAAATGTCGACATCTTTTAGAAGCTTACCACGTGGCACATTATATGATATTGAATAGATAATATGAAAATTATAATTTTATGACCTATAATAGGGAACAATTTCTTTCATTACAAGCATATTTAAAGCATATATATACATATCAACAATTAAGGATAATTATTTTTACCTAGTAATGAATTTTTAATTAAAATAATAATAATGATAATGATAATAATAATATAATAATAACATAATAATAATATTAATAATACTTGTTCACACTTAATCAATTATTCATGAAAATAATTTTGCTCTTGTGTGATCAGTTAAGGAAAAATAGGAAAACTAAAATCCTGCTCTCATCCTCTGTGACATTCATAAATCAAATATATAAGTTCTGTAATTAGCATAAGGTTACACAAGCAAATAAAAAGGTTAATAAATATTCTAGATATTATAAATACCGTTTAATTATTCTAAACATTTTGAATAAAGAACAATTATTGCATTTCCAGATATTGGTAAATTTGAGTGCACTCGGTTACCCCGGGTGTCCACTTGAAATCAGTGGAAAACGGAATCCAGGTTTGGCGACAATCGTAAGTGGTTCGTGTCTTTCACGACATACTAGTAATGGTTACTGCACTAGCGTGACCTTGCTGCCGTTCCGATGCAAGATGCACTTTCTAAAATATGCCACTCAGCATTAGCTGACCACGTGATGGGCATGCAACAAAGCTGTCGTCGGTAAGCAAGAATAAAGTGGGTCAGCCCTCGTGGTACTGCGCATGATAACAAAATTAAAAGTTACAGCACGCCATCGGCGCAGAAGGGATTAAGTATATAGTATCCAAACTGGCCAAGATGTTTATTCTGAGGGCAGGGACGTGTAGCTGTACTCTTCTGTGATTGACTGTACATATATCAAGTTCAACAGTCACCCTTTGTAATCATTGGGAAACATTACCCAAGGTTGTGTGCCAGGAGACGTTCTGGTATATTAAACCAAACACATTGTTTACTGTCCTGGTCTGAATATGAAGATGATTGACAGGAACTGACAATCCCTGAATATCAATAAGTTTCTGGTAGGTATAAATGTGTGGATGATTCCGTCGTCAACCATAACCCGAACCTCAGGAAGAGCGGACGGAATCAAGTCTAATCAAGGTAAAAGCTTACGTCTCTTATATACCTTAAGAGTAATTAACATTACGGATGGACTTGCTCATATAGTCATCTGGATATTCTTGTATGATGAATCGTTATGGTTTTGTCATTTATAACGCATATCTGATATAAAATTTTGTATTTTTCAATATTTTTTTCTTGCCAATGTTAATTTCACATGGGTCATAATCCTCCATCAAGAGCCTTACTTAGATCAATAATATCTACATTTAGATATTTTCAGGGGATGTGTTAGAGCTATAGGTTTAAGAATGATATTCTTATCATAAATCAGTGCCAAATTCACATACGGGCTGAGAAGGCTGGGGCCTCTGACTTAAGAAGGGGGCTTCGACAACTTCCCAAAATAAATAAAAGTTACCTTTGATTTTATTTCAGTTCTAATAAAAAAAATCACGGGCTCACCTAGAATTAAATTAACTATAAGCACATATCCAAAATTTGGGAACACATTGACGGAAGTGTTTAACATATAGTTGCCCTTGATTTAATATCAAGCATGAGTTACTAAGGAACGTTAAAGACATCGACCAAATTACAGCGGGCCCCGTGCATGGACGGGAGTTTTTGTTATTGTTAAAATTTCAGCAAACTTTATTTTACTTTATAAAATAAACGAAGAGAACGAGACCTTGTTTCTCTTTATCAGATGCTTTTAAATTTGGACCTTCCAGCGTCTCTTCCACTAGGGCCTAGATTTAAATTAATATTGCACTGCCATGAGATTTCGTGTGGAGGAGCGTTCATATAGAGAAAAAGCATGCATAATCATACCATCATAAGCAGTGTGATAATCAGCTATCCAAGTATCTCACATATACTGTGTTAAGCTTCATATTTGCGGGGTTAAATTGCGCGATTTTTACTTCTTGGGGTCTTTTGCAAGGGTTTCGTCTTCGCGATTTCACAATACAACAAGACGTACACAGGGTATAACCATTATCATGTCAATTAATCATATCAAATATTATGTGCACAAAAAAATTATATCAACCTTTTACTTTTCAACTTTTCAACTTTGACGATGGGATCTCCCCATTCGTGAATATCGCGCATTTTAAACTCTCGCCAACAAAAAGGGGCAAAAACAGTATATATACAAAAAAATATCATGATTCGCATTCTAACTGACCGTAACTGTTTGTTTTCTTGCAGCATCATGTTTAAGACTGTCGCCGTTGTACTGCTCGTGGCTGTTGCCACCCAGGCCGCCTCCCTCAGACAGAAAAGGCAGGCCGTCTCCGGCCCATCTCGTAAGTCACGTGACTCAGACGTCAAATAAAGGAGGATTCGATGTTAAGCCTACTATTCATTATTTCCTACATTTAAGTTGCAGCTTTAAGACCGATTATCTTTTTATTTTGTCAGACTATTCCTGTTCCCTTTTGCTCTGTTTAAATATATGCGTCATACGGAAACCTCTATTTTTTATGTTTGCTCTTCCTGTTTTGAACATCTTATCAGTATTTCTTGATAAACTTGTTTAGAATGATCAGCTTTTTAACATATCAAATATATAATCCTAAGCACTTCCCAGAGAAGAGATATATAGAATATTTAGTGACAAATATAGACTGAATTTAAAGCAAACCCCTTATGAGTTACATATGAACTCTGATTTTCATCATTGGGCATTTTTTCTCGTTTCTGTTAATATCTGTTACTGAAGCTTACTGCTAGGGGTGTAATGCGGGAATCGGTTATTTCTTAGGATGAGTTATTTCCTCGGTAATTAATTCATTTTCCCCTTTTCTTCTCTAGTTCCTAAGGATTTCTGTAAGCTGAAGTTGGACGCCAGGGGCACCATGTGGGGATATTTCGCTGATCCCTTCAACTGCGGTACCTACGTTGCCTGCCAGAGGTCCACCCTGACCGGCCCCGTGTACTCCACCAAGATGAGCTGCCCCGCCGGAACCTTCTGGGTTCAGGAATTCATGGGATGCGCCTTCGAGGACCAGCATTGTCTGTCTGGTATGTATTTAATCAAGTGACCTATCAGTCTTATTTTAATACTTCTAAATAATAACAACAATTATAGGCGTCACTGAATCTGAGCCGGTCCAGCTCTTTCCAACGACCTGTCCTGTAATACTACCTTACGTCACAAGTGCATGATGGATAGTGATATTTGCATGCACCATGGTTTTTCGATAGCTTAAAGTAAGAGTGGTGCGAGTCCTGAAGTCTTACTTTGCTACCGCATATTATCAGCTTTATATGACATCCTTATTAAGCAGAAAAGGGATAAAAAAAAACCTTTTATTATTATTTTACTTAATTTACATTTAAGTTCACAGACCCTTGCAAAGATGACGCCATAGGAAATTTGTAGGCGATACCCAGACCTCATAACAAAAAGTAGAAGTACAGGTCGTACAAGGCTTATCTCTAACAGTTGCAGTAGTAAAAGTTGTGGTACTATTTGATTACATGTATTCTGTTTATTTTTATAGACCCCTGCAAGGACGACGCCATCGACCACATCGGTACCTACGCCGACGTAAACAACTGCGCCGGATTCTACCACTGTGACAACAACCGCTCCATCAGAAAGTGCTGCCTGCCCGGACTCATGTGGAACGACACCATCAAGGGCTGCCAGTACAACGACAACACCTGCACCGACAGCTGTGTCATCACTGCCCCTCCCACCGTCGCCACCACCACCGTCGCCATCAGTAAGCTTAAATTTCTTTGCAATTGATTTAACATTAGAGTTTTAATGAAACCTAACACATATAAGTATAAGATTCATATAAGACTATATTATAACGCCGTACATTGTAAGTAAGTGTGATTTAAATACTCACGGAATCGGTACATAATTACTTATTATCGCTACCCGCCCATTTTCTGTCCTTTTGTTATGTATCTACGGTTTGTACGCTTTCCACATAAAAAAGGCGGGGTGAAATATGTGGAATATCAATTAAATATTTAATGATTTTGTTTCAAATACCTCTTGCATTTACTAGTTAAATTAGGATTTACAAGATTTTAGTTTAAGTGTTTAACCACCAATGCACGTTATATATGACAAGCCGTCTTATATAAGAGTTAATAAGATTACTTGAAACAGTGCTATTTTTTTATATTTTTACTCGTTTTCATACTATATTCTATTTTTCAGCCGACAAGGAGTGCCAGATCGGTAACTACATCTACTCTGTCCACAGCAGTGACGCCACACAGTTCAAGCAGATCTCCGCTGACCGCACAACCACAGACATCATGACCTGCCCCTCCGCCAAGCCCACCTTTAGTCTGTCTGACTGTACCTGTGTCAGCGACCCCAACGCCCCCGTCGGTAGGTCACGTGGTCACAACAGGGATCTTATTAAAAGCAAACAAAGGTTTCCCCTTTTTAAGCTACGAAGAGTACGGGGGCATGCATTGTAACGTTCTTCGTGCTAAACTTGTATAGTTATCGCGGCTATTTTAGACACCGTTTGATAAAAGGTGATCAGTTGGCACTTTCGCTATACATGCTATGATAAAATTACTTAAAATATGCAAGGGGTTGCCGCCTCACATGCCCGCTTAGGCAGTTATTCGGACCAGTCTTCAGGGGAAGGGTCGTCTCCTTTGATAATACAACCGATAGGTGGCAGCACACGGCGGACTAGGTAAAATATTTATTGTAAGGAGAAACAGATGTCTCTGCCTTAAAAAAATGAAAAATTAGAGTGATTATATTGGTGAAAAAGCCCCATCTTGCTTAACTGATGAATGAGCTTACTTAACATACTGTCCATAATTATCTTTATCATCACATTTTTGTTATAGTCGCCGAGCACTGCAACACCTTCAGCTACACCAGCAGCTTCGCCGCCCCCAGCGCCTGGGTGTCCAGTCAGAACGAGGGAGTAGAGCTGAAGAACGGCGCCGCCTGCTTCGATAACGGTCACCTGGAGATCCCCTACTACAACAACATGGACTGGAACCAGGCCCTGACCATCGAAATGACCATCAAGAACGAGGGGTCCGGCAAGGCCTTCCTGTTGACCAACGGTGACGACAAGAACGACGCCTCCATCTCCCTGGTTCTGGAGAACGGCAAGGTCCAGGCTCTCCTGGTCGCCCACGGTCAGCCCGAGACATGCAAGGCCACCGTCTCCGTGAGTACTTCCAACAACAGAAAAGTCTTTTTAATTAAACTGGAATAATAAAATAAATTCCAACGACAATAATAATAATAATAACAATAATAATGTTCCACCAGGAGGACTTTACAATTGTGATTGTAATTTATTTTGCCGAATAAAACAACCTGAATTTGTAAGATTCTGCGTTTTCATTTACTATACAAAAAATACCGTAATATCAATAATAGTATGATTATAACAATGTACCTTTCTAATAATATATCAATCTGAATAAAAGGGATTAAGATTTTGGTCATTGGTAATTTAAACACGGTTTCTTTCCGTATGGGTAAATATCTCGCAAAATTTAGCTCCCTGTGAATAATGGAAAACAAAGCAATTTGTTGCAGGAAAACATATTAGTTTAATTTAAGCTGGTCCTATTAAAAGCTATTAGGTTAGATAAGTTAATTAAGACAACCGAAAACCATAACCTTTGTTAATGTTCAGGGAACGGGTTAATTTCTTCTGCTGGTCTGTTAAACATTAATAGATGATACCTGTGACATGCGTTATGGAATTGTTAATCAGCATATGTTAATAGCGAGGTATAATTATCTATAGGTTAACGCTGATGACACCATCCAGATGATCTACGACGGATCCCTCCTGAAGCTGTCCAGTGACGTCGAGCAGACACAGGCTCAGTGCCTCGGTGAGTTACTATTAATATATCAATATGTAAATTATCATAACAAAGGTTCAAATACGCCCGTATGTTATGTCTGATGTTTTCAGCTGGTTCTATGGAATCCGCATCGCGATTTCAAAAGATTCAAGTTTGTCATGTTATTGATTTGTGTGAAATATCCCATTTAATGCTCAAAGCCGGTTTTAATGGGCTCTTTGAATACAATAAGGCATATTCAGAAATCACTGGCAATCACTTTTCTCCAAGTTCCTTAGAGCGTCGGTCTTGTATGTGTTATTAAAAAGCAAAAAGTATTGAAAACCAAATCAGTAGTCGTAAGGTTTGAGAATGAAAATTGAGATCAGTTACAAAGGGCATCAACACTAAAAGTAGACCTTCTACATAATAAATAATCCTCTTTTGAATATAGTTGATTATTGGTTGTTTGTCATTGTCTTTATGTAGCTAAATTTTGTCCTTTTTTTCGTATTTTCCAAAAATTGCATATTAGAGAATGTAAGAAATCATGACCAGTCTTTAAATTCTTTATTTATAAGTTCTCTCTGTCGTTTCAGGTGATATCGAGCAGGTCCAGATGCCCCTGGTCGTCGGCAGGTCCTTCAAGGGATGTGTTGATGAGGTGAGCCTAATTAATTATTGAAATCGTTAATGAATTAAACAAACCCCAGGGACGAGCAGATCAGAAGCCATTTTGGGATCGGCCTAATTAAATGCTCCGCGCCAAGAGATGGTGGCGGCGTCGAGACCGGGGTGTCCTCTTTTGAGTGTTTGGTTTTTCTTTCGTTGTGAATCTTACTTAAGTGTTCATATACAATCTTGGACACCTCTTGATTTTTGAGGTAACATAATTTGACTATTGAATGGGAATACTTTAATCGGTGTGAAGCAACAGGAAAAATTTCGCTAAATTTATACGGTTGTTTATCTTCAGGGAAGCAGGGGTATTCACATTTCTGAAATGTATATTTATACCTTTTTTTCATAAAAGAAAGCAAAGGAAAGAAAAGAATTATCCAAATTAATACTCAATACCCAATATAATACATGTATACATACAAATAATAAATTAATAAAATATACTATTGACTAATTCTAAACAAAACCTGACGAAAATTCCCATCGCAGACTAAACTAATACCTGTAATTCTTGTGTTTTCAGCTCATGATCTGCAAGAACGTCCAGTAAACGTTGACCCAGATCAGACGACGGAAGTGCAGCACTTTGAGAGAAGAGAAGGTGACATTCCGTTGTTGACAATTTCCTGAATTCCATGAATGAAACGGGGAGTTAATTTCGAAATTTGTGTTTGTTTTTGTCTATGATGTGATCGTCTAGATATCATGTGGCTTGGACTTGTACGCATTCCGCTTCCGGTCGTTGAACAGCAGTGACCCCTGGCGATTGGTCGAGTACTAGCCATTGTGTTTTTGTATATGGCGGTGAAAGATTATAATGGTGCTAACGCAAAAGATACCGCCTTCACAGGCTGATATTGGTTTCATACTGACAGGCAGTGTATCAATTGTAACTTATCTCTATTTGTGTGTCAAACGTGTGTCCATTCTGTTCTATCGACATCGAAGCACCCAGTATTACGGTTGTCACTCATTTCTTCCTGTAGGTGTTATCCTTTCTATTTGTTTGTAAAATAAATTGCTTGTTTGGCAAATATTGTGGTAATTTCATGTACCGGTATCTATAAATGTTGAATGGGAGTGAGCGCACATGTTCGTGGGCAAGTTTGTGTGCATGAAAGATATAAGAAAACAACAAAAAAGTGCATAATGCCCCCGTGGTATATCTTGTTACGTTTGGCCACATTAAATATACGCAAATCCTAGATTTCAGTTCAGGTAAGAAACACTATTTCTGAAAATTTACAGCGAGTTTCATGAAAATCCATACTATTGTTTTACTTAATTACAGCCCGGCGCCTCCGCCATTTTGCGACAGAACATATTTCCTGATTTTCTTTTAACTGAATGCCTTTTAGAAGCATTGCTAAAATGATGTGAACTGTATTACAGGTGCCCTTTTTAATTGTGTGCACAAGTCTTACAGATGTCTTTTTTGTTGTTGTGTGACATGGGCGTAACTCGTGTTGTGGCTGCCTCGCCTGGCCGGATGTTGCACTCTCAGTTTAATCCGTACTGGTTGAACTCTCGTTGTCATGTTAGCTTGGGGCTTTCTCGCCTGGCCCAGCCGGGGCGAGCTCACGTGTGAACCCTGATATGTTGAGACACGGCATTCGTTTTTCTAGTATGTTCTTTGAACGTGTATACCGTGTTAGATTCTTTAGATGGTTCGAGAATTGGAAAATTCTCGGCCTGAGGTGAAAAGTTAAAGAGGCTGTGTTTTAGAGCATGGAGAGAGATGAGAGAATATTCCAGGGACACAGACGTGTGTATGTCAGTTTGTGGTACCTGTCCGATTATCCGGTAATTTCAGGGATTCTACTATTACTAATTCTATACAATTTAATGCTGCCTGCCTCAAGTTTACTTTCTGGATTGTTACAAGAGCTTTACATTGGACTGTTATTCTCCGAGAGGATTTGTGTGGAGTTTTCATCCGGCATATACATTTAAAAGGACTTATCGTTGTGACAATGGTGGTATCCAGGTACTGTACACTTTGTTTATTTTACTGTGTGATTGTATTGATTTGTTGTTATACTGCTGTTGTACTGTGTAATTGCATTGATTTAGTGTATTGTAATGTTAGGGTTGTTTTAAGAATAAATTATAGTTATTTGTTAACAAAGAACCACTGACTTCTTTATTCATTCCCCCAGACATTTCACGCTGCCTAGTGTAACATATCTGATTTTTTTATCTTCTTGACAAAATTTATGTTCATCACGCATACGTGATCTGTTGATATTAGATTCCGTAACAACTGCAGAATGACATATATGTCAGAACAAGCAGGCGGGAGAAACTGACAACAATAGACGAACAGAAAAACATATTGACAGACTGTCAAAATTGGATGAGGGTTGACCTGACCTCATAGTGGGAAATGAAGAGACGACTAAAACGAGCTACAGTTTGTATAGATAGGACAATACTTGACAAAGTTATGAGCAAAATAATATTTTGGAGTTTTTCGGTGACCTAGACCTTGAGCCTTTGACCTATCTAAATTAAAAACCAAAAGGTTTACGAGGAGTTTTGTTTTTTCATCAACTGTATAATTTTCAGAGCGATTGCTTGAGAATTGTGGCCTGTACAGCGAAAAAGTGAAATCTCGTAATATCTAGTTTGGCGTAAAAAGGTACAAGATTTCGCAAGAATTTGTACAAAATCGAGTTAATTGACCCAATGCTGCCTGAAGAAGAAAACTAGACCTCTCTAGCTTTAAAACTCACAAAGTTAGAAAAATGAGACCCATTATTGTGGAACATCATGAATTATCCTCAAAAATCTGTAACCATGGTAACAGCAAAGTGAGAAAGTTACACATCAGATGATGCGGCTACGATAAATTTTGATGAAGATATGAAGAAAAAATGATTTTGTGTTTTTTTATGATCTTGACCTTTGACCTATTAATATTAAAAGACATAGAACTTCTCGAACTTCATGGGTTCTATCATCGGTATAAGATTCAGAGGGACTGCTAAAAAAATATGGCCTATGGAATGCCATATGTCAGACGAAAGAACAAACAGGGAGGCGACAACAACAACTGACAAACAGACGGACTGACTGATCGACACATCAGAGATGACCAATCCATCTCCTGGTGAAAACATATAGAGGAACAAAGTGAGTTTTAATTTATGTAAGTAAGGTTCATACTTTTCGGAGATATGGCCAAAAGGTGATATGTTAAATTATTTTGAGTGCAGCGCCCCCTAGCGTCTACTTTCGGAAAATGAAAAATCACTTTCGAGATATTAGTCTAAAAGATAAGATGTACCAGTTTCATAAGAATTCCTGCAAAACTGTGGCCTTAGGATGCTAATTGTAAGACGCATGGACCAGCAAGCAGCCAAAATCGAGGACTACTGACAAACAGACAAACATACTGACGAAGTGACACATCTGAGATGTCAGATGACTAGATAAGCTTACGGAGATGGTTAAGAGAAAGAAAATGGGCTACAGTCTATGTAGGTAAGGTTTATACATTAAGCCAAAAATGATATTTGTAATACTTCGCATGCAGCGCCCTCTAACGGCTATGAAAAAAAAACACTTTGCGGGTATTAGTGTGAGACATAAGATATAAAAGTTTTAAATGGATTCCTGCAAAACTGTGGCCTATAGATTGCTAATTTAAGATGCAAGACCCAGCCTACAGATCAAATGCTACAAAACTGTGGACAGTAGGGTGGGGACAAACACACAAACATACATAAACAACTGACCATTATGCTTACAGAAATCTTCGATTTCCGACAAGCAACAAAAAAGATAACTCTTTCACAATTAAAAATGCCCGAAACATATATCGACTAAAACAGTTAGTTTTGTTGATTTTGATGCTGATTTAGGCGCTATTTTGTTTTTCTTGTCGATGAAAGGAAACTATACACTCGAAATTTAATCACAAACTAGTTAAATGTAGAATTGATGCAATATGTCACCCGTAATATAGATAACGTGGTTAAATATAGTCATATGAATAGGCTTTCAGGTCAGTTTACGCCAGCCGAATTTTGGCAAGTCGAATCGAGCCAGGAAACTCGGTTCACTTCAAAGGTAGGCCGTTTTTTCCAAGGCAGCCGCATTTGTGTCTAACACGGCTCCGGGCTCTATACTGAATAGTATAATAGAGGCACATGGAATGAAAATAATTTAGTAAGAAGTACCGGGTTAATTCTGCTCTTCCGTGACCCGTGGCTCATGATACCGTTAAACCTAAAATTTTCGCGAGCATGTAATTTTCGCGAATTTCGCAAGGTAACCTTGATTCGCGAAAATTAAATGTACGCAAAAATTACATGCCATATGTATATTAGTTCAGTGAAAAACACGTCTTTAAAACAATTTGTATTGTCGTAAAAACACATAAACATAGTTACAAGTCTGAACCTATAGGTGTAGTGTCAACGGGGATTGAATGCTTCGAACATAGAACTTAGCTCATAAAATTAGGAAAAAATATCACAAAGTCATTAAGCACATAACAATAATAGAAACAGGATCAACCGGACTTGATGACCCTTTGAACATCAAAGTGAATTTCGCGATAATAAAATGTTCTACAGTACCCGGCTGACCAGCATTGTCCAATAATCACAGCTGATTTTATTCCAACTTTAGAAAAGGACAGATATATATGTTTGCATAACGTATTTCTTAATAGTCTTGGGCAGAATATATGATTGCTGAGACAATATATTGACCAGACTGACACGTTTAAGTCACACAATCTTCGTTAAGTGTTTATCAAAGCATTGGAAAGACGTTTAGGTGGCACCACTGGTGTTATAAAATATATTAACCTAAGATCAATATACATTGCAAATTTAAAAGCAACCCATGCTAAAATCATTGAGAAAATTGTCCTTGTATGAAGATTATATTCAGTATAGACCAGTTTAACAGACGTTTCTGGTAACTGTTGTTCAAAATAAAAAAAAAATACAGGAATATATGTCTGATTAAAGAATATTTTATTTGAAAATGAAATGCAAAATATGATATTACTTTGCTGACAAATAGGTTTAGAGATAATCTACAGAGATATCATCATGCATAGCAAGTGATTCCTCTTCCCGTACCTTAAGGCTTCATGAGCCTATATCTACATCAATTGTTTTTTAGGGGGTGGATTTTCTTAGGTCCTTTAGTGTGCCAAAACATCGACTACAGTTTTTGTCTTCTTTTTTCTTTCTCTGCCGTGTTTGCGCTTAACCTGAAAAATTATTGATTTCAAAACTGACCTTAGTTTTAGGTGACAGGTTTTCACCTGGTATTTTGTTTACCTTGACCTAATTTCCAAGGTCGTACACTCCATAACCGATTCCTCATTATCGCTCGGTTACGGGTGTTGGGGAGGCTTCCAGTGTTCTCTCGTTGATTATATGAAATTTGGCCAAAAAAAGGTATGGTTCTCAGGCACTCTTTTTCGGAAATTAGTGCGGGTTTTTTGTTACCTTTTTTGTATGTTTCTATAAAAATGTCATATGATCAGGGAAAAGCATGATACTAACAAAGGAAAACTTATCAAAATTGCATAATTTTATCTTCTTGAAAGATGGAAATCAAAATAAAAATGTTTGGGGGTTAAAATTGACGCGAGCTGTGCCTGAGAACCATAACTTTTATTTTTTATTTTATGGCCTTACTTTTGTCATATTGTAAGAACTGCTTGGTCTAATTGTGTTTAAAACGTACATGTTGATCAATGAAACATGTTTAATAACAAATTCTATATTAATTTTATCGTATTCAATATTACATACTACGGAGCCGGGTTGGGGACATGAGTAAAAAAATATTTATTTCGTGCGCAAGACTTATTAATTTGTGCGCAAGACTTATTAATTTGTGCGCAAGACTTATTATTTTGTGCGCACGAGTTATTATTTCGTTCGCGCAACTTATTATTTCGTGCACAGGAGTTATAAATATCGTGCGCACAAGTTAATCAATCAAGTGCGGATATTGTGTCAATTGTGTACGTCAAGGCACAGACGTATGGATATGACTCTGTAGCAATCGACTTAAGTTTCATATAAAATGTGGGTATTTGCCTTCATTTGTAGATAAAGTGGTTATGTGGCTGTGTATGACATTAAAATGGCTGATATATATATATATATATATATATATATATATATATATATATATATATATATATATATATATATAAGCCATTTTATATTTTTATATCAGACATTAAAATGGCATATATATATATACATATATATATATATATATATATATATATATAGAGAGAGAGAGAGAGAGAGAGAGAGAGAGAGAGATTAGAGGCACAGAGCAATTATGCATGATTACCATTGGATGTATCAGAAATGCTTGTCCAAAAGGAGACAGTTCGGGAACTACGGGTAGAACTTTGGGTAGAAAACCGACCTCACACCTTTAGAGTATCATGACAGGGTAATTATGTTAAAAGACTAAACTATCATTTGGCCGATGACCCATATACGACAGTCTAAAGCCCTACGGCATTTGTATATATACGCATACATACTGATTTGTACCCAGACAAACAATGACCCACCGAGTTATTGTAGGCTATTCTATTAAGACTTTTTTCTATGTTTTTTACGTTTAATTTATAATGTTGTTTTTAATGCCTTGTTTGCGTATATGCTAATTCCCACATAATTGTTTATTTCGCAATCAACAAATATTGTATTTCATTTTGATTTCATTGGATCAACTGACATCACTACAGTGATCTGACCCATGAGCCAGTGAACAGTGTGTCTCTACTGAAGTTATTCTATAATGAGCAGTTAAACTAGAGGACAAAATCCCCGCCAAATGGTTATGTGCTATATATGTGTTTTGGCTGTTATAATAGTATGAGAAAATTGACACAACTGCCAAATGTATAATTAAAAAAAATGAAGTTAACAAAATATGCATATAAACCCGCTCAAGTGAGGAAACTTCAAGACACACGTCTTAGTAAATAGAGTTGGATCCCAGATAACTACAGTCAAGCCCAATTTGTGTCATATCGGTTAATAGAAAATCCCGTTTATTGAAATCCCGAATCATTTTCTATATGAACAATGGTAAATCTGACCGTTTAATATCATTGAATATTGTCATAATCCCGTTTATTGTCATGCTTGAAACCCTTGGCAGTATTACCAGTTCGCAGTTAATATCACATCAAACGCCAACACGGCGATTAACGAGGCCAAGAGCCTGTAATCGTTCAGGCGTATCAAACGATCACATCTCCAACCTGTGTGCGGCAGGCAAGTGTAGTGACGCGTGTTGGTCAATCCCCCTCCTTTAGCTAATTAACGTCTTAAGATACCACGGTAATCCAGATAATTGAATTTCTTCGTACGTTAACAGAGGCGATGTTTGTAATCACATGTATAACATAATGATCCCCTGGCCTATGCAAGGCCGTGGTTTACACTTCGGTGACGTTTCGCCAAGATGATATGAAGGACGAACTGTAAACGTTACTTACGACTGGAAATCCTCTTTAAGGGTCCATTAAAAGCTATGGGGTTTAGTGAACACTGGGGGAGATACCCGGTCCAAAACCTAAACCGCAGCGATACTTCAGCATGTTGACAATAGCATGACGATGCCCGCTCCCCGAACAGTCCTGTCATAAAGACGATCTTCGAAGTTTGAGTCATTAATAAGATATCCGGAAAATAAGGCGCAATAGTCGAGAAAGAAATATCTAGTAAAACAGTTTGCCTAAGCATAACGTTATAACTGTACCGCATATTTCCAGACATTTGACCTCATGACCTAGACGCTACGTCTTTTTCTCTTGGCAAGTCACATTTTTTTCAGTTATTGCGGCATGCAGAAAAAAAAACTTACAGGAAATAAATCGTCAGAAGCACATAAACGTAATTTGATATGCCGTTGTGCAGTAAAAATTATTCATATTTTTTTTTTCTTTTTTTTTGACGACTTATTTAATATCTTTTGAGACATAACGCTTCTTCTAAAGGGACATCGATGTTGAAGCCCGCATAATGTCACATCCCGGTTATTATCATAATTTACGCATGCATTACCGACATGACAATAAGTGGGCTTGACTGAAATTAGGTTATGGGAGACGCTTACGATACCTACCTATTTTAATACGAACTGGGGACGAGCAATACTTGTTTCAGACATTGCAACGCATTTTTTTAAAAGCTGATAAAATTTCCAAAAATCATCCACGTATGGCCAAAACCTTATCAAGCTGGACGACGCGTTAGGTGCATGGCAATGCTAAATACAGTTGGATATGATTAAAAATTTTTGAGATCTCGCTTCGAATATGAGATGTTAAACTTAGATTTAAAAATATCATTAAATAATCTAAAGATCATTTAGTGCATGCATAACGAATCCCCCGGGGCAGGAGACAATGGCGCTGATTTGTAGGACTATAAGTTTTAAAATATCAAAAGTAAATATTCATATGTTCATTTCAACTTTGTATCTTTGACTGGCTTACAGCAACTCTCATGTTTGTTACAGAATAAATACGATATTGAGTGTTCTAGCAATTTGCTTTGCAATTCCTCCTGAAATGTTGAATAATATGACAATGTATATATTAGACTTGAAGAAAGATTGTTATTGATTTTATTATAAGGATTCTCCTCTTATAAGTTTGCTTTCGGTTTTGCTGAGGCAATGCTTTGTTGCCCATTGAGTTTGAATTTTACATTTTACATTTAAACTTTAGTAAGGTGTCCTTGAAACCTAAGACCATGACAAATTAAGAAATAGATCCTGACGTGCGTATTAATATTGATTTGTGTAATTGATTAGGGAACACTTAGTAGCCGTATGTTGATATAGTCATATATAAAATCTTGGTCCAGAAACATACAATAGGTGGTAATAAAGGTGATTTAACGAAAAGTCATCTGAGATTATTTTGCGAGCTAACTTTCATTGAAGATTAAATCAATTGTTCCGTTTTTGTCCGTTGCCCTTCCGTCCGATTTCCCGTAAGCTGGGCACATAGCGTAACAGTTATGGTTACGAACTTGATATGTGTCAAGTGCCTTTGCGAAATATCTTAACAACAAGGAACTAAGTCACCACGGCCTAATTCTTGCTAGTCACTGGACAGAAATCTCGTTCCTCCTTTAAAGTCCCTTTTAAAGGTCTCTATAAAACTGTGTCATAACCAATAGTACTGAATTTTTAATATGTATACTTCCACCGGTGAGCCACCTACATGTATAGCGGTAATAAGATGAAATCGTTTGTTGAATTTATAGGCTGAAATACGGTGCAAACAGTTAAAATAGGACTCCCGCTTGGATCTAGTATCGTAACTGTTACAGGTGCTCTTGTTATTGTGTGACACGGGCGTAACTCGTCTTGTTGTTGCACTCTATGTTTGGTCCGTACTGATTGAACTGTCGTTGTCATACTAGCCTCTGGCTTTCTCGCCTGGTCGCGAGTCACGTGTGGACCCTGGTATGTAGAGACACACATCGATGTTCTTCAAGATGATTCCTGTAGCGCGTGTTTACTGTGTTGTGTAAGATCTTTTAGACTGTTCGAGAAGTGGAAAATTCTCGGCTTGGGTGAAGAGTATATAAAGGGGCTGTGTTTTAGAGCCGAGAGAGCAGAAAAGAAGATTCCAGCGGACGCAGAAGCGTGTGTGTCAGTTTCTGGGACCTTATCCGACGAGTGCGCAATTATGGATTTTCTTTTGGACTTCAGTTTACTTTCTGGATTGTTACAGGAGCTTTACACTGTACTGTCATTCTCCGAGAGTACATTTAAAGAACTTATCGTTGTGACGGTGGTGGTATCCAGGTACTGCATGTGCACTTTGTGTATTTTACTGTGTGATTGTATTGATTTGTTGTTATACCAATGTTTTACTGTATAATTGTATTGATTTAGTGAATTGTAATGTTAGGGTTGTTTTAAGAATAAATTATGGATATTTGTTAACAAAAATCCACGGACATCTTTATTCATTCCCCTAGACATTTCACGCTGCCTAGTGTTACAGAATCTGATTTTTTTTATCTCCATTACAAAATTTGTGTTCACCACGCATACGTGATCTGTTATATTAGGTTCCGTAACATAACCATTACAGTCATCGGCGTACATTTAACAATTAATACTCCCATGACCTGGTTTCACAACTACAACAAAGTTGCATTTTTGTCTGTGTGATAAAGAATGAAAATGTTAAACATCTGGCCCTGAATTTTTATGAGACCTTGAACATGACACCGTTTCTCAGGGCTATTTATTTATTCTTCACTTTTGGTGAGATCTATTTTCACATGTTAAATTAGGTCACTTTGATACCATTTCTCCAGGTGATCAGAAAAATCTCCATAAGACTGGAAATTTCATCATCAATCGCTTATTATAATGTCTAACTTGCGCAAGTTAGGCTCTTAATCCTGACACCAGGCCGGGTGACCTTATCCCTGCCCATTATGGTCCGAAATCATGATTTTCACCATCGATACAAAATGTAACATTCTACAATGTTTGATATCAGTATCATAACCATATTCATGATCTGATTAAACTTATATACATTTTTCTCCTGAGCTACCTCCATTGTGGTATATATGTCTCAATGACCTCACATGCATGGTCATATAACAAAAAGATAGCTGTCTGTATGACCAATTCTTTTACAGCATACCTTTATGCTCATAACAGATAGTCGGTCGTGGCACTCGATCTTAATGCTGGTAACTGAATGGCCAGCTACTGTTAGTGTGGCTGTCCTGGAAACATGAAGCATGTTGACGTGTCAGCAATCTACCAAAGAACTCCTGGACATTAATTATTATCTTAGCAATATATATTTAAACAAACCTGCGAGGTACATCAAGATAATTTTGCTGTGTATTTGAACTTTGTCTTATATATATATATATATATATATATATATATATATATATATATATATATATAAATATATTAAATAGTGACAGGAATTCCCCCACTGGATGTATATAGTATTGTTCCAGACCTATGTTTACAACTTGAAGGTGAGATGGAGCCATATGCGCCTGTTCCTTGACGGACAAAATTGACATAATACCTCGTGCCCACCACTTGTTAACTCGTGCGCACGAAAGAATAATTCGTGCGCACAAAAATAATAAGTCGTGCTCACAAAATAATAAGTTGTGCGCACGAAAAAATAGGTTGTGCGCACAAAATAATAGTTTGTGCGCATAAAATAATAAGTCGTTCGCACGACATAAATATTTTTTTACTCATGTCCCCAACGGGGCTCTGTAACATACAGAAGTGCAGAGGTAAACTATCAAACAAATGTTAGAAATCAACACACATCCGCCAGACACTGTGTCTACTCAAAACGAACCTCTTCTTATTTGTAAAGCATATTCTTAAAATACATATACATGCGGTCTAACGTCCATTCCACTAACCTTTGTCAACCTGAAACAGTGCCGTCTGTTTATCTTGAAGGGTGTTGGGAAGACTCGCAGGCGTAGGAGGGTAATCAGATTTTTATAAAAACCCTCACACATATATCTAAAGATATAAACCTTTTAGGTTCTGTATAAGACATTTCAAATACATTACACAATATATATAAATTTAATGGTTTTAAAAAATAAGGCATGTTTTCCCAGTAGAGGTTAATTCTAAACCACTGCAGGTTTAGAGATATAATATTACATAGTAAACTCATATTGATGGAACCAAAGTATTTAATTCTAATTATAAATATATTTCATTTTCAATATTATTCTCCGAATAGCAGGAGAATACATTGACCACCCCCTGGCTAAAAAGTGGAAGGGAAATATACCCCAATCCTTCCCATAATTACACCCCTGACCTGAAGGAGTTGTTTATTTTGTATTATACATACCATAAATATTATTCTTAATTGTCTCGTATATCTATATGATTCATGGCGTATTTAACAAGTGACAATAGGCTTTCCCGTTCAGGGATACGGTTATGACCAATGTGTGACGTAACAGTACAGCGCTGCACAAAGAGAATACACGCCTCAATGTAAACAAGGATCGACAGCTCTTCATCATTGATCCCGTTGTTATGCGTGCCTCATTTGTACGTTATGTCTAATATGACGTCATCACTTTTCCTTGCTATGTCCATTTCCAAATGTGAAGACTTAGTTCTCTTATTATTTTAAATATATTTCACAAGAATATTAAATCAAATAAGCTTTTATTTTCTCAAAAGTAATTACGAATTTTTTTATATACGCTCGTCTTATGACGGGAGTAATATGGCATACCCACCATCTGTCCGTCCGTTAACCTTAAGTGTCGCCGCGTTAATTAACAGAGGCTTTGATGGATCGAGGTATATTTAATAAGGTCACGGGTCACTGGGCTACTATGTGATGTCGCCGCGATAACTTACGAAGAATATGAAGAGTTTTGATAAAACTCATCAGAAATATTAATTAGAATAGAAAATCTCGCTTAAGTTCGATTTCCAGCAGAATACACGCATATTTAAAGAGGTCAGAGGTCACCGCACTTTGGAGGCACCGTGGTGACTTAACAAAAATCCTATGGATTTTATGAAACTCATAATACATATTAACCAATAGAGTTTCTCACCTCAATTAAATTCCTTAGCAGATTTCACGCGTATTTAATGAGGTCAGAGGTCACCAGACATAAGGCAGGCGTATTATGCACGTTTGCGATGCTCTTGTTGCCAAATATTCTGGGACGGTAGAACGACCGAAAAAGTTATAATTCGTTACAGCTCACTTTGACTATACTCCGTTCCACCAACCAGTGTCCACCTGTTTTTTTTAAGCTTACATTTTTCAATTATTTCCCAGAAAGCTGCATATGGAATTGACAAATTAATATGGCAAGCAAAAGTTTTAAAATTAATCTCCAGTTTATATTTAACAACTTATTTTTTACTATTTGCTGCCTGTACGAGAAGCCATGTTTGTTTCAGTTGGTTATCTTTTTAGAGTGTTTACATGAGCACCTGTCAATTGAGGTTGTTTTCGCATGTGATCAGTGATCTTGAGTGCCACAAGTGGGGCTGATATGTTGTAAAATGTAGAATGATTTCTCATATTTGTAAATAATTTTGTTTCTTAAATAAAGTGTAAGGCAGATAATTACTTATTTTGTTGAAAATTAGGCCCTTCAGTCTTCTACCACAGATTATTGTTTTTGCCATTGAAAATGTAACTAATAAAAATATCATAGCAAACAAATAGGTGGACAGAAGGGGATGAAACGAATTATAATAGTCTTATAAACTAAGCACATCTTTCGATAGACGTCTTTCATGACTGGATAAGGGTAACTGTTAAAAAAAGAAATGTAGCATATAAAATTGTAGCAGAACTTTACAAATAAACTGCTGCAGAGTCTCATAATGGAACATAATAAGCAGATGGGTATTTTTCAAGGTAGTGTTCCCATTTAAAATTGGCTATTATTCTCTTAAAGTTTAATATTATCACACAATTTGACACTAAAGCTGATGAGGGAGCAAAGGTATAATATGAGATGAAAAACTAAATAACAAAAACAACGTAAAATATTTTGCAGCCTTTGTTTCTTCTGCATCTTTTAGCCAAGTGTAGCTGTGTGAGCATGTGACCAGTGACCTTGGTCTTCATCGGATTGGTTGAGATGTTGTATATTGATTTTAATGAATTACTAAAATATTATACAAGGCATGGTTTTGCTTTCATTCTAGTTAATTAGGTATGTTCCTCATTCCCCCATCACAGCTTACTTTCTGGACCTGTTCTGTGATTTCAAGAAAAGATCAACAACTTTCAATGGCCGCCCAACTGTGGAACAGACTATAGCAGAATTATGTCCGTACTGGGGTTTTATAAGCTCACTTTACTTAATGGCATCTAAGTTAGAGAGATTGGCTTTTGTCCAGCATCAATCTTTCTGTCCGTCCGTCTGTTTGTTAACAGGAAATTCAAATTTCACATGCAGATAGGTCCTGTCTCTGTGGACACCAAAAGCAGGACACTTTGACATGTATGCTTCGAATTATGCAGCCGAAATATGTCCGTACGTTAACAAGACACAAATCATAAACATAAACCAAGGGGGAAAAAACTTAACATGCTAACTGGTCCAGGAAGGTCCTCTGTTGAAACCAAAATGTAGATCACTGTGGCCTGTATTCGATAATATAAGCAGCGAAAACCTTGGGGCAGCCATTCTGATGGTCTGTAAACAGGATAAAAATCGTACCCGAAAGATCCAGGAAGCTAAAACTTCATATACTTATTTGTTAAATAGATCCTCTGTGGAAGCCAAAATGTTGTTCCCTATGACCTATATTTTCTGGGTTATGGACGAAAGCTTCAGTAGCCATCGGAGGTTCCAGTTTCAAATAACTGGCCTGTATAGTTGCTCTGTGGAAATAGAGAATTAGTTTACTGTGCCATATTCTTCGAGCAAATATTTGAGACTCCTGTTAGAAAAAAAGATACAAAAGGCCAGAATTCTTAGGAACAGCTCATTGGAAAAAATGATAAATGATCTTGAAAATTTTAACTGCTTCAGGAGACTGGTGGTGCCCCAGACTTATATTCTATGAGTTACGCAATGAACATGAACACAATTTGACATCCGATATCCTGCTTCCGAGTTTTAGTCTTTGCATTTTGTCTTCCGAAATCCGACTTGCGGCATGCATGTTTCAGTGTGTACAAAATGGCGGCACAAGGGCGCTCTTTGAATGATTGCAAGGATGAATTATTCAAGGTTTGATAAAAGCACGGAAATACGAAACGACAGTACTCTAACGACAGGTCTATGGCCCAAATCTATCAACAGAAAAAAAAAATTGGTGACGATTTGACCAGTACGGTCAGAGAGAAGCCGGAATAATAGAGAACTTTGATGACCATGATCAATCTGGTTAATCATTGTAGGATGGTGCTTCCTAGTTAATCTATCGAAAATAAATACAAGAACCATAAAAGACGGGCGTCTGTGATGTAAATGATTATACACGTGGGGATAAAACTTGGTAATTCTTCTCTCAAAAGAAATCATTTAATAATTCAACAGTGGCATGCCTTTGTTTCCGAAGTCGCTTAAAATTATTGCTGTATATACAAATACCAATGCTCTTATTTGTCATGAAATGACAATAGGGTAGAGTTAAGTTCACAAACGCTTTTACTTTCGATAGTGAAATTCTGATTTCTGATTTTGTCTTCATTTATTTCCCCATACAGTTCTACATAAGTTTATTTTTTTATTCACATTCACTGAACACACACACATATCAAATGAAAATATTGTTGTATCGTATATCAAAATAGACCAAATTTATTTTTTATATTTAAGGTACTCAGTATCTTATTTTCTTTATCAGGCTCGAGGAATCATGTATAACTAGCTGCTCCAGTGGAAAATCCACGGCTCTATCTGATGCATATTTTTGTAATGAGCAGATAGGAACTAAACGACGCATATTTAAATCCTAAGGTTTTTGCAGAAACTTTTGTTATGTGTTTCACTTATGATATAAAGATTACTTCTGCTAGAATTCTCCAGGAACACCCTCCACCAAAATATCAACATAAAAAGAAAAGTTATTCTATTCCAGAAATCACACAAAAAATAAATTTTGGAAAGTGACGTGAGGCATATACAGGGTGTTCGAATTTTTAAGTGAGAAGTTTTCTTTCCGATAAACAACATAGGTCCGACCGCTTCATTGCTTGGGAAATATCGTAGATATAACGATTGTATAAAGAAGCATTCTACCTTGAAATTATATAAAAGATGTTTTGTATTAGTTGAAGCTCAGGCGACATCTTGAAACACAATGTTTATTCAGTGTAGTCAGTTGAGGGTATATTCCAAGGCATGTTAACAGACACATGCGGTATTTGTATACACAAGCATATGTCGTAGAAGTCTCTTGTACGCGAAACGTATAACTGCCAATGTGAAAAAGATAGGCCCAAAAAAATCAACGTACCTGTAAGCCTATAAAACGGTGGTCGTGTAAAGGGTCTCAGCTCTTTGTGTCCACTCAACGGAAAAATGCTCCCTATTAAAAGATTCATATGGACATGCGTTCCGCGCTTGAATTAAAAATTCTTACTTCCTTTAGACATTAAAATTCCTTAACAGGCGATATAATGGAAATGGGGTTCAGTGGGGATAACAGGTCGCCTCCTGAAAATGCGGGACAGACGAAAATGTTTTGCTGAACATTTGTAGTGGGTTAAGGTAAAGATATATCAATAGTCCATTTCAGTTTGGAGGTAATAAGAACACCACAATATAAATTTTCTTATAAACCATTATGGCAAAGGACCATTCCTTTGTCCCCTTGTGGAAGCCACCCATTCGTATTTATTTGTTCTGCCACTTGCAAGGTGAACTCGTGTAACTGAAGCACGACAGTGTTCACAACATGAAACGCATACTTACGAACACATGACTGATATTAAAGGAGATTCTGATGGAGGCCTGTTCGCCTTGACTACAGATTCTAGTTTATAATCAATTTAAAGATAGACTGGTGATATTTTTTCTTTTTTTCAACGTCCCTACAAGCAACGGATCTTAAAAAAATATATTTAAACCCCCCCCCCCCCGACCCAACCCTACCAGAATGATAATTAAGTTGTGGGGCTTCTTTTTGAAAAAAAAACTTCATAAAACACATGACTTGGCAGAACTTTTGAAACCATGGTTATCATGGAAAGATAGTTTTGAATGTATTGAACTGAATCAACATACCTGTATACCATAAAAAAAATTGTCAAACGGTGGACATATATCACTGACTCAGTGCCCAGTGTTGACCAAACAGAAAACCCTCGCATTGAAAGCGGAGCCATGCGGTCTGTGGATTAAAAACTTTTACTTCCTTTTGAGAGAGAAAATTCCTTTAGAGGCGTTACAATGGAAATGGGGGATCAATGGGGGTTATAGTGGACCCGCGTGACCGCGTATTGCACGGAAATGCCTTTTGGGCAGGACATGCGCTCTGCCCACGGTCTAAACAGGCCAGTGAAAATCCCCGAGGCGCCTCCTGAAAAAGCGTCACAGGCGTGGAGGACCTTGCAGCACAAAAGAAATAGGATCACCTAATGGGGAAATATTAAAATTATTAATTATTCAGCTTAATAGGGCATAATCCCGCAGAATAAAACAAACTTGTCCTAGAAGAGCACACCACTGTAACGTCTGCCGAATTTGGAGAGTCAAATCAGAACGGAAGCAGGTAAACCGTGGTCTAGAAAAAACCAAACTCCGTATTAATTATATAGATGTAGTTCATGAAATTCAAATGTTCATCGATTTGAAATAAGGGATATATGAGTGCATGTTGATAAGAGTGCCTTTACTTTTTTTAGTATATGTTTGTATGAATGTCATGTAAATATGGGTACCTCTTTTGCTGTTCTTGCACATGTGTGATAAACACCCAGATAAAAACGAATGCTTGTGAACGAAGTAGTCAAGATAATGTAAAAAGACACTATATTTTGCAGTAATTATATCATTTGTTAAAAATTAATAACATGAAAGGTGTTGGGAATTCCTAATATAATTTATAGTTGTCCCCTTGCCACCGAACTTTTTATGCAGATAGATTCTCACCTGGACGCTGTCCTAGGAGTACTTTCTTGTCACATAACCGCATCCTTATTGAACCCCTTTTTCTCCTTTTTCTCTCGAAATCGAATATCGATGCTGCCAGTCTGCGTAAACACTAAAACTCGGATGGCAGAGGTCGCATTTCGAAAAATTTACATAAATGAAATGCATTTACCTTTTGAGGCAACAGACAATTATACCATGAAATGTTCTAGAAAGTAGACAATAATTGAAATGATATTCTGAAGTTTAAATGGAGGGAATGCTTTTGTTTCACATTTTAATAGTGTGAAATAGTGATCGGCTTTAAGGATTTGCTTTAACGCCGTTCTTTATATATGTTTTCAATGAAGGAACAGCATTACCGTTTCTCAGTATTGCCTGAACACGCTGGCTTTATATAAGTTTTCTCAGCCCATTTAATCAAGATCATAACCAAGTGTAAATAGGCCATATATACGGAACTAATAATACAGGCCGACTCCTGCGTGGGACATGGAAAATCTATTTAGATTTAGCCTTAATTTAAGGCTAATAAAGGAAATATGTTGATTATGAACAGCTACTGTCAGGGTTTATTGGAGAAGATTTTCAAATAACTAGCGTTTTCATTTGTTGGAAAATTAATATTAAAGGTGCACAAATTTGGAAAGTGAAAGAACCCTGTCACTATAACCAGTAAACTGGGCTATTTAAACATTACTAGTTGACAGGCTCTGGCAAGCCCTGTCGCGAAAGAAACATGGAAAATGTAGTTTAACCCAAACATATTTTTCCTTTAAAATCTCACATATGCACACTGTTGTTATGAAAGTTTCAAAATATCTTTGCTATATAATTGTCCTAATTAAATCAGTAATGCACCTACCATATACCTTAGCAACCCCCGTCGCTCGAACTAACATTTACAATCCAACAATAGATGTTTCATGAAAATATAACTCTGTTTGTTACTCTGTAGCTAAAATGTACAACATCTGAGCCAGATTCGCATCAATACTCGTCACTTTACAGTTCTTATCCCATGGGTTTCTTCTTCTTTCAAATTCTGAAACGTAAATCTGTTTCTGGCTAAACGTAAAGTGACCTAAACCCTCACGGGATTTTATCCCGGGACTCTTTCAGCGTGCAGTTTTAGTATGTTACATCGGATGTGAGACCCCGTCATACGAAGCGCTACATTTAGGAAATATTCTTGCATTTTCAGAAGCAGTTATACTTGATGGCGTGTTGAAGCTATGCATGTGAATCCACTTGACCTGAGGTGAAACCCGGAATGTTGGTATACCGATAGCGGTCGGAAAATGTAAAGTTCCAATGAAGTGCAAGTCAGCACTAGGTGATCACGTGATGGTCATGCAACAAGCCTGTGGTCAGCAATCAAGATGCCGCTTTTTACCCACGTGGCACAAGGTACCAAAATTGAAAATTGAAGCACGGCACCAGTTCAGAAGAGATTAAGTATGTAGTATCTAAACTAGCCAACATGTTTATTCTGAGGGCAGGGACGCATAGCCGTGCTCATCTGTGATTGACTTTACACACATCAACTTCAACAGTCGCCCTTTGTAATCATTGAGAAACATTAGCCAAGGTTGTATGTCTGGAGACGTCTTAGTATTAAACCAAACACATTGTTTACTGTCCTAGTCTGAATATGAATATGATTGACATGAACTGAATACCTGAATCTTAATCATATCAAGCAGGTATAAAGGTAGGGGACATCTAGGACTCGCTCATAACCTGAACCTCAGGAAGAGCTGACGGATTCAAGTCTTGAGAAGGTAAAACCTTACGTGTCTTATACCTTAGAGTAACTACCATTATGCATGGGCTTCCTCATACAAACGTCTTGATACGGTAAACCTTAGGTGTAACCTGCCTTATGTTCACAGCCAGTACACAGTTATGCATGGACTTGCTCAAACAAAAGTTTGGCTGTCCTCATTTTCTTTTCAGTGAAACTTAACGGTTCTTCATATATTTTTGTATTATTTCGTTGTGTATAAGGTTTGCTAAATAGAAATGTCATTAGATACTGTGATCCTGCTCTAAATCGATTCTTTAATATTTACAACTAAGGAGGTATTCCCCTGATATTTTAGATATCTTGTTCAAATACAATGCGTGAAAAGGGTATTTGATTTATCGTTGCAAATTAACAACTGATAGTGAACTTATATAACTACTAAAATAGTAAAACATCATATGGAAACGCTTTACAATCGAAAGAGTATATTTATGGCATCAGCATTGCAGGGAACCCCAAGGTATCTAGGATATCGTCTTGTCTTCTAGCAACTCGCATATAACTAGAAATCTTGAAATAACTTTTAATTCCAAGAACTACAAGCCTCCGCCATGTTGTCATTCACTTATTCGGCCCATATTCCCAGGTTCATTCATGCATTAGTGACTGAAAAATTGTGAATAAACTTGATGACTTTCCTGAATCCAAACCATGATATGGATCCTCACCAAAATCTCATCTAAAATCACCCATTCTTCATTGATCCATTCTCGAAATGCCCTTTAACTGTTATGAGATTCCATTTATGATTGCGCGAGTTATGCTCTGAACAAACACACAAACACACACACACGCGAAAAGCGCATAGCCTCCTGATGGAGGCAATAAAGATCTGTATATATTCAGGAAATTTCCCACATTTACGTAGGAAAATTTTCCTGTCATGTTGCCGTATATTATAACTGACCGTTACTGTTTGTTTTCTTGCAGCATCATGTTGAAGACTGTCGCCGTTGTGCTGCTCGTGGCTGTTGCCACCCAGGCCGCCTCCCTCAGACAGAAGAGGCAGGCCATCACCAGCCCATCCCGTAAGTCACGTGATTCAGTCATCAAATACTAGTAAACGAGAATTAAATATTTATTAAACTATTCCTCCATTATGAGTACGATTTCATTTAATTTCGGCTAACGTAAATTTTAATGTTTTTCCCAACGCGCATTTTGTGTCATATAAGTGTATTTTGAATTTTCTGTTTTCATTTGATAATTGTACCTTAAATAGAGTTTACATTATATAGAAAATCGATTATTGGTTATTGTGTATCTTTGTTATAAAACAATTACAAAGGTGTCTTTACGTAATTTGATTTTGAGTGTGTTTTGGTTTATCATATACAATATCAAATTCGTAGTTTTGAAACCAGAATAGACAATTCCGTACAAATTGATAGCAAGGCCAGAGTAGAAACAAATCGGGACACATTTTTGCATTTTGAGATTTTTTTTTTTGGCCGATTGTAAAGCAAATGCCATTTCAACTGAGAGTTATCCAATGAGCGATCGGTAAATTTTTCTGTGTGATTTCATCAGCCTTGTTCTTGTTATTTTCCCCATTTTCTTCTCTATAGTTCCTACGGATTTCTAATACTGCTTGCGATGTAAAGTGTGGATATGTCCCTGATGAGTTATTTTCTCGGTAATTTATTTATTTTCTCCTGTCCTATTTAGTTCCTAAGGATTTCTGTAAGCTGAAGTTGGACGCCAGGGGCACCATGTGGGGATATTTCGCTGATCCCTTCAACTGCGGTACCTACGTTGCCTGCCAGAGGTCCACCCTGACCGGCCCCGTGTACTCCACCAAGATGAGCTGCCCCGCCGGAACCTTCTGGGTTCAGGAATTCATGGGATGCGCATTCGAGGACCAGCATTGTCTGTCTGGTATGTATTTAATCACGTGACCTATCAGTCTTATTTTAATACTTCTAAATAATAACAACAATTATAGGCGTCACTGAATCTGAGCCGGTCCAGCTCTTGCCAACGACCTGTCCTGTAATAGTACCTCACGTTACAAGTGCATGACAGATAGTGATATTTGCATGCAACATGGTTTTGCGATAGCTGAAAGTGAGAGTGGTGTGAGTCTTGAACTCTTACTTGCTAATGCATATTATCAGCTATATATGAAATGCTTATTAAGCAAAAAAAAAGGATAAAACAAAACCTTTTATTACTGTTTTATTTAATTCGCATTCATTTTCGTAGATCTCAGCAAAGATGACGCCATACGAAATTTGTAGGCGACACCCAGACCTAATAATAAAAAGTAGAATTAGTGGTGGTACTAGGCCTAAAACTAGCAGTTGTAGTAGCAGAAGCTGTGGTAGTATTTGATTTTTTTAAATTATTTTTATAGACCCCTGCAAGGACGACGCCATCGACCACATTGGTACCTACGCCGACGTGAACAACTGCGCCGGATTCTACCACTGTGACAACAACCGCTCCATCAGGAAGTGCTGCCTGCCCGGACTCATGTGGAACGACACCATCAAGGGCTGCCAGTACAACGACAACACCTGCACCGACAGCTGTGCCATCACCGCCCCTCCCACCGTCGCCACCACCACCGTCGCCATCAGTGAGTTCCACATGCTTTTGTTTTAATGAAATATTTAGAAAGACATTTGAGCAATGTATATATATGATATAAGAATATTTTCTTAACATAATTTGCCGAATCGGGCCTAAATTATCCATACTTTCGCCCGCCCATTACAACTGTGAGTTATTTACGACCTTTACGCAGCTCCGACGTAAGTCGAATTGAAATGTAGAATATTAAGCATTTTTGCTTGAAAATGATCCCAATTAGGTTTTTGTCCAATTAAAATCTTAGAGACAATTCTTTTATGGATTTCTTCTGCTCCGTAACCATTTTATAATGTATAAAAGCAAATAACCCGTGACGTACAGGTAGTGACCCATCTTTCAGCATATCTTTTAATATTTTTACATGTGTCCTTATTACAATTTTGTTTCAGCCGACAAGGAGTGCCAGATCGGTAACTACATCTACTCTGTCCACAGCAGTGACGCCACACAGTTCAAGCAGATCTCCGCTGACCGCACAACCACTGACATCATGACCTGCCCCTCCGCCAAGCCCACCTTCAGTCTGTCTGACTGTACCTGTGTCAGCGACCCCAACGCCCCCGTCGGTAGGTCACGTGGTCATAATGGGTGTCGCATTCACTCCAAACAAGAGAATGTTCCATTTGAAACTATTAAGAGTACAAACTCACCCTGATTTGCGTACTGTAAGGGGTTCATTTTTGTCCAACTGAACGATTTTTGGATTTTAGATATTAAACGTATACTGACTGTGGCCCTTCCTTTTAGAAACTATGTTGACATGGAATAAGTTTATTGACATTCCCGTTTTTAAACAAACTTTGCGTCCGACGTTTTATTGGAAGACAGTCTCATAAAAACATTTTACGATTTCTGTTCATATTTGATAGCCGATTATTTCGTTTCTTAGCTTTCTGTTAAAATAAAAATGGAATATAAATTGGAATATAAATGTGGAGTCATAAGGGAGACGTAAAATATGAAACATCATAATTAATATTCTCTCTTTTATCTATAATTATGGATATAATGAGCTTTACATAAACCAACCACATTATTGAACCGTCAAGTAGGGTATATAAGGGGATTGTCCCGTTATACATTTTCAACTGATCATATAAGCCGATGGCTTCAATAGTAAAAACCTCGTTGTATGCTTTATATATAAAGTGTCACTTTTGTTGTAGTCGCCGAGCATTGCAACACCTTCAGCTACACCAGCAGCTTCGCCGCCCCCAGCGCCTGGGTGTCCAGTCAGAACGAGGGAGTGGAGCTGAAGAACGGCGCCGCCTGCTTCGATAACGGTCACCTTGAGATCCCCTACTACAACAACATGGACTGGAACCAGGCCCTGACCATCGAGATGGCAATCAAGAACGAGGGGTCCGGCAAGGCCTTCCTGTTGACCAACGGTGACGACAAGAACGACGCCTCCATCTCCCTGGTTCTGGAGAACGGCAAGGTCCAGGCTCTCCTGGTCGCCCACGGTCAGCCCGAGACATGCAAGGCCACCGTCTCCGTGAGTACTACCAACAGCAGAAAATTGCCAGAAATGTGGAGGCTTTTTAATTAATATGGAAAAATAAAATAAATTCCAACTACAACTAAATCAAAAACAACAACAACAACAATAATGATAATAATAATGTTCCACAGTCTCCGTGAGTAGGAATTGTAAAATATTATTATTAATAATCCCAGCAGTGTACGTTCACTATGCATCAGCTATTGAAACATACAAGGCCACCGTCTCAGTGATTAGCCCTTACAAAATACTTATAATTCCACCAACAACATTACAATGTGAGAAAGATGACTAGTTCCAAAAGCCTGGAGGAACGGTCCCCAAAATAGCTCAGAATAATAAGAAGAAGAAAAAGAAGAAAATGAAAAAGAAAACATGTTCTTTCAAGAGGACCTTACAACTAGAATTGCAATTAATATTACCTATTACGAAAATCGGAATAAGTAAAGTGCCCGAATGACCGTAAAACTGATACTAATAATAATGATTATTATGAAATTTAAAAAAAGGCAACACTATGTATTAAAAAAACTAATAAAACATGAGGATTTTGGTCATTGGTGATGTAAACAGGAGAGCTTTTAACTGCTGAATAATTATCTTCCAAAATTGTATTCCTCGGAAATGATGCAAAACAAAGCAATTCTGCTGCCGAAAGACATTGGTTTAATTCAAGCTGGTCCGATTAAAACATCTGGTTAGATGGGTTAAGAAAGACAACCAATAACAATAACATATATTAATAGCGAGGTATAAATATCTACAGGTTAACGCCGATGACACCATCAAGATGGTCTACGACGGATCCCTCCTGAAGCTGTCCAGTGACGTCGAGCAGACCCAGGCTCAGTGCCTCGGTGAGTTATACAATATACAAATTATATGTAAATTAGAAGACTTAGGTTAAAATATGCCATTTTTAATTACGCAACATTTATCTTCGATTGTTAGGCAAATGTTATTGCAATCGCAACATAAATTGAAAATAAATTAATATTTGACAATGAAGATTTTGTCAATCAGAATGTATTGATTTTCAAATTATAAAACTTGGCTTTTAGTCTGAAACTTTGCCACTTATATTCAAAATATAGGTGGTCCTTTGTTTGGGGCCGCCCCACATTTTATAAACATGTTGGTATAAATTACATTTGAGAATATATGACAGTTCGCAACAGTTTATTAATTGCCTTATGTACATCTTGTTTCTTTTGCAGGTGATATTGAGCAAGTCCAGATGCCACTGGTCGTCGGCAAGTCCTTCAAGGGATGTGTTGATGAGGTAAGAATGATTAATCATTGAAATAATTTTTCAACTAGCTAAGAAAAATCCCACAAGCCACAATGATATTGGCTGTCGTTCCCATTCATTTGGTACTGAAGAATGAAGTGATCCCTTCCAGGATGTTGGTTTTATTTAATGTGAACCCTATTTCAGTATTTACATGTATTCTAAGTCATCTCAAAATTTCTAAAGGGAAAAAATTTGAATAAGGGTTGACGACAATCTTAATCAGTCTTTAGCTATGGTCGTTCATTTATACGGTTTAGTTTACCTATTAGCTTCCTCTGTTAAATTAATGAAATTTATTTACATTTACTTGTGAAATTGGGATACCCACCCACGAAGTTGAAAAACAAGTTGAAAAACATAGGTAATATGAACCAAATAATAATTTATATTGTGAACGATTCCATGATACAAAACTAGACATGCCAAAACTTCATTTATCTACGAAATTTATACCTTAATGTGTTGTCTTTTTAGCTCATGATCTGCAAAAACGTCCAGTAAACGATGTGTCAAAGCGGGCGAAGAATTGGCCTCGAGAGAAGATGAATAAGCAAACTCGTGGAATTTTTGCCTTATTTGTGTGTTTTTGTCGTTGACGTATTCGTCCCAATATATAGTGGCTTGAGCTTGTAAATTTTCCATTTCCGGTTGTTTAAGGATGTAGACGACAGCGACCCCTGGCGGATTGTCGGGCACTTGCCACTGTTTTTATGGGTATTGCGGTGAAAGATTATATTGGTGCTATTGTTAAATTCAGAGCTACCATAGGCTGGTATTTGGCATTTAGCCGATGTAACAGACTTAGGTAGTACAGGCAAATTTGTATCTAATGTGCGTCCATTCTGTTCTATCGACATCGTTATACGCAATGTTACGTTGTCACGGATTTCCTCTTGTATAGGTTACCTTGTTCTATTCGTTTGTAGAATAAATTGTTTGTCTGGCAAATATTGAGATATTTCACCTGTCTATGACGTCATGATGCTGAATGAATATGGAGGGAGTACAATTGAAGCAATCTCCCGCCGAAACATTCACCCTTAAGGAGTTGTCGCGTTACAGTCGTTAGATCTCCTCACATTTACCCAGACATGGGGGCGAATACTTTGCAAATGTATTTGAATACGAATACTAATAATCAATAATTGAATGAATATGAATACAAATACAGGTAAAATGAAAGTATTTGAATACGAACGCGAATATTTCAAAATGTATTCATGAATAACCCTATCGGATTGGACCAATAAATCACACAGTCCTTTCTTAGGATAAACAGAATCAGAGCCCGTCTCAGAAACTTTCTACTCTCCATACTGTGAACACAGTGAGGCATGCTAAACAGCTATACCCTTTCCATCTGATTTTCTGCGCAAGATTGTAAAAATCAAAAGATAAGGTAAAAAGTATAATAGACGTTATTTTACAAAAAAACCGGTGTCATAAACGACGATCAAGATCGTTTTGTAATTTGTAACATAAACTTTGGTTGACGTTTAGTTCGCGAGGGTTTAAAATTCGCGATATTCGGGAAGGGGACTTATCGCGAAAATGAAACCTTCGTGAATTAGACGCTGCACCTACACAGGTGAATAGTAAGTGACCCTTAATTCAAATTATTGATAATTTAAATAATAACAATACTTCTGTGTATCTGCCTTTGCATGAAGTATTTCCACCTGTTCGATGTTCGCCTATCTCTATTTGATTAGACTTTGCGTGCGTATTAGGAACCTGATAAATAATGGTTATATACACTGTGTAAGTTACTCTCTGGTAAATCGCGTAAATGAAACCCTCCTGAACCAGTGAAGAAGTGGAAATCGCGAATATTTAACCTCGCGAACATGAAGCAATCACAATATGATTTTTTTTTCAATTTAGTCTACACGGTCGGCATTTTTAACTTTACCTGAGCATTTGCATGTTAAATTTTTATAGAGGGTCTCATGACTTTTTTTTACACATCTGTTTTGAAAAAAGTACAGTTCACATTATAACCACCAGATGTCCTTGGATGCGCTACCTGCTAAAAATTGATATCGCGCGTCACTGACAAACTTAGCTACCTTTGTTTTCTTTACAGTAAGTTTTACCAATATATAAAATACTGAGAAATACGATTATAGACCATAACTCCCAATTTAATTTAATTTTAACACGTTTTAATAAATAAAGTTGACCCCTGTCTGATGATAAAGCTGAAAGGTTTCAATTTACAGTCGGTTTTGATAAAGTGTTACTATATATGCGGACTTATTTGGCCTGTGAATTGACCTATCCATGAACTCTATGCGACCTTAATCGCATATTCATTCAATGAATAAACATAAGCATGGGACTAAGGAGAAACCAATCAGGTAACCTTAAACATTGTAAAGCGTCAATCATCTGACAAAAAAAAAAAGATCTGCATAATTTCACAGAGCTCTGTCAGACAGAACACGTGTAGTCTGTAAATACTACCAGTACCCATGTCGGCATGTTTTCCGGGATTTTTTATTATACGAAGCTACCGAGTAAATAATAATGTCTTACCTGGCACATAATTCGTATGGGACAAATAATCCAATAGATATTGCAACACAGTTCATATATGACTGCGATATAGTAAACAATGGTCAGGTGATACCAGTTGATGACGTCAGTCAATACGACGACATGCGCCATCGCCCTTTGTGACGTCATTATTATGTTATAATCAGCTCTCGCTGCCATGGGCATGGAAGTCCATATGCGTAGGAGCGTTTTTGGGGCTCATTGTAATAATAAGTTAAAAGGGTGGAGCATTTGGGCTATGGTGGATAGGTCAACTGTGAGGGCCTTCAGAATTAAATCAATACTCGATTCTTCACCCTCGATTTAATTCTAGATTCAATTTTTACTTAAGTAGTAAATTACAGACTCTTTAAAAAATAAAAGCAATTTAAGCAAAATGGATGTTGGTTAATTTGAGTAAAAAAGCTTTAAAATTGTATCTCTCCCTCAGTTTCTCGCCGCCATCAATGTTTCGATGCAAGTGGAGTGGTCTATGCAAGTGGAATGGTCTATGCAAGTGGAGAGATCCACCAGTGAACGTTTGAAGTAGATGTTGGGCATGTACACGGTAAAGAAAGACTTCGGGATGGTACATGCAAAGTAAATAATAATCGAAATGAAACGATTCGGATTTTAATCATCAATTACAAATTAGTCGAGGGCTTGTAATTCAATGCGTCGATTCTTCGATGAATTATTACACAATTGTGACATATTCCTATGTGTGTTTTACAAAAGTTGCAGATTTTACAGTTAAGGCTCTTCTATCAGTAGTCCTACAAACTCAAAGAAAGTGCTTTAATTATATTATGCTGTCATGCTCCATATAGTTGTTTACCCTTTCATTTCTCTGACAACAGGCACATTTACTTCAATATTCTACTACTGACTATTTAACCCGCATGGCTGTGTAATAAAGTACAGCAGTGTAGTGAAGGTTGTGGTCACAATGATCTGCCAGTGAGCCGGACAGTTCGCAATAAAAGCCATCTGTTGCAAAGAGTGATTAGTATCCAATTAATAAATGCAGGTATAAGGCTCATGTTAATGGCCTTGTTCATTGGAAACTCATTACCACGTGAACATGTCATTCTGAAAACCCTGACATTGACGCCTAATGAAGTACCCGGGGATTTTATTGAATCACAGCACGCACGCACATAAACTCTCCAGTGGGCACGCATTAATGGGTCATTACCCTTGGCTTTGGGCTTGGCGGTCATTACCCTCGCCAGAAATGTAGGCTTCTAAAGCTACGATTCCTTTTACGCGGTTGCGGTACGTATCCTACCTCTCACCGACATAATTATTCTCGGAACATGTGGGAGACCGATCCGACAAAAGTTTTAAGCGGATGGCGTCGGACGAGGAATACTGCTGAATCGTATAGGTCACATGGAATTTCCCCAGGGTTAAAGTGTTTAACACATATTTGTCACGAGAAAAAACGCCAATAAACATCGATATAATTTATTGTAAATATATGAATAATTTGCCTCTTATTCACTGGCGAGTGATCAATATATGTATCTGATTCGATTCAAACAGCTAGTTTCTTACTCTTTTTATGTCACCTTTTACAATGCAGGGATAGATACATTCATAATATATTTCATACATAAATAAAATATATATCAAATTTACAGATTATGTACATTATCAATACATACATGTACATACATTTTATCTGCAACTGCGACCGTATAAAAGGAATCGGCCTTGCCACAACCGTATATACCGCACCCACATACTGCGGCCGCAGCCTCAACTGTGTAAAAGGACTCAGAACTAAATACGTTCTTATTCAGTATACACTAGGGCCCTGCGCGGGGCGGGTTTTGACCCGCAGGCCGCGGGGGCACGCAGCCCGCGGTCCCCCGCATAGGAATATTTGAGGGGCGGGGCGGGCTACATCTAAGAAAGTGCGGGGCGGGGCGGGCCGAAATGACGTCTGTGCGGGGCGGGGCGGGCTGCGGGTTGATGATCTGGCAGTTAAGTTAAAAATGAATATAAAATTATACTTTAAAAAAAATATCATTTGGAGAAATTGGTATTTTTGTATAAAATGTTTTTAGGTATCGTTAATTTGGAAAAATTAGTTATTCCTGTTAATCCCATATACTGACTGACAGTTGTAACAACACTATCCAAATGTTTATTTTCTATAGGTATAACATCACTTTGTTATACAAAATAGATGATGCATCCTTAATCTGAAATCTAGACTTTAAAAAATTGTCTTTGCAATGGGAGCTGGTCATAACTTTGTATAAAGTTACCTGGCCAGATGTTGTATATGGACTGTAACCCTGTACTTGTGTCAGGTCTCAAATATTACGTTATATGGCTGGGAGTAAAGCAAGGGCTTGATTACCTTTGATCTTATAATACTTATGATCTTGACCTGATTAGTCTCAGTTTCAGCTAATTAGCAGATTATGACTGAAAATATTTAACCAGCGACACATCTGGTAAGTTTGATGGCTTGTGATTAGCCAATACTATTCTAAAGGGTCACTTTGGGTACAAGTACTTTGAAGAAGTCATTTTTTTTTCTTTACTTTTTATATATTTAAGTAGAAACAGACACAATAAACCAAAGGTTTGTTTATTTCCCCTGTAAACTATGAAAACATATTAAAGGTGTGTTAAATTAGAAGGTATAAATTAAATCCATCTAACCAATCAAACCTGTCTTTAAAAATATTTCATGAATTATGGTTTGAATTATTGCAAAAACGTATTCAAATAAATTTTTCATTCCAATCAACAAACATTTCATATATATATTAATAATAAGCGTGTCTTATATATGTACAATATCTTGATATGTAAACCTTTTGATCCGAAAACTATTTTTAATTGTTTTGCGGGCTGGACTGCGGGCCGGAAACTTAAAAAATGCGGGGCGGGGCGGGTGCGGGCTGAAAGAAAATTTTGCGGGGCGGGTGTGGGCTGAAGGAATCTTAGTAACTGCGGGGCGGGGCGGGCTGAATTTATATCTTTGATTGCGGGGCGGGCTGCGGGCTGACAGGGCATGATGCGGGGCCGGTGCGGGTTCAGTTTTTCAGCCCGCGCAGGGCCCTAGTATACACCTTATCACAGTAATATCTTGTGTGACAAAGATAGACGATTACTCACTATACTTATTTTTTCCAAAAACCCGTAAAAATACATTCATTCATACAATGTTAATTCAAGCCCCATAAACATTACACAAAAATAAAGTGTTAAACACTTCATCAAACTTAATCCAAAAATTGCTACCAAGTTTTAGTCATCAAACTCTTGTTTCGGGACCCCAGTATAGCAGCAGTTCTATACCTCTCAACCACCACAGCCCTTATGCTCCGCCCCTCTAACCTAATTATGCTAATGCCCCCCCCCCCCCCCCCCCCAAAAAAAAATAAGTTCCTACACAGAGGGCTTTCTATATCCATGGTGGCGAGATCTGTTTATAACACAATATTGACATACAAAGGCGTCACAAAGGTCGGCTGCGTATGACATCGTATGACGTCATCAGCTGGAACTGCTATATCTCTGTTCCCCAGCGATGAATATATCGCGATCATTGTGAAGTGTGCTGCTATATTTTGGATTATTTCTCTCATATAAAATCAAGGCAAGACATTATTTTTCACCCAGCAGTCGGCGGAAAGCTCGAGCAGCCTTTGGCTTAGGACCTTTTGAACGGTCTCATTTGTATGAAAAATATCCCGGTGATACATGCCGACACAAGTAATGGTACAGGCTACAGGCGTACTGTTTGGGAGAGTCGCCCAAATTATGCAAATTTCGAGCTTGTCAGGTGATTGACTGTTTACATTTTCAATAGTCACTTGATTGGTTACACGCAAGGGCTGTACTCATGATTATTCATTGGATGAATATGCGATTTAGGTTACATAGGAGTTTGTGGATAGGTCAATTATTCTCCTCTTCAATGACTTCAGCTTTGATCCATTTAAATGAGCATTTATGGGCACACATGGCCTTGTTTCAGGTGACCCATTTACTTTTCTGGAAGTGGGGGGAAAAGTATTTCCCCACATTTTAATGAAAAAGAATATTTTAAACACAATTATTTAGTGATTATATCCCTCATTTATTATACATTTGGCTCAAATTTTCCTGAATAATCTTTAAATTATGTATATCATACTGACTTTTAAATTTTATTATTTTTTTATATTAAAATTTATTTAGTATTTTGGTGAAACATTTAGGGAATATAACATTCTTTGAACCAAAGAAATGTTTCATCATATACAACGAGAGTGAGGAAAACTCTTATTCTTTTATGATGGCTTTTCTTTTGTCCTGTCTTTCATAAAGTGAGGTTGTCTGGAGGAGATTTTAAATATTTTAATGGACATGTATATATCTCCGTGCTTCTGTGGATTGCTCCACTCACGTTTTCTGACCCAAAGAGACTCATTTTGGCATGCTTCAACATAACAGCACCTTCAACCTTGTATGCATGACTAATGAAAATTCGGAATTTCATTAATGTAACATTTCATAGTCATTCATTCCCTTTAGCTTCAGTAGCGTCGATATATCTTCAAGAGTATGGGATGACTCGCAGGCGTAGGAGGGTTGTGACGAGTAAATCCCCACCTATTCACAAACCAGGTTTGTTAAATATAACGAAATATTGCCTTTTTTTCCTCATAATATTATGAAACATATTTAAGCTACCATTATCAGATTCATATTTGACTAAATGGTTATAGTTAGCACTCTCCTGCTAAAATATGTTAAAATTAGACAAATAGACGGTGTGTTTTTTTGCACTCACTCTTATTAAAATGGTGGGTACCATATATAAAGTAAAGGCTGAAGTAATTCAAAATTATTGATATTCCATCTCTTAATGCATATTCTTTAAGCGGAAAGGCAGAAATGAAAACAAAGTCTATCATTATACTTACCAAAATTTTATTTACAATATATATAAATATATATATATATATTTATTTATATTTCTATATTTCTATATTTACTCAATGCTCTCTCCAATTTCTCATCCCTTGTTGCTAAAAAGTGGAAGGGGGGGGGGAGTGTATATAACCCCTCCCCCTGTATCGACGCCCCTGAATGTAACAGTATAACAATTTTATATCTCCGAAGAAATCTCAATTCCATGTTTATATCTACAACAGCAGGTTGAAATCTCCGTTAAAAAATCAATTCCGAACAATTGTATTGCCATACCTGAATTTAGCCCCAATATCTGTTGCGCAATCCATAAACCGCCCTGTTTTGTCGCACCCTTTTAAGTAGAAATGAAAATTAACCAAACCTTGCAACTGTTCAAGTCCAAATTAACTAATTTCACCTTATACCTGGCCCATCAATGAGGAACGGTTAAGAACAAAGGCAATAGCTTAAATTTTTTGCGCATCAACTGCAGTAACTCTTAAACCATACACCACGACTGACATATTTAGGCGGAAAACCGTAAACTATGTAATTTTAAAATAGTATTTTGGTATTTTTCTTCTGACTTTGGTTTTCATTTCTTATTACCATTAATTCATCGAGCAGATATGCAAATTGCCTAGGACGGAACTTTGATCTATGGTACATCAGGCCTATCTTGGACATTTTCTACTAAACGTCTAAAGACATAGTAGTGGGTTTCACTTTTAGCGTGTCATTAATCCCAGCCCATTCCGAAATCTAAATTTGTAACAAAAACATAATTTTTACCACATATAATCAGTTTTAGGCAAGTTGAATAAAATATCGAAAAATATTTTAAAACTGCATTGCGATATGTAATATGTGAATCACCGTATCGCGATATATCGAAATATCGATAATATCGCACATCCCCATTTGCTATATGCTGAATCTAAATCGGGCATACTTGTGATTAGTTTTCCATTTCATTCTTCAACTGAATTTGTCCAACTGAATTGAGTAAAGGGCCATTTGTAGCTACTATAAGTGAAGTTAAGAAGCAGTCACAGTGGTTACAATTCCACACTTGGGGGTCACTGATTTGCCAAGTCTAGACAACCGTTTACCTCTGACATTTAGGTAGTGACCAGTATCAACGGAAGCGGGTGTAACAGGACAAAACGTCGTTACAATAACCATCAGCAAATTACGCACGCATCCCTTGTGAACAGTGTATGCGCAGTGGAGCTTTAGTGTGTTCAGTCTGAACAAGACACCGGTTCCGGAAAGGTATGACGTCACATTAACGGGTAACCCTTGTCGCGAACGACCGCTTGTGAGCACTAAAGGATATAGAAATGGTGTATTGACTGGCCTGTAAATAATGGACGGGTCCGTTATTGCTTGGTCAGTGCCAAATAGCTCAAAGCCAAAGGCCATTAGTCCACTTGACTGACCATTACGGCTGGTCACTGGCGCCCGGCCGGGATAGTAAGTGTTTAAAGGGGCCCGGGTCAACCGGCCCGAGGAGGCAATCACTTCCAAGGTAATTTAATCAAATCAGACGACTTGACCGCGGCATCTTTGTCGGTTAATAATTAAATATTAAATACACGGACGCTGACAGTCCAGTTTCCTTTCAATCACAAACTGGTCGTGCTGGATATTCTATAGGAAGAAGAAATACCAATCACCTACATACAAACGCTTTCACCCAAATATGATCGTAATCAAAGTGATTTCAGATAATCCATTGTCCACTCACTGCAGAGAAGAGTTCAATTTGTGACGCCGCAACTGTGTAAATTAATATTTCAGATTGTTTTACACTGTTATAAAGAAATTTCGGCTCTGTTCAAAATATTTTAATTAACGTATTAACTACCTGGTACTTAATCAGACATACAAACAATTAAAGTAGACAAACGATACGGTTTGACTGACAATATAATAACGTGAACCATTATTAGCAGAAATAATTGTATGCAAACAATTACCTTGAATTTCAGCCTGATGTACAAGTTAGACTGAAACTACTCTGTCAATAATATAATTTAGGTATAAACCTAACAGCAGGTTTCTCGGTAATATAGATGGGATTTAAAATAATCGATCAATAATCTATCATCGGTCGTTTTAGTTCAGTCATCGAGCATGCTTCTACAACCGATTGCTACCACTAGTGTATACCCTTACGTATCCTTGAAGCTTCGGTTTTACCTAGGATACGGTCCTTATCTGGAATAAAACGAATTTTCCGCCAACACTGGTTCTGATATGATCAGTAACCCACCCGACCAGCGTGAGTAATATCTGATCACATTCTGTTGAAGAGAAACTGATTATTCGGCATTATTTCCAACTTGACGCAAGCATCTTGAGAAAGGAAAATTTATAACAGGACGGATATATACAAGGAATCTTGGTGTAGATTTAAACAGATGCTTTCATTTTCTTCCAAACGTTAGATGAAGGATGCAGCAGCATCCGAGATGGGACTGAGATGATGAATTACTGTTTAGGTAATGGATAACCCCCGTGAGGTGTCTCTGAGTAGCATTTCATAACTGTGTTCCTTACCATGTAAATAAGATGGATTTCGGACTAGTGATTTAGTAATATGTTTTCCTTTTTGGGACAAATCATAACTGATATAAAATCGTCCACCCTGTCATTAATCATAGCTGTAGCTGAATGTGAGCGATTACCTGGAGTCCTCAGAAATATCTTATAAATTACGGGGAAATGAGAAGCAAATATTTGTGCAAATTGTTATACATTTTGTAAAACTGTGTACCTTGTTATACGGGATTTAATTTATAATTAGTTTATAATCATATACTTTAGTATCTTTAAGCTTTCCACTTATTGCTCTGATGTTTTAATAAAAACGGGGCAAACTATGTCAGGAATAGTGTAAAAGCCAACAATAATTTAAAGTGAGTTTAACATTTCCTAGGTGAATACTTTCCTATTTTTGTGATTTATTATTTATTACTCAGAAGAATTCCTCGGGATAAGTACGATTTTAATTGTAAAATGAATATTCTGACTGGGACCTAAACTATGCATTAATAGCTGGTTAAAGAGCTTAACTTGAAAGCAGTACAAACCAGTTTATATAGGCCTTCATAAACCGGGACTTCAAGAGCATCAAGGTAGAAAGTCGTATATATTGATGTCCTGTGTGAAAGGACAAAAAAGATTCAGAAGAATGAAGTGAAAGCGCTCCAGATGGCGCTAGAGGCGGGAAGGTTTTTGAGCTGTTCTAGGACGTCGTCAGCTGGCAGTATTATAGAGCCGAGGCGAGTGTTTACTGTAGCTGAGCGAGAGCGGAGTCATCAATTGGCCATCGATCAGGGGACCAATCGTCCTAGCAAGTCCTCACACAGGATTTATACACCAAACACGACCACACGAAGACTTCTAACACAGGGCTAGTCCCTGTACGGTATGAGCAATATAATAGACTTTTCAGGTTGGTCGGGTCCTTTTGAGAAGTCCAGCTCGTAGCTCGGGCTCTGTTCCTCCTTTTTGGATGAACCTGTGTGTCCTCTGCCGCAGTCAGACCCGTCCTAATTAAACAACTCGGTCGTAGGAAGGGCGACAATCCTGGGAGACATTCTCCTATTGATTTTCACTTGAGAAGCGGAGGGCGTTCAGTGCCACGGGCTTGAGAACCAAAACTACGGTCTGGATGTACTTTTGTCGTTCTTGATGAGGTGTACGCCAAGTATTATGAACCAGTGACATAATATATACCGGTAGCTCATACTTGTTGTACCGTTAGTGGATGATATTAATGGTAACCACGACATGTGCCGACTTCCCCACGTTGGAACCACCGAGCGTTCTATGGTATCATAGCTGACCCCAAACGTTGCAAAGTCCATCCAGCGGGAAAGCAGCACAGCTGAGTGCTTTTAGAGAAATCGGCTCCTTACTCTTCCGACCGCAGCTGAGTTATCTTTTGTTACATACGAAGAATATCTAACTTATGCATATTTTATTGATGTGTCATTACGAGTCCGTTTCACCATAGACCGGCCTGCATATATCGTGGCAGAACTAGTCAATATTGGAAGTAAGAGCGGTTAGACTGTAAGATAAAATACGGATTCTCGAGCCAACGCCGGCACCTGGATACATATATACATACTCCCGAAGAACTGATGCGTTTTTGCCCCCGAGTCAGTTTTACCGCTGATCAGAAGAATACATCCTATGGGCATAAGCTGTTCCTTCGTGGTTGTTGATTACGGCGACTAAATTAATTATTTCTGCTTGAACGGCCCGCTGGCGAGTTAGCTGAGCGGAAAATTAATCCAGTCTTTGAGCTATATCGTTGATATCCAAGTATTTCAAGCTTAATACAGACGATGCAAATCCGCTTTCTCTGGGGGGATCAGTGATAGTTTTAGGATAGTTTAACAGGTTTTATAAGTGAGTTTGAATAGCATCATTGAGTATAACTAACCATTTGTTTTTATATCGACAGCGCCAGGATGCGTATATATGTATCAAATTATGGTATGCCCGCATTTAATTGTTAATTATAACCGCTAGCGCGTTCGGTTTCTGATTAGTCATACACGGCCGGCATTTCCAGAGAAGGCAAAAGAACGCGAGGAGGATATACTCCGCTTTCCATCAAATCTCAAGCAGTAGGCAACCAGTCTGAGAAAACACTAATCAACAGTCGCGTGGTGCTGTAAAGAGAGACGCAGTTGTCGTGGAGACGCCTCTGTGGACGGCAGGGGTCCGATTCTCTTCAGCTTTTACAAGGTTTATGGTTTACACAGTTTGGATTGTGTGCCGGTGTAATTGGCACACCCCTTTAATTTCGGTTGCTGTTTCTACCATTCTGGTTCTGTTGGCTGCTGCTGCTGATGCTGCCGATTGCAGCTGATGCAGTGGCTGTCTGATGGTCCGGAAAACTAGCCAGGGTGGCCGCCATGTGCATACCGTTCCTGATGGCTTCTCCTGTGGTGAATTTCGATGTTTCCCTGGCAAGACCCAGTGGACTCTACCATCCGGGCGATAGCATCAAGGGACAGGTCAGCCTTAAGTGTACAAGTGACATCAGAGCTTACGGTAGGTCGTTAATATACTCTGTACCACAAGTGACGTATATGAATATGTTAGGTCTCATTATTAAAGTGCTTGTTCATTTGTCGTTATATACGTTCGTCAGAATTAATAATATCAGTACTGTCTTTCGCTGTTATTTTCTTAATATATGTTTTTTTTTCTGTTTCTTTGCATGCTTATCCTTCTATCTTTTTAATTATCTCATGTTATGTTTATATGTTTTTGTTCCCCTCTCTTTTTTTCTCTCTCTCTATCTCTTTCTCTCTCTCTCTCTCTCTCTCTCTCTCTCTCTCACTGAATCAATACAATGTGTCTGTATAGCTCTCTGCATCCATATTTTTATTTACAATCTTTTCTATTGTATACATATGTTTACGGGATTTTGTATATAATACAGTCTGTTATAAACTATTGTCGGATGACCTGGACTCACAGAGCCTGCAGTATCAATTTACAATGAAGGCCTGACCTGAATTCTGAGTTCACAGCTGCATGTTTCCATTTATTGTGTACTTATATGCGGGCGAGTGCCCGCGTAACTATTGAATACGAGGCTGTATTAAAGTATCAAATATAATATCTATACATAATCTGAGATCTGGGCCTCCACTTTGCAAGTGGCAGAATCAAATATCTGACGTGTATTTTAAACCCATAAGCTCTTCAACCTTTAATAAAGAATAAACCAATAAGCGCCTATCTCACGGTACTCCGGCTGTCCGTTTTGTCATTATCCACGTGTTTATAACATTTGGGGAGTCCGACAAAATGGCTGCCATTCGTGAATGAAACGTACTCTCACAAGGTTCTGCGCAATTAACCGCCTCTTGTCACATGAGATTTCTGTTTGTCAATATGGACATGTATGCCGTGTTTACTAACAGCTTGTGGATAAACAAGCTCTTGCATGAGTCACTGTAAGGGCGGTAAAGAAATTTTTCTTGGCATAAATAAACTAGAGTTCATTGATGTGTACCCAGAGTAAGCAAGAAAACACATTGATTCAACAAATACGGCAGATGAATATAGGACTTTAAACTTGACTGTTCCCTGAGATCTTGTCATTTGAACACGAATGCAAGAGTTAACAAAGTAAGGCTTGTGTTTCACCCTTTTGCACAAGTCCTTTTCAATTAATCCCAAACATAAAAATGTACAATATATCTATGATTGATGACAGATTAATAAGTCTTGTCCTAAGTGACAATTTATTTTTGTTTTAAGTGATAAACTGAGCATTAATATGGTCCACTTGTACAACCTATTCGAGAAGGTAAATATCTCTTCTGTCTAATTGGCTTTTCTTGTGGCTATTAATTGGCCACTGTGGCGTGATTTATGCATCACAATCGTAACATGTGGGTTATATTTAGAGCCCGCTGGCGTTGTTTCCCTTCATATAATGACTTAAGATTTTGTTAAAAGGCGGCATATTCATACTAAAACATATACAGGCCGAGCTGGCGGGAAGCCATGTCTTTTAGAAACGTAATCGGGCATATCCAATATAAGATGCAAATCTAGAGCTTGGGAATCTATGACAGTGAACAAATTAAGATGTAGCTGTAAAAGTTTGCTTTACAGGGTAGACAGACATTACACAAAAACAGATCACATTCGTGCAAGACGTCTACTAATCATGGTATCAATATACTAAAAAACGGCATTGTACATAAACTATATCTGTTTCTATAGCTACTCTTTGCAGCTTTCGTACTTACAGCAAGCAGCAGTTTAATTAAATCCCGGTGGGTCAAACAAGAGGGCTATAAGTGTAGTATAGAACAGGCAGGAGGGACATCCTGGCGGTGGTAGTGTTGAAGGGTCCGCGGACGCCGGTGATGTCTGGTCCGTTAATTAAAACACGATACACATCAAGTGACAGACTTGATTGCCGGAGTCATAAATGGCCTGGCCGCTCCCCCGGGAGTAACGAAGTGGCTGTCCAGCCAAGTTATGGGTCTCTCCTAACTTGCACTTGGGATCCTTGACCTTGACTTATTGATTTTAATCACTGACGAAACAGGTACTCTCTCGATTCAATACTGTGGCGGCATAGCCTAAACCGCGAAAGATATATTTTTTTTTTTCAAATTTCATACCCTACCAATTTTAGAAGTTTAATAACGTTATCCATCATAGGGATGTTGACGTGAGGCTTATATGCATATTTTGACATGAGGCTTATATTTCTTATGTGAAACGTCAATTCATTATTAGATTAAAAGTTAATATTATGCTCGAATATGATTCGATCGTGGATCAGCATTGAAATAGCGCCAGTTTTAGCTTTTGTTACAATTATTTAATTTATGTAAACCACGTATACATGAAATTTGCCCCTAGCAACATCTTGCATGTGGTAATATGCGAGTTCATACAGAAATTTTCTCGCAGGCGGTATTACCATGGTAACAGAATGAAACATTGAAGGAACCAAGCGGTTGAGCTTTGTCGAACATTTCTTACGTGTTAAAGGAATAATTTAAAAAAAAATCATGTTTAGGTAATATATATATGAAAAGGGACTGTTTGCTTTTGTATAAAAATATCAAGAGGCCTCCCGCAGATGGCTGTATTGACATATACATTTCTTAAAACCCTTGTATACCTGTTTTCTTTCTTGATATTTCTCAGTTAGGATATCAAACAACAGACCTGACAGTATGAAAAATGTGTATTGTTTTATAAAAGCGCGAATCGAAGTTTAAATAATGGTCCCTGAACAGATTGTTGCCCTGTGTTTATATCGACTTAGTCTTTAAGGGTCCTATGAAAATGCGCTCATCGGTATTCCATCGTGTGGAGTAGTCTTCGAGGGACGTAAAGACATTACGTAGATCACGTCTTCAATAGAAGAAATGATCACTATGACGCCATCCATTCACTTGGATATTTCAGATTTGCGGTTTGGATTGTTAAAGTAAGTAGTAAATATATTTAACTTTCACTGTTAATTCCATCAAGCATTTATGCATTTATAAGTTCTTTATTTTGGGACAAAGAGTCTTGAGCTTGGCTACATGCGGCTGATTTTCTCAGGATCTTGACACCGAGTTACACAATGTTCATGTTAATGGGAGAACCCTCAAAGTGTCAAGAGTACCGCCAGCGACAAACATTTCTTTTATTTGACAAGCTCTTCTATTTACCGGCATCACACAATTCTTCAGCTGAGACTAAGGATAAGTCCATGGCCTGTTGATGGCACTTTCTTTTGAATGAGGATGAAGGTATCAATATGTACGATAAGAATAATGTTATTATTAAACCTTCTGGATTTAAGGTTTTAGATGCACGTGGTTGGAAATAATCCAGAAGTTATAACCTGTCGTCAAGACATTAATGGGAATCTCAGAGGTTCTAACGAGATATCGCCATTATTTCATTGAGCTGACGGCGGGATTCGAACCTTAAGCTCTGAAGTCCAACGCCTTAACCACAAGGCTATGTCCTTCCCCTATAAACAGTAAGAATAGATGGAAAATAGCAAGCAATGTTGAATTCAATCTGCTGGTGCGTATGCGTGGTCACTCATGTGGTGGTTTTAGTAATCTTGGACGACATCATAGGGTATCCAATCAGGTCTTCCAACGCACTGCTCAGAATCGGACTCACAATAGTACGCCTCTATTCGTTAGGGTTTGTGGGTTTTCAAACCTATGGCCCACAATGCCTCTACAATACAGACGGTGCAGGTGTAAATTGGTGAAGAGGACTATGTCGTCCGTTCAAATATTTGGGATAAGAATTAAACAAATTACATTAACATTGGTGTCGTGTGGTAAGGGCTTCATGGAATGAGTAATATTTTGTAAACATGCGCATGTGAAATGTACACTAAAGGTGTTTCCTTGAAATGTAACAAATGTTTATTTTAAAGTCTGACAACTGAGACAAGTGGTCCCGGCCTGGAAGATATTCGTTTTTAGTAGCAACGACCTCTGGTGAAACGGTGCTCTTTCGGTCAATGATTAACCTGCGCATAAGCGCTCCGCACTGTCGATCCACAGTATAGCCATCCAGTGGATCATTCCTAAAATAAACTAGAAATAATGGTCATTAATTTTGTTTCTCCGCAACACGTGTGCTCAGTCATTTATTGGCCCATATTCTCAGGTTCAATCAGCATATGTGACTTCATATTTCCAAATATTACTTGACGTTCTTAATTGAATCTGATCACGAGCCTGAACCACACCAAAATCTAATCGATTCATCATTGGCCCATTCCCGAGATGCCCTTAAAATTTATTCCGTTCAGGATTGCGTGAGCTATGTTGTGAACAATTGCACACACACACACACACACACACACAAACGAACGTGAGTGAACGCATACACTCCTGGTGCAGGCAATCAGTTTCTTTGCATTATGACCTCCCTTTCTGCAAAATGAATAGAAATCCACTCTTACATTTTAAGAGATACTATATATATACAATTACACTGGCACAAAGCTGTCCAATCCCGAAAGACTTGCCGATATCTTCATTTCATCGAGACTAATCTCAGATTCTGTCCACCCCTATCACTGAATTATATTGACTTTTTCATCAGTATGTTGGCATAAAAGCACGTCATAAACAGGACGACATTTTATGGAATCTGACCTTAATACATGTAAGTTATTGAATCATCGTAAGTATATTGTAAGCATATTATTATGCTTTAACGCTTCAGCCGTTGCTTGCTTGTGTGTGGTATCAGGGGGTTGTATCTCATTAACAGAATCCCTAGCTTGCGGGGTAAAAATCTCAGTTGATTCCTGCGAGGAATTTAATGAGGCTAGGTCCTTTCAAGACTCCTGCGAGGAGTATTCTCTAAATAAGGCTAAGTCCTTTTAGGACTCTTGCGAGAGTATTTCAAATGAGGCCAGGTCCTCCTATGACAAACAGAAGTTTGTTTCTGCTGAGGAAAATTCCTCTGTTGACTCCCATGAGGAGTTTGATGATAAAAAGGATGTAGATTCCTTAAATGACTCTGGAAAAGAGTTTATGACTGACACTGTCAATATCAGTTCTTTGTTTGATGAAGCTGAGGTAGTAGATTCCTCTCCTGACTCTGAAATGGAGTTATTTGAGCCATTCATACATGATAGTTTTGTATCACTTTCAAGTGATTTTTTTTCAGATTCTACCCCTATTAGCATTTTGAGGGACACTGGTTCAGGCCAGGCTCTCATGTTAGCAAACACTTTACCATTTTCTAATAGGTCTTTTACTGGTGCACATGCACCTGTTAATGGTTTGTTTTCAGACAAGCAGACTTCAGTTCCGCTTCACAGTATCCAATTAAAGTCAGATTTAATTTCCGGGAAAATAACTGTGGGCATAAGAACTAATTTACCCTTTCAGGGAATTCAGTTGCTACTAGGCAATAATGTTGCATGTGACAAAGTACAGCCAGAAAAGTGACAGAAAAGCCCTCACTTGATCAGAACAATGATCTGGAAAGTAAGGAAATTCCTGGTTTGTATCCTTAATGTGCCTTTACTAGATCTATGGCCAAGAAAAACACACATGAGGATAATGGTCAAGATAATTACACTCTGGGAGTCATTAATGACTCGTCTAACGACTCGTCCGTACAGGATACAGCATTTTCAAGGTCAGAACTTATCGCGGAACAGTATATGAACCCTGATATTTCATGTTTGTTTCCCAGGGCAGTTTCTATGTTAAAAATGGAGTGCTTATGCGTAAATGGCGACCACCTGATGTATGCGCTGATAATGAGTGGGCCATCAATCATCACATATTAATGCCCAAAAGCTTTCGCAATGAAATTTTAAGCATGGCACATGAGGCTCCTTTGTCTGGCCATTTAGGTATAAATAAAACTTATCAGAAAGTTAGTTCACACTTCTATTGGCCTAACCTCAGGAAAGATGTTGTACAATATTTCAAATCAAGCCATACATGCCAGATGGTAGGCAAGGCCAATCAGAATCCTCCTAAGGCCCCACTTAGGCCTATTCCTGCTTCCGAGGAACCATTAAGTAGGATTATTGTTGATTGTTGGACCACTGCCCAAACAAAATCAGTTTTGAGAAAACTTTCTTTTTTCTTACAGGAGGGGGAGTGTTACAGGCGCCCTTTTTATTGTGTGCACAAGTCTTACAGATTTTTTTTATTATGGTATAATTTAATGCTGCCTGCATCAAGTTTACTTTCTGGATTGTTACAAGAGCTTTACATTGGACTGTTATTCTCCGAGAGAATTTGTGAGAACTTTTCATCCGGCTTATACATTTTAAAGGACTTATCACTGTGACAGTGGTACCCAGGTACTGTGCACTTTGTTTATTCTACTGTGTGATTGTACTGATTTGTTGTTATACTGCTGTTATACTGTGTAATTGTATTGATTTAGTGTGTTGTAATGTATGGGTTGTTTTAAGAATAAATTATAGTTATTTGTTAACAAAAAAACACTGACTTTCTTTATTCATTCCCCTGGACATTTCACGCTGCCTAGTGTTACAGAATCTGATTTATTTTTATCTCCTTGACAAACTTTATATTCATCACGCATACGTGATCTGTTGATATTAGATTCCGTAACAAATTATATGCAAATACTTATGGTTATCTCTTCTAAGACTTTTAAGACTTAATTAAGATCTTGTATTGTGGTATGATCGACTGGGTGGAGAATGTATATACTGTTCTCGGTGCTTCCATGAGAAGCCGACGTGTATGAGCGCTGTTAGACTGATATCAGGGTCCTTTTTTCGTTTACGTTTAACTTTATCCCCAGAACCTTTGAGCAGCGATGATAACAAAGAAAAATAAAGCTTATCATTAATTTGTATCGGGTATCGCTGTAAGTATATCGCAATATGTATTATACCTAAATGAGCTGACAATACCCAGTAATACTTTATTATCTTGAACATGATTTTATAACGAGTTAGGATAATACTAATGGGCAAAACTGATTGTATAAACGCAGTAAATGGTACAGAAATCAGTACTTTAAATACTCTGGCGATAATAACAGTGGCTATACGGACACAAGCATAGCTATATATTCCCGCGTGTCACCAGAATAGAAACAGTCATGAAAAATAGTAGGAGGCCGTGACACTTATAAAGACAGTAGGCTAAGAATGACTTTATGGGCATTTGTGTCACGGGTATTGAGCAAGGTTAATATTGGTCGCTGCTGCGCTACGGGCGTTACGGTATATTTACGGCATCCCTGACCGTGGGTTGTCATAAGGTCCCCGCTATACACTCTGACCGATCAGGCGCAGATGACAGCGGACGCATAGAAGCACGTTTTACTGTGGCGCTTCACGGAAAATAAGAGATCGTCCCTACAGGTCATCTGGTGCCAGCTCATCTTAATGTATAAGAATATTAATGTCTCCGTTATTCTTCGGCTGTCATTAATATGTAGACGCCATATGGTAAGATTACCTTGGCCAAAGAATTTCAAAACAGTTCCTTAAGCCTCCGACCATATGAAGAGGATACTTAAAGGAGATAAGTTCAGCAGTAATATATGGATCAACATTTGTTTTGGGTGGACTCTCTCCGGTCTCCCAGAGTGCAAATCCATTGATGACAGTTTTATTCTTATATTTATTTCCTTTCTTCTGCCAAGCGTTCTGTTTGCGCTAGATCTCCAAAATTGCTGAATTACAAAACTGACATTTGGGAACAATATTAGTCGTAGGTCAAAGATATTTATTTTCGAACATGACCTAATGTCACACGTCGTACGCTAAATAAATTCCCCATTATCGCTCAGTTGGAGGATTTTAGTAATTGCTTTCCCATCACAAGCATCTCATTCAAATTATGATTGCTAAAGTCCTGAAAATGTCATTTATATATGATCAACATTCTGGTTCTTCCACAAGATTTATAATGTTATTAATTTTCAAAAACATCTCCTAAAGAAACAAAAATAGCATTAAGTAACAAGGCTTTTGTACGAATTTTCACTGTATGAGGAATTTTTACCATTCTTGCTAAAATTAAAAAATAATATTCACACCCTTTCCCCCCTTTACCCATATCAAGCGCAAGTTATCTCACTTGTTATATACGGGTGTCTATGACGATTTTCTATGGTGACTCGGAAACATTGACATTGAGACAAACTCTTATGGATCACTTGACATTATGATTTCCAAATAGAGAAGTGATTTCTGTGGCCAAGCATAAAATATGAACTACAGCAGACATTGTTTTGTTGTTATACTCTCAACTGCTCAAAACTGACAGTGTTAATTACAAACTACACCCAAACCTTTTCAAATGATTCAATAAACTCTTGGTGTCAAGTTAAATATCTTCTTTTAAGCTATCGTAATGCGAGCCTCGCGATTTCTCCGCATACCTGCCTTAACAAATTACCATTCAAGGATTTAATTAAAACCATTTAGCTAATTGAACCCTCTTGAAGCAGCTTTTTCCAAATGCTTGCGAACTTGAGATAGTGGATCAATTTGCAGAAAGAGCTCGGAAGATTTAACCAGATCAGAGCACAGCTAACATTGTTAATTTTTGTGTTTGAAAAAGTGCACAAAGGAACGCATATCCAGTCATCCTTGACCCGTTGGCGACATTGAGTTTACGGGGCACTGGACCTCCGCTTGGTGTAATGTAAGATTTGTGCCCCGAGTATCAATTAATTCCAGGAGCGCTCCGTTTTAAGGGTCTTATCTGTCACTCAGGGGTCGCGTCTGCGTGTCTCGTGCCATTAACCACTCTATTTGTTTTGCAGTTGTCCAATTAGGGCAACCGCCTATTCATCAAATCCTTTAGGGTTGGGAAGTTCTACAAGGTGTTCAGTTTCCTTAAGGGTTTTATTTGAAAGCTTTTAGAAGAAAATAATGCTCTTATTTCCTTTGCCACTTAAAATACTGCTACTAATTCTGCTGTTGCATGACTAGCGATAGTGGAAGTTATGATGATAATTGAAGCTGTATTGGGGAATAGGGAGAGGGGAGAACAAGTGATCCAGGATGATAAACAGTAAAAGCGTGACCTGGTAATGGATAGATAAGAATAGGTAAACACTTTGCTTTGTAACTATTGTAAATATTTTGTTGGAGGTAACCGCCTCCAATTTGTAATGCTAGTTTAACTGGGGGCCCTGGGTGTGCAATCGCCCTCATTGCTGAGGCACACCAGCGAAGAACCCCCGAAAGGCGCACTAGTTTGTGAATTAAGCACGGCCGATTGGCACGGCCTTCCCAATAAGCCTACAGAGGGCTCACACTGGTTTGGGGCCGACCGTTAGAACCTCACCGCCCGGGCTGAGATTCGAACTCACAACCTCCCGGCTTCGGCTTCGTGTCCTGTGAGCCCTGCTGTGAGTCATGTTGCTCTTGAGCCACAGCAGCCGGTTACTTCAGCAAATACCATTAATTAAAAGGGAAATTAAAAGTTAAATAATAAATTCAAAGATTCAGTTAAAATACAAAAACAATATTTCAACATTTGGAAAAAAAACATACATGGCCGAGAAGATTATGTACATGTTATTTATAGCTTCGACGAATTAGTCAAAAGTGTTATTTTTTTAATTAGAGGCCAGTGTTGTCACGATATCTGCCAGCCAAGCTTGCCTGTTCTGGTTGTGCTAACCCTGGAAGGGAGGGAGGGGGTTCATTCATGGCTATATCCGGCGTGGCTGATGCAAATACATCAAACTTTTAAGTAAGTCTGGCACGGTCAGGAAGACTGATGACTGATGGATCCAGGGTGTTTATTTGATGACGACCCTGTAATTGAATGGAACGTCTATTGATGCTAACGTGATGTATTACTGCGCCGAGTCTCATGTCAAAACCCGACGGATTAATGCCCGCTGGAAATCCGATTTTCCATTCCGACCTCGTTTTGTTATAGTTATGCAGTTTATATTACAGCTTCGCGTTTGCTCGCTATGCAGCTTTATGGCGACTGTTTAACTGCCGCTGTCGCCATAGTTACATAATCTGACATTCGGCGCTCTCATTCACGTATCCGCTGTATAATAAATTAACGAATCTCATTCTTAGTGTTCATAAAGTCTGCGAACTTAGTGTTAATCAAAATGTTATTAATTATGATCTCCATTATAGGATCTCCGATTTACTCTACAGAACATGTGCTTACATAAACTTGATACTGCAAATCAGACAAACCATATTTGATGAATTAAGAAATATTTTAGTGTATATAGTCTAACACTATGTATCTCAATATCCTACTATTAGACATGCATAGGACTTTCACATATTACTTTTTTTCTGATGGATTCCAATTTACTTACATAAAATATTATTCACTCACAATGAATCCTCTTAGTTTTGACAGATTTTTCTCGATACATAAAACTTAATCTCACCCCAGTGTAATAAAGTTTGTTCACCTTTAAAATACCATTATTGGTCATTATTGTTCTAAATAAATTAAAGGACCTATTCCCATATATGACGTCTATTTACTAAAATACGGCACACAGACTGTTTGTTTTGTTTATATCAACGTGTTTATAATATTTGTGATGCCCACAAAAATAATCATAACGTATTCAAGAAGGGCATCTGGCGACGAATAAATCGAACCAGAGTGTGAGGAGTATTTTTCAATTGGTGACTGTTCAACTTCGGCATTAATGCAACCAACCACCTCATTTTATGGGATTTTCTGTTTGTCAGCATGTTCCGTGTTTACTGACAGCTTGTTTATAAACATGCATACACATTCGTAACCAAGAAATGAGAACATTTCCTTACAGAAATCACATTTAGATCATTATTATGTACGCAGATTAAGGGAGAAGTCACATAAATCATACAGAAACTGTATGTGAATACTTGGCTTTAAATGCATGACGTCATTCATTTACTGCTGCTAATCACACTCTGCAATATTTGGTGTCAGATGTAATGTTTAATCCAGTAACTATATATTTAGTTACTTTGAACCGAACGACTAATGGATTCATTAGAACTGATTTCTTTAGAAGGAACAAGTCTTCACGGCCAAGCATAGTCTAAACTCATCCCACAAACCAGGACATGGTGATTCTATGCGACAATGTGAAGTTGTCCGTCTTGCAAGACATCAGTGATGTAGGACTAAAATCCGGACTAAGACCACTTTGTCAGAGACTCGGATTCAGACTCGAGGGTCTTGGACTCGGACTTGTACTCGGGCACGGAAGTCAGGACTAGAGTCAGGCCGATTCCATTTCGAGTCCAGATTACAAATGTCTGTCTCGTAAGAACTGACATTTATGTTTGAAACCCGTCCATATAGCATATATTGTGAAAAAAATAACAGAATCTTACAAAAGAAATTTAGATTATATACCAAACTTGGTATCAGCCTTGAAAGTAAATTGCAATGCAGTATTAAAGTAAAATGAATGTGTAAACTAGTATGGTGAAAATACAAATGATGATCTCAAAATCCCATTTAAGTGCTTTATAAAATAAAGAATATTTGGACTCAGACTTGGGCTCGTTCTCAAGAAGACTCGGACTTGAGGGAGGCGGACCTGCACTGAAACCTCGTGGACTGGGACTTGGGCATGGACTCGAGTGGCTTGAATTCGGACTTACACTGGAACCTCGTGGACTGGGACTTGGGCATGGAGTCGAGTGGCTTGAACTCGGACTTGTACTCCGACTCGGAGAGTGTGGACCCGACTTCATCACTGAAGAAAAAAAGCACTAAAACATGTGATTCAAGAAAAGATAACTTTCTTTAAATCAGGGTTAGGCATTTTCGATTTTCCAGGTGCCATTGTTTTAGACATTGAGGATATTCCCTTGTTAACAGTGCTTCCATTTGATCCCCAACATTGGCTTGAACTTGCAACTTTTAAATGTTAAAAGCCAAAGGTCTTAACCACATATGTATGTCCCAAGCCATTTCAGAACATTTTGGAGAATTACATGGCTTGGTTATGTAGGCGGCATCTGTTGAAAATGAACCTGGCCTGGTTTCCGAATTTTCCCGGAAATTAAGCCCCGAGATTCCTCTTTGAGCCCACGATTTTTGTTGAACATTACCCGTACCCCGTGTGAATATGTCACAACCCCTGAAATAATTAAAAACCCAAACATTTCCTTGACATGCTGTGGTCTGTTATTGGCATTTTCAATGACCACTCATCGCGTCTACTTGTTAGAAAAGGACTTCTTCCGGGAGCATAGCGGAGAAAGGTTTTCCCATTGAGATCCTCTTCAAATCCGTTTTTTCCCTAGTTTATGTTCTCTTCCTGGTCTTCTGTCCGATTGACAGAAACATGGCATTAAACATACATGGGCGTCCTGACAAATAGCCTGATCTATGCTTTGGTAGACTAGACGAAGGCGTGTCCAAAGAAAGCCGCTTGTTACATAATAAATGACGTGATTTCCTCAGGCTTCTGAATAATTTACCAGTAACTGTACGAGGGTCTCTGCGGGAAGGCTAATCGGGGAGAGAGGCGGTTGATAAATCACATCCCTAGGGCTGCGGGACGGGAGCTTGCGGATTCCGTACAGTCACTAGTCTCACGTACCAGCGCCTACACAAGGCCGACTCGGGTAATGCTGCCAGAAAACCATGCCTAGCTGCGGGGAAGACGGCTCTTATTTCTGACACTACTGTCTATAACCACTGGTCCTGCGGGGCAGCGTTTCCGGCAGCCTCTAATTAAGAGGACACGACCTTGCTTCAGTAAACTTCCTGCTTCAATGGATTTCCTTTAAAGGTTTCTTTGTAAAATTGGAACTGGCACGTCAATGACCCCCCCCCCCCCCAGCTTATGTCGTGTACAAGGTAGCTGCCAAACCTTACGTTCTTTAAATAGACGGTCATCGTTACGTTGTGAGCCATTCTGCCTATGTCTTATTTTGGATGGAAACCGCCCCCTGTCACATTCTGCGGGTGGGCTTTCTTACGCTTTGTAGACATTCTGGCAAAATCTTCTTTGGTGCATTAGAATTTCTTTTATTGGTGATTTAGAAATGCCAATCACCTTGTAAAGAAGGTATCACGCATAACTGAAAACAGGTTTTGTACTTCATGTTTTGTCTATTTATTCAGAGCAGAATTTAAGAGGAACATTTAACCAATGGTATTTTTTATTTTATATTGGATCAAGTATATATCCAGTTACATCGTCATAGTGCAATATACTTCTTTAACAATATTAGATGCTTGAAGTATACAATATCTATAAGATCTTAGAGGCAGATAATATCCGCATAAATATGTATAGTTCTTCCTGCTCATACTAGATTGACTCTAGTGTCGTGGTGAGATAATTCATTCCGATCTGATCTACATGTGACATTTTCCCCCCTGAAGAACTTAAATATAGTCCTTAATGACCAATAAATCTTATCCATGTATCCCATGCACTTAACATAAACGTTGAGCATTACTGAAAAAAAACATAAAAAATGTTGCAGAGATTACGTATTATTACCAGTTCTTACCAGTAGTGTGGGTCTTGGGCCGCTCTTAGCCTCGAGACCAGTATCCAAAACAGTATTATTTTGTTGGCCATGGTCTCTGAGGTTCTAATCTCGGTCTAGGTTTTGCCTCGGTCATGGAGCAAGTATCGCCATTTCGACCCACAGAAATCTGAGATTCTACAACAAGAGTATTAGCGCCAGACTGCTTTTACATCGCGCAGTGAGAACCGCACTTTAAGACTGTATGAGGATGCAAATATTTTCGTCTTAAATATTTCGTTTTGACAACGCCTCTTGCGCGGTCTACAGGTACGCTTTCACTTGACATAAACGAAACCAATCGTTACCTTTGGTAGTATACTTTCTAACAACAGTAACCATACCATGTGCAAGAAAATCCCGTTCTATTCAGCTATTGGTAAATCCCGCTGTAAGTTTACTGAATTTCTGGCCGCATGAATACAAACATTGCTCGCACAGGACGGAGCCAAATTATACGTGACACAGGAATTTTCAGTTTGTTTTGAGTGCACATCATACCATAATGTTAGGAATATCGGCTGTTGCAGTGAATTCCCTCATATGGCTTGTATCGAGAGCCAAATAAAGCTTTCCAGCCCTGATATAAATGCCTTCTGTATTGTGTATTCACGGTTAGAAGCAAAGTCGTCTCGATCTTTCTTCCGGTCTCCACCTTAAAACCAATCAGATATTCAGCTCTATAATTTATGTGCCATACAATAGATGCATGAGTGATTCGCTACCTCGGCAAGTGGTTAATATGTCTACACTGCTGGCTTATTTGTATATTGGTCTTATATGAATAAAACAACAGCTGTTTATGGGGGAGGGTTCACTCATACCCTGTGTGAACATTGACTCTGGAGTACACGAGAGTTGGGTGAATGTATGATTTCGAGTTCTTGGTACTCACGGTCTGGAATCCCTTGGTCATGTTTACAAATGGGGTGCTCTCAGTATCGCTCACGGATTGACTGCTTGATTAAATAACTGGTAATTTCAGATATACTGCCAGATATCAATGGCTAATAGTGAAGATATTTCATATTACTTAACTGAATGTTCATGCACCTGGAGTAAATAAGTCTTTACACCATGGCTTTATAATGCTATTCCTTCTCTTTTCTGACACTGTGTTTCCTATCAGAGAGAGAGAGAGAGAGAAAGAGAGAGAGAGAGAGATGGGGGGGGGGGGGGGCGCTACTCTATTTAATAATTTCATTAATTGCTAGCGTTTGATAAATCTATACACCATCTTACAAAAACGCTTTTTGATTTAAAACGTGAAAAAAATCTCTAATCTGTCTTTTGCTGGAATCGCTGACACCAGTGGAAAAAACTATTGTAAAATGCTGAAGACTTTGCGTAAGATTCTCACAGATTCCGCCATCTTAGTCCGCTTTGCATGGTCGTATATTTGTTTCCCGAGTGAGATAAAATGACCCTCATTGGCAAAAAAAAGGTATGGCTCTCAGGCACTTTTTTCAGAAATCAGTGCGGGCGAACATCCCCCCTCTGTATATTTCCATAAAAAAGTCATAGGGACAAGGAAAACCAAGAAAATAACAGGTAAAATCACTACATAACAAGGAAACTCTGATCAAAATTGTATTATTTTATCTTCTTGAAAGATGAAAATCAAAACAAAGATGTTTGATCGGATGGGGGGGGGAGGTTAATTGACGCGGGCGGTGCCTAAGAACCATACCTTTGTTTTTTGTTGTTGATTTACCGAGAAACTAAGACTTCTTAAATCCTTCAATCGTCTTTCTAGTCTCTTGTAGGCATATGCCACGCGGTATATCTGGCTAAATGGAAAAAAAGGGAATATATAGGTCCGTTTCTTATATTCAATATTACCTACCACGTCCCGACATCCTCGGGCCGGCTTTGATACAATAAGTATGGGATTGATTACTGCCAAACAACAGGTGTTGGCGTATTGTGTATGTGCAGCGCGCGTGCAGTTGGTTCCATGTCAAACATACCAAAAGGTAGATTTCCGATACTACACAATAAACACAAATGCGCTGATCGTGACTGCCCCGTATTCAACCTTGATAATGTTATTATAATCACAAATATCTTACTCTGCACGCTAACAATTAGCCTTAACACCCGTGTTCCTTCCCTCCGTTTTAAGATCCTGGCAACCTACGCCGCATTCATGCAATAAGCTTACATTGATCATGATTTAAGCAGTATTTTCTATTATATATTGATTACGCCAGGCAGTCATATTTTTGTACGTGGTATTGTACGTTTGTTTGTCTGTGTTTGGTGAGTGCAACATATTCAAACCAATTAAGTAGATAAAATACACTTTGTAAAAGCGACGTATATTCATGGAGGGAAGGACTGCAGATCTAAATGTAGATGAAATTATTATTATATCAGTTTGTTTTCGTTTGTACATCTTTCTCTCGGCAATGAACTACCATTAGCGTTTACGTTGCTACTTTGAATAAGGCTGATCATGCAGTAAGACATAAATAGTTAATACAAATGGACTGACTTATATATAAACATAATATGTATATATATATATATATATATATATATATATATATATATATATATATATATATATATTTTCCTTGTAGATTGTCTAATCAAACAACAAGAATTAACAATATAACAATAAATCCGGTTTATTGGACATCACATAAGCTTACATTGATCATGATTTAAGCAGTATTTTCTATTATATATTGATTACGCCAGGCGGTCATATTTTTGTACGTGGTATTGTACGTTTGTTTGTCTGTGTTTGGTGAGTGCAACATTTTCAAACCAATTAAGTAGATAAAATACACTTTGTAAAAGCGACGTATATTCATGGAGGGAAGGACTGCAGATCTAAATGTAGATGAAATTATTATTATATCAGTTTGTATTCGTTTGTACATCTTTCTCTCGGCAAGGAACTACCATTAGCGTTTAAGTTGCTACTTTGAATAAGGCTGATCATGCAGTAAGACATAAATAGTTAATTACAAATGGACTGACATAAAATCCAGCATTAAAGAAGGAATATGCTTCCTTGGCATAAAATCCTTACTCTAGGCTTACCATAATCGATAATTCAGGAGACATTTCTTATTCTACTATAACCATATGGTTATATAAAGCAGGTATCTCAGGTCCACTGGGCTTTACAAGGACTGGTATATGTCTGCTTCAAATAAGTTATATGCCTGTCAGTATATAGTGTTCAATTAAACATAGTAATGATGCGGGTGTTCTGGCGAGCTGGTATAATATATATATATATATATATATATATATATATATATATATATATATATATATACCACACACGCACAAAGTGGCGTCAATTTGTCTTCAAGGGTTGGATGATTACTCGCAACTTTTTTTCAAACACACACACACACACACACATATATTACCTTTGTCTGTTTGACACATTTCAAATATATTACAATTAAGTATAAGATTTTTTTTTAAATAAGGTATTTTGTTTCCAGTATTTGTAAATTTTGAATTTGGTTAAGAATATATATATATATATATATATATATATGTTCATCTCAGAAATGGAACTTAAGTCTATACATCAAATAATTAATATATTTTATTTCCAATTTTTAATTATTAATCTCTGAATATTAGGGGGGATGATAACATTGACCATCCCCCCTTGCTAAAAGGCGGGGGGTATATATATACCCCCATCCCTCCTATATTGACACCCCTGCACACACACTTATATATATACATAATATGTATATATATATATATATGTATATATATATATATATATATATATATATATATATATTCCTTGCAGTATGTCAAATCAAACAACAAGAATTAACAATATATACATAACAATAAATCCGGTTTATTGGACATTATAAATTGTTTTATCACTTGCTTTTATCGTACATTTAACTGTTTTATCTTTCATACAATAAATATAAAAAATTACCGAGTCTGACAAAATCCGAATAAAAGCACCGCAGAGTGTTTTAGGCAAGCAGCTGTCTGATGCATGCATGACATTTAATGTTATATGTATCGGCCTCATGTGGGAAGGGAATGTGAGAAAATTTAGTAACGTTTTAATATGTTTGCCTCCGCCAGGAGAGTATGTGTTCATTCCCGTTCGTGTGTGCGGGTGTGTTTGTGTATGTTTGTTGGCTTCCGTCATGTGGGTTTGTCCTTAATGTGTGGTACTCCGCAACCCGTGTTTTCATTCACATTCGGCCTATATTCCCTTGTTTCATCGATCATATGTAAATGCACATTTGTAAATATTCCTGGAAGTCCTTCCTGGGTCCGGATCAGGAGGCGGAATCCCACCAAAACTTATTGATTCTTCACTGGCCTACTCCCCCGAAATGTCCTGAAATTTTCATGGGTTTCCGTTCATGATTGCGTGAATTATGTAGTGAACAAATACACACAAACACACACGAAAGGGTAGGAACGCATACCCGCCTTGCGGAGGAAGCAAGATTTACACTAAAGAATCCAGAAAACCTGTAATACTACTTTTAGTTACCTCAGCTATACCACCTTAAGTTACATTTAGTGATGTAAAAAGCGTAATATCTTGTGAGGTTATATTTATAGCCGTAGAACACTGCATATAAAACAAAGAATTTGATAGTTTTATGGTAAGGTGGTGACAGGAGTCTTTGGAATTTATTATGACATAAGTTTACCTGAGACGTCGTATCCTTAAACGCAGTGCTTGTCATTAGGGGTCGAGAAATGCCTAATCATTAAATTTCACATGACGACAATGCTATATTTAGTTAGATTCTGGTACGTTTTGACGTGTTTAACCACAGCTATGTGTGCGTGGGAGATACCGAATTCCTAGATCATAAATCATTTTATTTTGATAAGAGTTAAAGGAGCGTATTTCAACATCTGACGTCTGTTAACAAAAGATAATACCTTAAACCTTTTATCAAAGTAGGCCTGAAAACGCCGATCCCTCCGTACACAAGTTGTTTGTTTTGTCTTTATCCACGTATATATAATACATGTATGTGGCGTACCTGCAAAAATTAATCCAAACACATTCAACAAGAACACGCTGTTGCAAGTCTGACGAACCGAGCCTTGCAAAGGGCAAACTTCCATACAGGATCAAGGTCTATTGAGACAATGATAGATCCCTGCAAGGGGAGGTGCACACGACACAGAACTAAAGCGGGTTTGACATGGAATGCTCGGGCAACCACTTTATACAAACATGGCGAACCACATGCACCTGGACGTCACATATCCGTGTGGCATGGCAATTGTTTGTTTACATAAACCCCGCTAAGTCACCGATATCGCGCCACAGTGTAGTTCTCCGAGTTTTACAACGTGTAAAAAAAAAACAAAAAACCAAAAGCAAAACAGACAATCATTCCTTATAACCGTTATACATATTTGATATAAATGTATGTTCTTTATTTGCTCCTATGCCTTAACTATTGTCATATTCAATTGCCCGGCTATAAATCTTGCGTTCGATGGAAAAGATTGTGCCTTGTGCACATTGACTGGCAAAGATCTATCCCCTTCATAGACGAGATCTCGCGTGATAAGAATGGAAAAAGGGCGTTTTGTAACTAGTGAACTTTCAGACTACGCACATATGCAACCAACCACCTTAGATTACGTTTTTTGGTTTGTTCACATTGGCCCATGTACAATGTTTACGTTCGATTTGTAGCAATTAATATCATAACTATTCGTTCTTACATAAATACTGTGTGATCAGTTGAATCATGTTTAAACAGCTTTATTTTTAATGTTAGACAAGAAATCGTCATTCCAAGGGTTAAAAACCTCACGTGCATTCACGAGCCACTGTTTATATATATATATATATATATGTCGGCTGGTTCAGAGTAATAGGTGGGATACTTGCATTCTCTTGTAAGGATGCCCGTATAAGAATTAGGTAGATGAGAATGGATAGAGTAGATATATTCAGCAGTAAGATGTATATAAAAATATTACATGAAATACGGTGAAACCTCTATAATACGAACACCCTTGGGACTGGACCATGCTGCAAACTTTACAGAGGTGCGCAGTATATGGAGGCCATGACAGTACCCTTAATAATAAGGAGAAAACCTGTGACCTTATAGATGAGCACACTTTATGGAGGTTCCCACTAGGGAGAGATCCACCGTAAATTTTATACTCATTATTAAAGGATGGACCATAAGTAGCAGAATGACACTTCTGGTAGTGCCGTATTTTGGCGGATTATCGGGGTTTACTATATATGTTCAATATACAGCAGGTGGGAATCTTAATTTGCACGCTGCAAACAATTTTCTGTAACTCATTCCTTGGCGTCAGTTTTGCGATTGAAACTTCTTTAGTTACATGGACGACACTGTATTTTTTTTGTTTAGCGACATGATTGATGGAACCCATGTATAATACTACATAAAAAGGCACATTAAAACTCGCAATTCCTCGCCGTAAATACGTGTACACGAGCTTGCTTAATGTCAGTTTGGGATCAGATTGCCGTTTTGTTTTTTACCATGGTCATCTCATTACGAGAATCAAGAAACGCCAGATAAGAATCGTGTTGAATGAGATCACCTACACGTCTGTGCTAGATCCAAGATGATGATTAACTACGCCGCGCTGGAGAAACAGTGGTAGCAGACCAGATAGAAAGATTTATAGCACAATATGCAGAATCGGACTCACAAGAGTACGACTCTAAACTGGGCGCTGACGGGCCTCACAAACACCCCGGCCCATCACGTTGTCATCCCCCCCCCCTACACACACACCATATATAAAACACATATATTATATGTGCATGTACTAGACCACCATAATCACATACATGTATATCAATATACAATACTTTAAGAAGGTGTTGGTCCATTTTTGTCTTCAGTGTATACTGAAACCGCGTTGCGTATGACACCGTGTTATACCTCAGTTTAAAGATTATGGTTCTCACAGTGGCCTCGCCGTTATGAGAATAAATAGTTTTATACGTACACATCATTGTGTGTGATATTTGCGTGGTTTATAAATTTTGTGGACGTTACCACCGACCACAACCGAACAGCCTTCGGCAAAGACCGGAATACCTGTGTCGTCGGTTGGTGAGCTTAGTGGTTTTTTACAACTTGTGACGTAGAATTGAGGTCAATTGTGCATATGAATAACCAGTACTGCCAGTGACGGATTTAAGCATGTTTGGCCTGACATTTGACCCAGCCACTGATCCATTTGCATAGTCAGTAAATGTAAAAAAACTTGTGACTCTCGATCCCTTGGTACTTATTTCTTCCATCAAGATTTTATTTATTGAAATCTGTTTCCTTACTTTGAGTGCTTTCCAACCTCAAATACATAATTTAGTCCCTACAAAGCACATTATTCCTTACTTTTTGTTGTTTCACACCTTATATACATCATGTAGATCATACAAAATGCATTATTCATAATTTTCAGTCTCTTTAACATCTATCGTCTACCTACTGACAATGGGTGTCGGTTGAAGTGTTATATAACATCGCACACTGGGTAGGTTCGGAAAATTTGAACTGAAACCCATAAGAAAAAGATTGCGGCGGCTCAAAAGTCGGACCATCCTCCCCCCCCCCCCCCCCCCCCCCCACTGGATCCGTTTCTTATACTAACGAGGTATGCATTTTCCCCTTTCTTTCTCTTAGTTCCCTTGCCTCAAACCCCAGATAATCATTATCTTCCTCACATCGATCTATCCTTTATACATCTCACAATAATAAAATATGTAACCAGTCAAAGATCTTCGAAAATCTGAATGCCCGCCTTATTCCGTTTCGCAAAGGTAAACATACCGATGTATCATGTTTTTTGCCACGAGCACAACGCAACAAAATAAATGTAAAAAAAATATTTATGCATATCTTATTGAGACAGAATCCAACCTGAAAATCTATATTTCATTTTAACTTTTAGAATAAAAAGGAGCCAACATTCCTCATACATTTTAATACCCCCACCCCCGATAAAAAGCCCAGTTACAGGGTTTATCAGCTAGTCTTAGATAACAGTTCATTAATCGAAAACTATGGCTATATATAATTAAAGGGGCCTATTCTGTTATCTGACGTCAAGTAACTAAAGATAATCCGTAAAACCCTTTATAAAATCTGCTAAAAAAACGCCGATCCCACCGCACACAGGCTGTCTGTTTTGTTTATATCCTCTTGTTTACAACATGTGGGGGCTCGCATAAATAATCCAAACCAATCAACAAAGGCAGCTGGCTAGTGTGCCATTCACTGACCAATACCGAATACCTAAAGGAAATCATTCAACTGTGCAACTTTTTGAGATGCACATGCGAACATGGTGCGTGCTACGTTTGGGGGTTTGTATCAAGGTTTAAAGGTTAATATAATATGTATTGGAATCTTTGTTTTCATTTTTACATCGTTATAGTATCATTCTTGGTAAAGATAATGTGGTCAAGCCGATCATAAAATCGTTGGTTCCAAGTCAACGGTATTCCTCAGTAGTGGAGGTTTCTCATAAAAGTGACTGAGCACGGTAACCGAATATTGATATGGTGAATACTACGTGTGACACGGGATGACAGGCATGTACTTGCCTTGAAGTTCTGTTTATGTAAACCTATACCAATATTATTCTCTGGTGTGACTATATACGGCCAATTGTACCGTCAAGTATTATTCAAATTAGTATTGTGTTGTATAACATCACACACCTGTTATACATATCTTACTATACATATCTTACTGTACATATCTTACTATAGTAAGCCTGTCCGTGCAGTGCAATATTGCGGTACATAAGAGGGCACTGTTAACTATACGTTATATCCCGATGTGCTAAGGACATTGGTCATAACATCATATAACAATCCTTTTCAGGAATTTCCCTAGCGTTCTATCAATGACTGGCCCTCGGTACATATATATCTACTTCCATACCATTACAAGCGCAGTACATCACATTACAATGGTATGGCGAGCCGATTAGATTATACTCTGTGCAGTATATGGATGGGACATATAACTGTAAGCACAGCTGCCATCATTTGGAGGTTATTTACAGTGATATACTCTCGTAAATAAATCCTATTTGTTTATGTTATTCAGGGCCCTCTCGTGTCTGGATTTTCTAGATATTTTCCGGTTGGTCACTCTTTGATTGATGACAAAGCCAGTCACCCGTCAACTACATCCTGTACAGGCCCTGGAGCTTTATGTGGTTTTATATATAAAGTAGGGATACCATGTTACGTTTACATGTATCAAGGCTTTCAGGTACGCTGGCGAAAGCGTCTGTGACTCCGGAAGAGATTACCGGCGTATGGTTCTGGGATCCGAGCGTCCGATCTTACGAGTGATTTTCTGGTTGCGGGACCGAGGTGGTAAAAGCTGGCTCTTGTAACATTCACTGGCCATTGCCGACGTAGTTAGGTCATCTGGAGCAATTATGTGACCGTGGTAAGGGAAGGTTGGACTCTCGGTGAGTTCTTCTTCTATGTTGGTAGATTAAAAAAAATTGCTAGGATGTTCCCTCGTGAAAATGTAGGCGGAATCCGTTAGGGTCTGAAATCCAAAATGACCGCCATCCGCCATTTTGAAATTTATTTTTCAATGGTTTGGTCTGCAATGATGTTCAGTATAGAGGTTTTAGGTTCGAGGAATTCATATTTAATGTCAAATTTGTGATTTGACCTATATTGACCGTTAAAACCTAAGATGGCCAACAAAAAAATTATTTTCTCTCACACTTGTCATACGTCATAATGAGCTCCTTTTATCCATGACTCCATCGATTTGGTTTCTCTAAATATTTAATTGACAATCTGGCTGGGGTGTCTCTCTCAAAAGTGAGAATAGTACCCGGAAAAGCCTGAAATCCAAAATGGACCCCCCCCCCCCTTTTTTTGAAAATTATATTTTCAATGATTTTGAGTACAGTTCTCTTCAGTATATGGATTCTTGGGTTTATTGGGTCAGGGAATTCATTTTTTGATTCCAAATTTTTTATTTGACCTATTTAAACCCTATGATCCAAGATGGCCGCCGATTGTTGTAGCCCAAGGCCAGTTTCACTTTCAGTGTTGTCTCCATAACACGCTCTGCTGAAAGTCCTGATCATGTTGGGTATAATAATATGCAGCAGACCTATGTTAACATCTGCGGCACAACTATGCATAGTACACAGAGGTTATCTCATAGGCAAGTAGGTTTGAGGAGATATTATCCTTTCAAAATATTGATTCAAAAGTCTGAGCCATGGCGAAGTAATTATAATCTGTCGTTAAAAGCTGGAGACTCATCAGAGCCCATTGAGTTCAACATCTTACTTCCAGTCCATAATGAACTTCAGTGTTTCATTTCTCAGTGGATTTGGTTTCTCGTTATGATAATATGAGAGTCTGGCGAGGGTGTCTCTCTCAAAAATAAGGACCGAAGCCTTACGAAAACCAAGATGGTCGCTGTTCTCCACTTTGAAAATTACGTTTTCAAAGGGTTTGCCTGCAACACTGCAGTTTGTGGATTCTTGGGTTTCGGGTTTCTGGGGTCGAGGAATTCATATTTCATATCATTATTTTTATTTGACTTGTTTCTACCTTATAATTGGGCGGATGAGTCGAGAAATTCATTTATTTTGGGTGATTTTTTTTTATTTTGATGTGCCCTACATTCGACGATGTCCCCCGCTATTTAGCCCAGAGAGGCTACTTTTTCGTTCCAGGTGAATGTTTCTTGTGAGTATTAAAGTGAAAAATAAGCGGAGGCTTGCTCCGTGGGAACCAAAAGAGCCCGATATATCCGAGATATTGAGCCTGCAGGTGTCAGACGGCTACATATTTCGCAATACCCTAACCACAAACTAATACCATTATTTCATATTAGCTGTTTAGTATATTCGCATATATTCACAATATGCTGTACAGAAACAATATATTTTTAGCCTTTATAACCCAATTGTAGTGGCAAGCTGAGAACACTTCTGGACCTATTTCTATTTCACAATTGTACAAAGGTTACTTTTATCATATTTCTTTTATGAATATGTATACACCTTAATTTAATTTATTTGACAGATTTTTTCAGACCTCTCATGGGAGCCATTACCCACAGGACACCTCCCTTTCAAACAAATCTCCGCTGTACTTCATTTGATTAAATTAATGATACATGTACTTCTTTTATTCAGCGAAGGTGGAGAAATACTTTATTATTGTTCGAATGAAATATGCAATAATATAAATGAAATATGCACTAATTTTCCTCAGAAGATGTGTATAAATAGCCATTTTCTAATACATTTAAATGAATCGGAAGAAATTTTGCCAAAAAACCTATAGACTTTCCCAGCCAGCTTTACATGTATTTATGTAATTAAATACATATTATTAAACATGACACTTCAGAGAATGCATGAAGAAATGTAAAAGTATTCGAAGGATTCGACTCGAACTAAGATTCTGGTTCCATCTGGTTTCCAGAGGCTGGGACTGGCAGACTTGAAATCAAGGGCTCTGACCTAGATTGGACCAGCATGGTCACCAGCTTATCAAATAAAGTGTAATTACTTCAGCATCAATATTTCGAAGGTTTAATTTCTCATCCCACCTTTTGACCTATGAGATAACCACTTTGTAGTTAACATAGTTTCGCTACACATATTAGCAATGTTCTGTCGTATATCATTATTCCCAACACGCTATAACACCCTAAATTTTGAGAGAGACACCATGGCCAGATTGTCAAATTAACATTCAGAGAAACCAAATCGATGGAGTCACGGATCAACAGAGCTCATTATAGATGTCATATGACAAGTGTGAGAGAAAATAACTTTTTTTTTAGCTAAAAATCGTCGGCAATTTTAGATTTTAAGGTCAATATGGGTAAAATCAGTCCAAGTCTGAATTCGAGTCCAAGACAATTATCCTATATACATTTTAATTATCATATACATTTTTAAGTTAGTTTACATTAATGGTTAATTACAATTTTAGCTCCCGATGCTGATCAGTAAAGCTTGGTATTTGTATTGTCATTATTTTGTAATATTCTGTCAGTAGTTCGCAAATGTTCAGAAGTCTTTAATATATATGACCGATTTTTTTCCACTTTACTCGAGATGGACTCAGCCTAATTTCTCGAGTGCCTTACCTCCTTGACCGAGTGCAAGTCTGAGTCCAGGACCCTCGACAGGGCAGGGTGGGCAAAATCAGCGAAGGGTAATAATCTACCGCATTACTGGGTACAAGAGAGTTGTTTGCCTGTAGATGAGAGCGGTTTTGATCAGTGGTCTGTAATAGCGCAGGTTACCAGTCCACAGCGTTGCTGGGAAGGCTCGAGAGCTGCCTTTTCGGGAGGCCGGTTTTTGACGATGTTTGCCCCGAGGCCATAAATAACGATTCCATCTCACGCTCCCGCTCAGCCAAATGTAATGTTTGCCAAGAAAGAAATTGGGAGCAAATACGCCATAGAAAATTTCCCACAAGGCTTGTTTGTCTAGCTTATATTTACAACGCAATCATGAGTTTGGTGGTGTGCTTAGTCTATGTGACTATTGGTAATAGCCTTACCTTCTTAAAGATGGTTTTCACCAAAGTACACAATTCGGTCCACTACAGAACCGAATTAATCTGTGTCATATTTGAACACGCTGTATAACACAATATTGAAACGTGCCAGCACCATTTCATTCAATACAATTCCGGCAGGTCTTTTGGCTATTATAATGGTTTATATTATCGTATGTCAATTTTATTACAAGTTACTTCTTGAATGTCTTTGTAAATCATTTTGCTATGCTGACCGGCCCAGAATCAGATGTACATGTTTTTGTTCCAAAGTAGTTAATATACCTGATTACCTGTTTTTTAATTTGGGAAATCAGTAACTTCGACGCAGAACAACATAAAAACACAGTGTCATTACTTTCTATTTCTTTCTATATATTATTTTTTTTTATTTTATATATAATTTTATTAAAAAAAAAATCCCATCTCCACACATAGAAAACAGCATAATACATAAACTGAATCCTACCAGATATGTAGTCTGTCACAAAAACATAGAAAAAAGTATATCTGTATAAACACCTTACATATCTTATGATTGACCAAATACTATCCAGTCAACTTTTTTTGCATATTTACATAATAAATTCCCCAGTGACATACAACCTGTTCCAATGTGTTTTTACAAAATATGTAGGCCTAATGCTATAAATCACATAACGGTATCTACTTAGATATAGGTATAGTTCATCAGAAGAACTAAGAACATATTTTCCACAATATATGTATTACATCTTACCCTTGTAAAAATTCATCCAACAGTTTGCTTAATATAATTTGACAAAATAGTCTAATCATGTAAACTAAATAATCATATAAAAGTATACAGTTTTACTTATCTTCCTCAATTTATATTATCTATACATTTATCTAGTTTATTTTACTCTCTACGCTGTACTTGTTTGTATATAAAAAAAGTTAAAATGTTACCCTACCTTTTATGTGGGTCAAAATTTTTGTATAATATGAGCTAAACCTTGCCATTTATTTTCATGATTATGAATGTTTTCATTTTTATATGCTATACACCTTTCTATATCTATAACTTGCTTTACATACAACAGTGCTGCTCTTAATCTTGGTTTAACCTGTCTGCATCGACAAATGTATATATATCTCTTAACACATAATACAATACTTCCCAGTTTACCTTTATGCTTTCCTAAAATTATATCAACAGCTTCCAATTTGAAGGTTTGTAGATAGTTTGCATTTACAATAATCCAGTCATTTAATTCCCTCCATATATTTTTAGAGAAAATACATGTCCAGAATAAATGTGTGTATGTTTCCCTTTCAGCTTTACAGAAAGTACATCTTGCATCATTATTAATTTTCATATAAACAAGCTGAGTATTTAAAATAAGAGTTCTGCTTAATATCTTATATTGAAACATTCGCAATTGTACAGAATTTGTTACCTTTCTGAGATCAGAGTAAGCTTGTAATACTATGTTAGAGTTTTGGATACTTAAGTCTTCACACCAATTTCTTATTGTTTTTTCTGGGATTAAAGAAACTTTTGTTATCAGCTGACAGTAAACTTGTTTTGTGACATTCTTCATGCTTAAAAACCTATCTATATTTGGTTGTAAAACACTGTCCCTATCATTGTTTTTTTCTAAAACCGTCTTCCATTCCTTAGGTATGGCATCTATTAATCCTTGATAAATCAGAAAATTAATGTGTGTCTTTGTCTTTATACATAAATCTTCATATTTTAAAAATTTTAATCTCCCATTTTCATAACACAATATGTCCTTTAAATACTGGATGCCTGAAGAATATAATTTTTTATAAATACTACTCTGTTTTCAATTTTTATGTAGGAGTTGTAACACAAAAATTGGCCTAATATTTCCTCTCTGTCCGTTGGTTTAAAAAAGTTGAAATTACACCATTCTATAAGCACGTCCTTCCAGAATGGATCATTCACATAAATGCAATTTTCCAAGTCTCTGTGATTCAAATTGCATTTAAATATGTCGGCCTTTAATGGGAACATGTTTAGTATATACCTTTTCCATGTATTATTTTTATCTTTCTTCAGTAGTCTTTGTACCCAACTTATTTTTAATGCTTTATTGTGAGTTGGTACATGAATCATGTTAAGCCCTCCCTTATCATAAGGTGCTATTAATATTTCGCGCTTTATTCTGTCTGGTTTGCTTGACCAAATAAATTTATATATTATTTTTTCTATTTCTTTTAAATAGCTATAGGGTGGTGTGGGTAGGACTGAAAGTAGATATGTTATTTGTGATAGAGCATGACTTTTTAAAACTATGATTTTCCCTACTGTTGTAATACTCCTCCTTGACCATGACTCCAAAATCCTTTTTATTGTATCTAATCTATGTTGATAATTGTCTTCTGTTAAATAATGGATTGATGGTCTCACAGATATACCAAGCACAGTTACAGGTCCATCTGACCATTTTAGGTTTGCTTCTAAAATTTATCTTTTTGGCTCTGTTGACCTCAAGTATATTGTTTGCTAAAGGCATAACCATAGTTTTATTTGCATTTTTTTGTAACCCTGAATTTTCATAAAATAGTTCCAGTAGCTTTACTGATTCTAATATACTTTGAACATCTGAGAATAATAGTAGGGTATCATCTGCATATTGTATTATCTTAAATTCATACTCATTTATATTTAGACCATGAATCTTTCTATCTGTTCTAATTCTTTTTGCAAGTAATTCAGCACATAAAATAAATAAATATGGTGACAAGTGGCATCCTTGTCTTACACCCCTTGATGGCTTAAAGAACTCTGTGCACCATCCATTATTTGTAATACACATTTTCGCATTGTGATATAATATTTTTATCCATTTCTGCATGTTTTCCCCAAAATTAAAATACTTTAAGGTTTTCCAAATAAATGGCCATTCCAAGCAATCAAACGCTTTCTCAAAATCGACTGATACTAAATATCCTTCAACATCTTGCATATTTGCTCCATTTATTGCTGTTATTATTTTATTTATATTTTCACAATGTATCGTCCTTTCATAAACCCTGTTTGATCTTCATTTATAAGTTTAGGCAATACTTTTTTTATTCTATCAGCTAGAAATTTAGAAATTAATTTATAATCTGTGTTCAGTAATGTTATTGGGCGCCAGTTTTTCAATTCTTGAAGGTTCTTATCTTTTTTAGGTAAAAGAGTAATTACTCCATTTGACTGTGAAATATCTAATATGCCTTCTTTTAAGCTATATGAAATTGCCTCTGATAGTACTTCTTTAAGGTCTTGCCAAAAGAATTTGTAAAACTCTGCTGGTATTCCATCCAAACCTGGTGATTTATTATTAGAGAAGCTTTTGAGGATTTCAAAGATTTCACTTTCCTCTACTTGCTGGTCACATATGTTTTTCTCCTGTTCTGTCAGTTTCTCATTAGACCTAAGTTCAGGGAAAAAGAAATCAGTAATAAAATTTTCTTTTATCTTAGTTATATATAGGTTTTCATAACATTTCTTCTGTTCTTTAAGAATAATTTCAGGATCAGTAATTACAGATCCATCATTCAATTTCAATTTATTAATAACTTTTCTATTGTAATTTCTTTTTTTCTAAATTAAGAAAATATTTTGTAGGTTTCTCTCCTTGTTCAAACCATCTAGACCTGCTCCTTATGATAGCTCCTTTAGTTTTCTCTTCCAACATTTCTTCTAATTCTTTTTTCAATTTATCTATTTCTGTTTGACTGGCTCTTTCTTGTCCCTCTTGTAAATCTTTTATTTTTGTTTCAAGAATTTTAATTTTACATTTTTTCTTTTTACTCATTTGTATGCTAAATGAGATTGTGTCACGTCTTATTGCCATTTTGAGTGTTTCCCATAATATTAATGGATTGGATTCTTTGTTTTCATTCAGAGTGTTAGTAAAAGTGTTTTTAATATGTGTATTCTTGATTATATAAAAGCGAACAGTTAAACTTCCAATACCCAGGCCCTTTTTTATGTAGCCGTGTATTTATTCCAATTATTACTGCTTGATGGTCAGACCTGTGAGATGGAGTAATATCTATAGAATCCATCCTCCCTACAAGACCTGATGAAACCAAAAAAATAGTCAAGACGGCTACCAACCAGTTTAGGAATATGACGAGCCCAAGTATATTGGACCACATCTGGATTATTATATCTCCAAACATCTGTCAACTCTGTTCTATCCATATACTCCATAATAACTCTTCTTGCTTTCTTGTTTCCCTCATAGTGTCCTTCTGATTGATCTAGTTTTGAATTTATTGTGACATTCCAGTCCCCACCAATTATTCTATGATCATTTGAAATGTTATCATAATTTGAAAGAAATTATCATAAAATTCAGGTGAATCATTATTAGGTCCATAAACATTACCCAGAGTTATTCTTAAATCATCAATTATACAATCTAGAACTATAAATCTCCCATCATTATCTAAATACTGTTGTAAGATTTCACACGATATATTATTTTTAATTAGAATAGCAACTCCTCTAGCTCTAGTAGTACCGTGGTTAAATACAACTTATGCCCCCATTCTGCTTTCCATATGTGTTCTGTGTCTCTCCTGCTGTGAGTTTCTTGTAAAAATATTATACCAACATTTTTCTTTTTCTGTAGCCAATACAGGACCTCCCTTCTTTTAGAAAAATGACCAAGACCCCTTGCATTGAATGACATTATGCATAATTATGTATTCGATACCTTTGAATCCCACTGCATCATGCTGGTTCTACTTCCACAACACAGATATTTATATTGGCTCTATATAATACAAAAAGCCCATTGAGAGGCACGTTTGTATTTATCTCCTTGCACAGAATATCTACTAAAGCTTTTCCCATATAATTAATATTTATTTCTTCCATCACCAATACTGGTATGAATATCACACTGGACAGTTCAAAGGGTTGAATGAGCGATAATAAAAGAACTTCAATGTAATTAACTATGTGTGGACTTAAATCTGACAATTCAATCATAGAAACTATATGAAACATTGAATATGTATATGAAAAACAAAATATCAAAATTTATACTTCCCCTTAAAGAGGTATAGTCACTATTGCGGTGGGTCTACATCAGAGTCCCGCATCGCTGGCAACAGTTTATTCTGGTCGCCATGCAAATTACCCAAGCTGTTCCAAAAAAAGGCTCCCTCCCGCCCTCTATTGTCCTCCTTCATTTCTTTTTATATTCCTTTCTTTTCTTTATATTCTTAACTGTGCATATTCTTTTCTGTTTATATACTCTTTTGGCTTTAATTATATTCGGCAGATTCGTCTGACGGAAAGATAGATCATAGTAAAATGTATAACATGGCGGATAGAAGATTATACAGAAGGGGTGGGGTGGGGGCATATATATAGTTGAAATTTTAGACAGTATTGCTTCAGTTAATCTGGGATAGTTTAACCGGGCCGGTATTTTGTTTTCGGTTGTTTTAGTCTCGCGCCCCCCTGTGCACTCTAAACCCTCCCCAATATAATGAGCAAAGAAGCACCCATGCAGATTTTATATCATACAAGTAGGGGCATACCTTTTTAGAATCTTATTCCAGGAAACGCATAAGGTCAATTACTGATGGGTACATTTTATTCTCTGTGGCTGGGAATCCCAAAATGAGAAATAAATACATTACCAACAGAAGTCTTTGATCAAAAGATTAAACAGTATGTCTTGAAACAATATAAGATATGCATGCATTCTTTTAAAAATTAAAATCAAATTTCATGGCATTATTACTTTCTTGCTCTCTTGATATATATATATATATATATATATATATATATATATATATATATAAAGAGAGAGAGAGAGAGAGAGAGAGAGATAGAGAGAGAGAGAGAGAAAAAAAAGAGAGAGAGATAGATAGATAGCGAGAGGAACAGACAGAGAAAGGAAGGGAGAGAATAAGAGAGAAACATTAATAGGTAAGAAGATAAATTATTATATTTACATTTAAATCAATATGTTTATCTATATATCAACAAATATGCAATTAGTAATAGATATATAAATTAGATAAGTCATCCAGTATTAGTTTAAAAAGTAGACTAATGTATCTGACGGAGAGATAATGTTATTTTAATAACATAACCCTTTAGGAAAACGGAGAAGTCCGTAAAATCAACAGGAACTACTTTCCTCTTACTAAATCTGGTCCTGGGGAGCTTAAACCCGATGGTGCAGAAACCCCAGTTTGAAAGTAAAGGATGTAGAATTTAATCTAATCAGCACAGAGATCTAATCTCTCATGCTAATGTTCGGAGGGCTCACGGCGCTCTTATTATTAAATAACTTGACCACAACGCCTGCGTCAGACCTGTATAAAAAGATATTCTCAAAAGATTTCAATATTACACATCAGGTATTATGGCATTATTAAGTTCATTCGAGGTCAGACGTTGCTATAGTGATCGGCAGGCGGAACGGGAAGTTTCCTTGGAGGACAGGTGTCACGGAAATTTGGTCTAGGAACTTATGTCTGAGGAATATCCGTCCGAGCATGGATTTAGATAGGCAATCTTTATCTGAATGCCAACATTTTCTTATCTTTATATGTTTTTAATGCTCCGTATATAAGACACGGTCGTTAAAGCAGTGTTTTATCTAGAGCTCCTATCTTATCTTTTATGATGTTTTTTACCCCTGAACGGTTAATGCAGGTTATCTGTTTTTTATATATGTATATTCCTTTATTTAAATTAAAAAGAAACCGGGGTCTTGTCTAATTAAAATACTTAAGTACTCACATTATACTTTTACAATTTTTATATGTTTGCATACACTGTGACGTCATCCATGACGTCATCTAACACCCACATGATCAAATATCAAACGAATCTCAAATTCCAATGGCCCACTCTGTATTTTTGGATACCATTTGCAGAGGAAATATTCATATACATTTATGTGACCTTGAGTGTCTAATACGCTCTCAGTACCAGTGTCGACACAATTCTTAAATATTGATGCCAGCGTTTTTATGGTAATTAGTGACAATCTAAATTTGGTTTGCAAGGTTAAGTGATACCAACAGGACGTGTCGTTGTTAAGCAATGATGTCTGTTCTTGGGTATTATACTAGGCCCCGGACTTTTATGAGCTCTTTCAGGGAATGAATCTAGAGATAAGTAGGAACTGGAGACAGGTCAGCTATTGCTTGCTGAATTTATCGTGATATATTTTGGTTAAATTCTTCATGTGATTCGGTTTCATTATCAATTCTCCATAAAATAAGAATTTAGGAATACTTTAGTTAATATAAACACGTTGCATCGACCGTGACATCTAAACCAAAGGTAGTCTCGACTTCCCGACTGATGTACTTCAACAAAAACACAAACATATTATAACGTATAGTTTCAATCAGTATCAATAATGATTCATGAATCCTCATGATTAATTAGGAATCAGAATAACTTGAACATTCTGATTACAAAATACATAAATATACATTTTTGTGTGTATATATATAAAACCGATGCCCACTTACGTTAATACCATGAAGCCGTTTTTTAAAACCTATAGAATTGTCGAATTGTTTTTCATACATGGCAGCGCAGTCATTCAAACGCACGAGTCCCAGAATCCACTGTTCTAACATATGTTCATAACATATGATGGCGTCGCCTGGGACCGCTGTTTTACAGATGTCCCATACATACAAATCAGCGAACGCAGGCTCAAGCGGACTTTAACCGTCGCATTCAAGTTCAACCCGGGACGGCATTGCCGGTCTCAGTGTCCGACTGTGATCCTTAAGGATTCGGCTAACTTAATTAAGGTCTCTTTGATTGCATTTCTTGGTGTGGTCGGAATCCAATCCATCAAAATCACAAGGCGCCACAAATAATACGTGAAGAAATCGCAACAAGGCACAGTGGGACGCCAATAGCATTTGACAAGTCGCTTCGGGCTCATTCGCCAATTTACGTTTGAACTTATCCGTACAAAAGACAAGATTAAAAAGACTTAGAGCAAGGATCGCTGACAACCAGGAACCAGGTCCCATCACTGAAGACCAAGAGAAATCACGTGATCAAAAAGATGTATGGGTGGATGCCATTAAAGACTCGGTTATATGACATTCTACTAAACCCTGGGAGTTTTTGCCTTTTAACTTTAATGGGCCTTTGGGGCCATCTTAAAATAATAAAACTGGGACATAATTACACAAATTAACATTGATCGCAGATTGATCGTTCGGTACAATGCGGGAAGCATTAAAAAGTACCAGGACTTAACTTCAAAGTTTTTCGGGTTTCAACACTATATTGTCCGTAACAAAGTCAAGGCGGTCAATCTCGCTACATAGACTCTATTGTGAGTCAGCCTCGTAAAATAACTTATATTATAACTGACACCCTGTACAGTTAACCAGTTTTGCCTGCTATTGCCTTTAACTGTCTAGCTATCTCTTGGGCTGGCAAGAATATTAGAGAAATATGGGTAGTAGCGTACCCGCTGGGCAAATGGTCCAAAGGCGTATATATAGTGTAACATTGTATATATTTAAAACAAAAGAAAGCACATGAGAAATTTCATTTATCGCAATTAATTTAATTTAGTTATCATTTGTATGGAATCCATGACTAAACAACTAAATTTCAAGAGTATAGAAAAAAACTTAACCGGCAATAGATCTCTTTTGTATCTTTTTCTTTTTTCAAATAAAAGAATACAATAATGAATTTCTATGTAAAAATGACCCGTAATTCAATGTATTGAAAACTTTCTTAATACTATAATTTTCATTACCAAATATTTAGTATCTGGAATTAGAGAAAACATTTTAATCATTGTTGCATAAAATTTGGAAGAGAGGGATGGGGGATGGCGGCACCCCAGGCTACAGACCTAATATCATGAACAAGAATACATTTTAACTGCCAGTGCGCCATATAGAACAGTTTGAACCTTATCTGTTTTATCTGTCACCTGTATTCCCTAGCGGCAATAAATCCCGAATAACTTTTGAAATATGAGGAAATCACAGCCGATAAATATTTGTGTTGTGATATCTGACAGTTCGTTTGTAATTATTAAAGCGCCGCTCGCAGGGAAGTGTTAATTATTTATTGTAATAGCTGTGTTTTGTAGCTTGATACTTCTCGTATAGTTTTCGGGACTGATTAATGTTTGAATGGCTAAATAATCTCAGACATATAATATATAACCACGGTGTTTTGCTATGTTGCAGAAAAGATAAGATTCGTGAGAATAAATCTAAATTATGCTACGATTTCTCACTAAATAGTTTACATTTACGCTCTCGTGATGTTAGATGATGTCGTCTGCTCAGCACACAATCCGCACAGCTCGACATATAACACTGTCGTTTTTCGATTATTATGGAAAATGTATATGTATGGTCATTAGTCCCTTGAGCCATCCAATATTAATTATCTTTGGGCATCTTTCATATGATTATGCAGAGGAAATAAATATTTTATTCTGTATTTAAGGTATGAGCTGTGAATTGTGCCGATAAGTTAACCATTATAAATACAATCCGCCATCATTTATTTATTTCCATAAGGCTATATCTTGAGAATTCCTCTATAAAAATAAATGTGGTGCATGCAAATATATAAACTGTGGCAAGACACCAAAAGTTTTAATTTTTTGGTGGAGGTATCAACCTCAGTTTTTGAATTTTAGCTAAACTTAGTTCTTTGTACATATGCAGATTCCATGTCGCTTTCGGATTCTTTGACAAGGCACACAATTGTGTGTCACACCTTCGATTTCTGGTTGTTAAATTAACCTCTTTGCTGGGTCATAACCCCCAGCGAACTCCGGAAGGAGCACTCGTTTGTGAGTGAAGCATGACCATGAGGCACAGTTTTCCCATTAAGGGGGCCCAATCACCTGTAAAGCATGTTTAGTTAACACGAAAAATAGCTTCTTCCGTTTAAAATAAATCTGTACCTGCCAAAATACTGCCTTGAACCCGTTTGCTTACTCCTGTAAACCAGTGCTAAATACAGTGGACCGGGCGCGATCGCAGGTGTCTACATAAACACAGTGCATGGGGACGTGTGCCGCACGGAGTCACAACAAGTGTCAACCAGGAGATGCCCTGACTGCCTTAATATAATACATGTTCCCGCTGGCTGAAACAGCGCGTATTGGCCTCAGGTCACGCGGTCTTGTTATGGTAATCAGGCACACGTGGACTGTGTTTACCAACACGAAGAGCCATAACAAGGAGTTAAACAGCCGTATGTGAGGAAATTAGACTGTGTGCTGGGATGGTTCAGCTGGGAAACTTTTTTTTATAACGCAAAACGGAAATGATAGTGTGTAAGAATAGACCTAATATTGCTCCTGATTATGTCCCTTTAAGCCTACTGAGCGCTCATCCCATGTCAGGCCGGACGCAAAAAATCTCATCGCTCCTTGTTTGTCGGCTGATAGACAAACTCTTTCGGCTTTGAGCCATGTGTTTGAGACCTTTACCACATAGGCCGTTTTAAAACAACAAAATTATCATCACAAAGAATTACATCGAGACAGCAAATAACGCGATATATGTCTTTGCAATCGTAGAAAAAGGAATGACACATCGATCATTATGAAGCCTAGATACAAAATCATTACCACCTTACAGCAAGCTTTTCTCAAGAAGATATATTTATAACCGGTAGATGGCGTTGTCCATTGAACAAATATGAAAATAACCATTACCTTCAGATTTAAATGGTATGTTATTATTCAGATTTCCTTAAGTTCAGCTTTGAACCCATGTTAAGACACGTGAGCGTATATTTGAAGAAACCTCAAACCTGCGACACCTTAAACATTAAAGTCTTTGAACCTTTAACATAAGCCATTTAACACACGCTGAGTGTTGATCAATCTTTTCTTCCCTGTTTCAGTATCAGACAATCGGGCATCAAGTTCGTTCCATTCAGTTACTGTACCATTCGTGTGCGCATTGTTAACATTCCAATAATTTGCATAACCAGTTTTCTGTTCCATTCAATGTCAATTCTTACTGTGCTATATGTCATTTGCGCTGTCCTCTATATAATATCATAAAAAATAATAAAATAGGTACACCTCGCCAGGCCTACATATTATAAAACCTTATCAAAACGAGGCGCTAGGACCTAGCCGGAAATGAAATAAGTGATGGAACAAATTTTATTATAGGTACCCTGAACATTCTCAGATGGGAGGAAATCACTTGTACCATGGCTGGGCACGCGTTTGTAAAACGTCAACATTTAATACAAAAACGTCAACATTTAATACGTGGGATTCCTTTAGGTGCTTTCTTTTATTTGGGCCACATATGCCTTGCCTGTCATAAAAAAAGTCTGACGGGAAATGAAGTAAAACATTAAGGCCTTTTGAGCTTTGGAACGTCAAGAAAAACTGATAATAAGCTTTGCTTGAATAACAAAATCGACATTTGGATGGTAGGTTGACCGGAAAGAAATATATAGAAATATTAATTATAGATGGCCAGATTTCTTACTGCTAAATAAAATAATAAAGGTATGGTCCTCAGGCACCGGAGATAAAATGATACAATTTTAAAAAGACTTTTTTGTTATGTAATGCTTTCGCCTGTTTAGAAAAAAAAATGTATTTTTATGCTTTTCCCCTGATCAAATGACATTTTTATCGAAACATACAAAAAAGGCAATAAAAAAACACCCTAGAACCATACCTTTTTTGCCTAATTTCGTTTTTGTGTTTGCCAAAGATTCAATTAAATCAAACGTTTAAAAAAATGTGTGGAGTTAAAACATTCAATGACGGGCTGAATGATTGGGTAATATGCGATAAAAATATGTAGAGCTCTTATGGAAAACCAACGATTCAACCCGGGTGTAAAGACATTTGCCTATTCTGTATCCCTCTCTCTCTCTCTCTCTCTCTCTCTCTCTTTAATATATATATATATATATATATATATATATATATATATATATATATTGTTACAGAAATCTCTTTTATTGTATGCAGCAGTCTTATATGTGTATGTGCAGCGCTAGCGTTGTCCGTTGCTATGGGGCATAGCCCGGCCCACGCGTGGGGTCTCACGTGTAAACACAGCGGTCATGCTAGTCTGGGGCTTTTTCGCCTGGCCGAGCCGGGACGGCCCACGTGTGAACCCTGATATGTAAAAACACAGCGTTCGTTGTTCCAGGTGTTTCCTGTAACGCGTGTACTGTTGGGTTGTTTGGATTGTTCGAGAAATAGTAAGTTCTCGGCTTGAGGTGAAAAGTTATAAATAAGGGGCTGTGTTTTAGAGCGGAGGTAAAGGAGAGATATATCCCAGGGGATACAGAAGAGTGTAAGTCAGTTTGTCGACCTTTTCCTAAAATTGCGGCAGTAATAGCTTTTCTTTGAATTTGTTTAATTAGTCTTCAGTTTGCCTTTCATTTGCGATCAGAACTTCACTTTTAGATTACAACAAATTGCTTTTGTGATTGGACCGGACTGTTATTCTCTGAGAAGATTTATGTGAATTGTTTATCTGGATTATTAGTTTTAAATGACTTGTTGTCGCTGTGAAAGTGGTGGTATCCAGGTACTGCACACTTTATTTATATACTTATATTGATTTACTGTTGTACTTATGTTATGCTGTGTAAACGTATTGATTTAGTGTATTGTAACCTTAGGATTGTTTTAAGAATAAATTATAATTATTTGTTAACAAAAAAACACTCACTTCTTTACTCATTTCCCTAGACATTTCACGCTGCCTAGTGTTACCGAATCTGATTTTTTTATCTCCATTACAGAATTTATGTTCGTCACGACTATGTGATCTGTGGTTTTTAGGACCCGTAACAACATATACGGAGTGGAAACATATGAAAGACCACTTGTGCATTAAGACCTCTCTTCAGTGAACAAATAGCATTCACATTGATTATAACTGACCTGTCTATATAAGACCAGTAAATTGAGACCACCTATAGCAAAGCCCATGAGTGGTCTGGTTACAAAGGGTTTACACCCCGGCATGTAGTATAAAGCCTTGTAGATGTACAGCAAACACATTAAATTACAACAACAAGTAAATGATATTATATATCCAATGCATATTGTTGCTTTGACAAAGGATCAAAAGATAATGATATATGCTATAAGGACTGAACACTCGAAACTTAGGAAGAAACACTCAAACAATATAATAAATGAAGCCCATACATATGAAATAATAATAATATATTTATATAATGAGTAGGGAATGTTCTAAATAATACAATGAATGGCCATAATATGCTAGAGTACATTTGAAACAATAGAATATACGACGGGAAATCTGCGTAAATTCTTCAGAAGAAATGCAAGACCGTTTCCCCTTATTTAAAGAGATTAATCCTTGTTATGGTAGAGACAATAAATCCACACGTCACGTCATTCGCTCGGTTAAAACCACTTCTTTTATAATTTATGTTGATTTCTCATGACAAGTATTGTTTTGAGAACGTTAAATTTACAGCTCTGCTGAGTAATTTTGAATTGATCGCTACCAGATAAGTGTAAATATTTCATAACAATTATAAAATTACAATTTATGTAACAATTTATACGTCATGTTCCGTATTTTCAAAACTATAAATATGAAAACCTTTATTAAACTGATAGTCCATCTTCCCCGGCTTTAATATTTTAAAATATTGATCATATCATATCATTTGCTGTCTTGTAGTCAGTAATATGGAGTGGGTTGGAAGGTTTAAAGAAAGATAACGTACGTGTTGTGTCCGTATAGCTTGGTGACTTTTGGGATTTTGTCAATATTGCCTGAAAGTGTATATAGCATTCTTAGCGGAACGCATCCTAGCAGGCAAAGCCTTACATTCAGAGTTTATGTTCTTTCACATACAATGCTGTCCCATATGTCTCTTCCCGCACTAATTCCACAATAATTATTACTTTTTAGCTAGGTATAGGGTAGCTAATTATCGCTCAAAAGCATGGAATCACGGAAATCTTTAAATGTGTTTTCCTTCACAAAACGGTAACTTTCATAATGTTTACATATATACCCATTTCGGATCACTAATTTGTTAACTTCCTTTTATTTGACAATAAATTTCTTCTCAAAGTGGTTATTTTAATCTCTTTAAAAATTTTGAAACATAATCTTTACGAAATTACGATCTTCATTCTCATGAAATATAGAGCCATCCTCATGTGCTACAAAAGATTATCTTCAGACTTTCCTTTAAACATATAACGATTTATCACCACTAATTGGTCACTTTCATTCTCGTTAAATATATAAACATCATCCTTTACCCAAAAAATCGAAGTATATGAACATTAACCTTGTTCACAATGCTCTTCATACATTATATATCATTAGCTATTGGCTATTCTCAGTGATATTATATATCATAAGCAGTTGTTTATTATTATAATGACATAGAAAATATACAACACATAATTTCCCGCCTAGATATCTTCATCGTAATTAGGTGATGATGATATACCTTAACCATATGGCTATCCTTATTCTCTTAATATACAGTGACCCAAAAATCAGGGAAGACTCAGGCAGTTAATATGGCTCCATGTCTAGTGTTACTCTTATGAGTAATATTGGCTGAAGACAAGTCTCTGACCATAGGAAAATGGCTCCAGTTGAGTGAATACTGTATTAACTGACGGGAGGAGTTAGACGATACCTAAAGTGTGCAGGGGGCCAAACCATTAGGCTTCGCTGACAGCTTGATCGATGGTGTAATATTGGTGCTTCTAATATTGTCAGGCGCCTCACAAAGGTCTCTCTGTTCAAACACTCGCCTAATTACGCGTCTTTCTGCATAAATCGCAGGGTGTTTGGCCAGCCGCATATTTTGCCGTTATTTATTGGACCCGGGGCGATTCTGCTAGCAGCGACATTATCTCCGGCATACTTCGGCACATTTTATTCTAAAACTGAAACCGAAACCAAGGCGATTTGAGCATAAAATATCTGATGTCCAAACCTACTCGTTAAGAAACCCTTGGAAGTTAGGAAATAAAGTCTCCAGCCGAAACAAAATTAAATACCAGCGGCATTGCTGTTTAGATGTCCAACAGTTTGGGATGTCTGCTATATTGTGTTAATGATCGCTAATGAATTGCATATCAACCGATCGACCTATTGTCACAAGGGCAATGTGACGAAGTTGAGCAATTATTACAAGAATGTTGAGAATCCCAAAGTGATCCCAGGCTCAATTTACGATGAGCACTCCCGGGATACTTTACAGTATCCAGCCATGGTCAAGGTTGCTGCCGACAGAGTTTTTGTGGGATTGTTTGCGGTAGCCGCCAAGGTCAAGGTTATTTGCGACATTGTCTTTAGAGGGATAGTTTACGATATCCAGCCAATGTCACGGTTTTTCCGGACATTATCCTAGTGGGTTAGTTTAAGGTAGCTGGCATGTTCAAGGTTTCTTGCGGCAGAGATTTTAATGGATTTAACGGTAGCCGCCAAGGGGAAGGTTTCTCCTCTTCATGTAATGCAGAGAGGCGCATTGAGAAGACATCTCTCCAAAATACCTCAAAGTCCATATAATTTATAGTGATAACTCCGCATTAATTCCTTTTCTGGCCCAATCAGCAATCTTACTCTGCACTTGTATTTATTTAAAGATTCATTATATTCACCGACATGTCTCCACGGACCAATGAACAATATATTCATTGCATAAAATATTATGGCTACCCAGAATAACCTTGCGACGCCCAGTCACGGGGATGTTGTTCCTGTGTAAACACCTGTATTATCTGCCATGCACACGTCCAGGTAAGTTTTTCGGAGAATATATATATCCACGGTTAAAGTATAAATTTGATTGGGCCAGGAGAAAAATATTAAAAATAATAAAACGATTTATAACACCAAAAGGGAAAGCAGGCGTTTTGAGCGGATCATGACCAGTGTAAGCTTATTTAGGGACATTTTTTAGTTATGGGGGATGTTCGGTGCCTGTTATATCGCCCACCCAAGAGACACACCCGTGAAGGTCCCCACTGGTAGCAAATTATTTTTGGAAAAAAAAACTAAAAATAAAAACCACTATTCTGTAATTACCAGTTTTATTACAGAATCTATGCAATATCCGGTGACTCAGAAAGCAACAATTTTAGCACTAGTAGAAGGACGCTTGATTTTGCCGTACAAATAATAAGTGAAAATTTATTACTTTTTCATTTCACATTAAAAGGTTATTAAGATTACCATACGCGCCCAGTGAATAAAAACTCAGGAACCATTTCAAAATAATGCAACGCCGTTCTCTGCTGACCTGAGCAGGAAAATGCTTCAAACAACCGTAATGCCTCCTGGGATACGCATCCGGTTTTCCCAGTAATAACCTACATTATCAGGGTAAATGCTTTCGTTTGTGTGCAGGCGATGCTCTGGGCTATTTAAAACTCCACTTACGACACAGGGAAGTAAATATAGCGACAATGTAGCGACAATCCGCCAACTACATAATAATTCAATTTTCTGAATAGGGAACAAAATGTGTCCTGTATTTGTTGCATGGATTTTTTCCAGCTATTGTTTTTCATCAAAATAAATGTTTAGAAATGAGAATAAATTTGATCACTCCCCAAGTTATAGAACTTATTTCCGTGCAGATTTAAATCACTCGGTCAGGATCTGGAATATCCTCGGGGAAGAAAATAATTAAACTTTAAAACAGTTGGAAGATTTCAGGTGTCTGGTTTTAATAAAAGTTTGTAATTTAATAATTAGTGTTCTTAGAATTATCTAAAAACGGTTATTTATATAGGCATATAATCATATAAATTCGGTTTCAGAATGTCTCATTGTTAAGTAAATTATTATTATTTTTACCATTTTAAAGTTTTTAATTTAACTAATATGTTGTTTATGATATAATATCGGAAAATGCAATTATGGTTAAAGTTTCTACCGAACTAAACCATACAGGGCTAACTAGGGCGACAGGCCTATTTTAATCTCGGTGAGCTGGTGTGGTCGTGATTTTTAAACCTCTTCCATATGGAGGGGAGGCTGGTAGAGGCTGATAAATTTATTTCTGCATTATTTTTTTTATGGTTGGACTCCCCTACAGTGCAAAATTATCTATGTTTATTTTTTTCTCTTCCTCCTACCAATGTTTGCTTCAGATCTGAATGTTAATTCTTACTAATTTTCAAAAACTTACCTGCCCAGACAACATTGGTGATAAATCATGTTTTTACACCTGATATTTATTTTAGACCTTGACCTAATTCCAAGGTCGTATACTCCTTAGAAAATTCTTCATTATCGCTCAGATTCAGGTGATCGGGGGATATTAAGAGTGATCGCTCGGTGCCATTTATTAATATATGTATACTAGCTATCACAAAACAAATGAAGACTTTCGAATACATGGATTTTGTACAACTGGGTGGTCTCTTTGTTCGTTCCGCTCTACTCTCTCTTTCTCTCTCTCTCTCTCTCTCTCTCTCTCTCTCTCTCTCTCTCTCACGGTTTTGATATTTTCCCAGCATACTGAAGCATATTCCGTCCAATCATGGAAGACTGATTGTCTCAAACACAGTATATTGCAATTTTCCCCATAACTTACGGAGTCGTCTCTAGGGTTAATTTAATCTCTTTTTATCTGCCATGTCGTTCAAGCTAACAAGAATTAATCTGCCATCAGATATCAAACTGTCTTCATAAATACCAATTGTCTACGTCATCGTGGCAAAAATGGGAAACCTAATCGTCTGGAAAATGCCATTGGCTTTCCTTTTTAATTAGCTGCAGCTGATTCAGACATAAATAAAGGCTCGAGGCTCCGTTAACAGTGAATCAGTTTCTGATTTTATCCGACATATCCTTTACTTTTTTATTAACTTTATATCACTTACAAATTCTGAAGCTCTTAACATTAACCTTATAGGTAATAACTTGATCAGCTTTTTTTATTGTTTTAAATATTTTTCTTTTCTTATATTTATCAAAATCGTCAATTGGTATAGTACGAAAAGGGCTTGCTTTACGTCAATGGTAACCTTAACGATTGAAAATAAACCACGAAAAATCTAGCTAAATGGGGGCGTTTTAGTTGAAATTATTTACTGCGTTTTAGTGGCCATCTGGACATCGTTGTATGTTTCTAATATATATATATATATATATATATATATATATATATATATATATATATATATATATATATATATATATATATATATATGGAAAAATACAATTTTGCCATGAATCATAGCATTAGCCATGATGTTAGTATTATCTAAAGCGTCTGCTAGAGTGATGTTCCATGTAAATTTGTCCGTGGTCGTGTGTGGTTTTGTCTTTCTTTGAGGTGAGGCGTGATTCACAAATCAGTATGTGTTTTTATTCCTCCGTTCATACGAAGTCCTTTGTGGGCAGGAAATAAGAACGCTTTCCAGTCTGGCTACCTGTCGCGCCAGATGCCTCCGCTGTCACCTACATGGATATCTGTAAGATTAAAGATGTAGCTGGCGAGACTTTTAGATTAAAGAGCAGGCGTGGGGAGTCATACCTTCAAAGCCTTGCCTAGAAGCCGCTGGATCCTTCTGCATTGCGAGGTGTCAAATCTCCTCAGATCGGCCCGCATCCATATCAACTGCTCATTCAAAGCTGTCGCGTTGCATACATATTTTCAACCAGACATGAAACATGAATTTCCACTAGGGCTAGGTATCGGTCAGCCTGTTTAGGTACAATACCTGTTGCGATATACTTAAAGCAATACCCGATACGCACTGACGATACCCTTCTTTTTCTTTATGTATCATTTCTGATTAAAAGCTCTGTGGACAAAGCTATAAACAAATATAAAATAAGACCGTGATATTAGTTTATCATCACTCACACGCGCCGACTTGTCATGGAAGAATCGAAAATTGCATCTATATTGGTGTTTCATCGATACGACAATACAACTTGCATAGCATACACATGTTGTCACTTAGTGTGACCGCGAAAATTGAACCCTCGTGAAACAATGAAAATATGAAAATCACGAAAAATTTTCCTCGCAAATATGAAGCCAAGCAGAGTATATTAGACAATCATATTAAGCTAAAGACAGCGAAAAATTTAATGAATTACAAGTTTCCAGCAGTGAGAGCATCAACAGCTGATTAGTTATAATGATCTGAGCCGATGGGATGCCTCAATGCAGCAACCTGTTAGATTAGGTTTACAGATACTTGTCGTTGTCCAGTTTCTCAACAGGCCTAAAGTGACCGCGTAGGACAAATTCGTTTTGAAACTCTCACTTAGAGATCTAAGGATGACAGCAATCACCGTACGTCCCTCTTCGTATTTACCACTCCAACATTTCAATTCTGCTACATCCTTATCTTTGTTATAACTGGCGTTGCTACGTCACTCCTCTGTGGCCACGACTCACAAATGCCCGGTGTTGGTCTAGAAGTGTCGTGAACAAAGTCAATTGTCCAGAATTATGCAATTATCTGTGAAACTGTACTTTTTTAACCCAGCCTGCATTTCTCAGTAATTCAAGTATAGAAGTGTTTGCCTGTTTTATATTTTTTCCTATTATTACTAAGATATGCTATTCAAAGTATCATTTTAATTAATTATAATGATCTACCATCTCAAACTCAGTTACATACGAAAGTTATTTGGAACCACAGACTCATTATATGAAGCACGGAACTTTGTAAGACTCCGATAGGAAAGTTACGCTATTTACACAGCGCATTACCTATAGGCCTACTAACTATATCGTAAGCGCTTTTTGTATGACCTCGTATCCTGAATCGCTACACCAGAGGGGAGCACTGTATTTTTGTCCAATCAGATGAGACCCTTTGCTGGAATACAAAACTGTTTACCAGCCAAGCGAGGAAAAAAACACGGAGCCAATGTTGTTCATTTCGTTTTGAGGACAGCTCATCGCCCCGGCAACCGTCTGAACAGGCCACAGGCTCAGAGAGAGAAAGGTCCCAAACGTGGTTTTCTTAGGGCCTTGAGCACATAGGATGCTCGGCCGGTGAGCTGTAATTCAAACGAAATGTAACAACAAAGGCTACGTGTACACCTCGCTGGCTGGTTTCAGTTCTGCAGACAACAGATACATGGCAACGCTCACATAGTCGTAATGTCATAATCGAATCGGTCGATGATGCGAGAATGCAGAGGAAGCAATTAAAATTCGACCATTAACTGTCATCAAGCGGCGCTTGAACCGCAGCTATGGGCGGAGCCAGGATGCCTATCGAGTGTTTGTTAATTGGCATCTGGTTGGCTCCTTGTCACATCATACGCACGTTTTTCCGCAGACAACAAACCGCCACCTAGTGTCTAAATGTATCATAAACGGTCAAAGCAGTTGCTTCTTTAAAAGCGCAAGATTTCCGCTAGCTCGGGAGCGTATAAGAAAGTCTACAAAATCCCATGGGGGTCTGAAAATCTTGAGTCATGGACTATTTAAGCCCTGTTTTACACTATCAAAAGTCCTGATACTAGTAGCATGTAGCGTCCCACGTAACAAACAAGAGAACTGCGTGGCCATATATATATATATATATATATATATATATATATATATATATATATATATATATATATAGCTGCTCCAGTTTTGGCATAAGCACAGTGTCAATTGTGGAGGCGTTTCCACCAGTTGTCGCAGTGAGTAACAGGTGTTCAACCCGAGTCCCTGATTAATTATACCCAGAAATATGATAGGCCAATATTTTTATGGATTCCCGGAACCTCGGCGAAAATACTTTAGCTGTGTAATAAATACATTGAATTGCCCCGACGAAACTTCCTGAGGGAAACATCAGCCCACCTGCAAATCAAATTAGATTGTTTTATTCTATTTCTTGTCCTGGACGAAAACTGCATGCTTATATACGTCTTGTTTGATGGTAGTATAAAGAAGAACTCAGGACTGACGGGAACCATGACCAGATTGGTTGGGCTCACCGGTTCAGCTGCATATATATATATATATATATATATATATATATATATATATATATATATATATATACCAGTATAAGTATACCTGGTTAATATTACAGCAATATTGTTCACATTATAACACCTGGCCCTATATGACTGCTCATGCCTGTTTATTTGTTCATGTCTGTGTATATATCGTCTCTGCATCAAAAGTAATGTTATGATTGTATTAATGTAAATCCCTCCATTTGTTTTTGATAATGTAACACACAAGTGTTATAGTAATTGTCAACTACTTTCTGAAAATGCTTTAAACGGATAAAGGGATTTGTTGACGTAATTTAGTGATACACGTTATTTTTTTGGTGATCATATATGCTCAAGAAACGGTGTTGAGTGTATTGACATGTGTATGCCCATATACGTTATAATGGAAAATTGTATTGAGTTTTACATCTGAGTTTAAGTGTAGGTTAACTGATAGTATAATGATCACTTGTACAGAAATATTAATGATACACTCTACAACAGTGATCTCTTTGGTTAACACAAAAATGGACCGTTCTCACTTGTTTCGTGTTAGCTATATCTTGACTGAAGCATGGTTTTATACATGGGCATAATGACCGTATAGCTTATATACTATTACACCAGTGTTGTAGTCGAGTCCACAACATCCGAGTCCTTGTCTAGGTCCGAGTTCGTGCTAGTCTAGTTCAAGTCCGCCGTTTTTGACTCAGGGATAGAGCACAGAAGCCAAAGCCGGGAGATCGTGAGTTCGAACTCAGCCGAGGCGTTGGAAGTTATCAGAAACGGCCCCTACGCAGGGTGAGCGCTCTGCAGGCTCAATGGGAAGGTCGTGCCAAACGGCCGTACTTCACTCACAAACGGGTGCGCCTTTCGGGGGTTCCTCGGTGGTATGACCCAGCAATGGGGACGATTACGCACCCAGGGCCTGCAGATGCAGTAGTCACCGGGCCTGGTTAACGCAAGGATAAAAATGAGAGGAAGCGCCCTGTCATGTAATTCGAAACGAGAATGGAATTCTGCAGATGTACATATACGTAGTTAAAACATGGAAGCGGTTACCTCCCTCCCCTTAAAAATAAATAAAAAAAAAAAAAAAAAAAAAAATTGAGATTATCAGGTGTACTTTAATATTAGTTAACACATGCTTTTAACTTAAATGTTAAATTATATTTAGCTCACGCTGCTGATCTGAAGCTTGGTAAATATAGTCTTTTTGTTGGCAAAACATCCTGTTGGTAGTTCGCGTATGTATAGACGTCTTTATCGTATGTGGACTCGAGATGAACTCTGCCTGATTTCCTCTGAAGCCAGGACCACTGAGTCTAAGTCCGAGTCCGAGTCTCTGAAATAAAGTGAACTCGATTCCGGACTCGTCTCCTGCCTCACCGTTAGATATACGTATAATTACATATACTTAACATGAATAAGGCCAAATCACAAAAATAAAAGGTATGGTTCCCAGGCACCGCCCGCGTCAATTTGATTCCCAAATCCAATATTTTTATTTTTATTTTCATCTCTCGAGAAGATACAATAATACAATTTTGATAAGATTTCCTTTGTTATGTAGAGCTTTAACCTGTTTAGGTAAACGATTGTGTTATTTTCATGCTTTTCCTTGATCATATAACATTAAGGAAATATACAAATCAAAAGTAAATAATAAAATATCGCACGCCCGCGCTGATTTCTGAAAAAAAGTGTCTGAGAACCAAACCCCTTTTTTGCCTTATGATTGATATGTACACATATTATCCTTTTTCTTCATGATCATATACGCTAAACAGATAACAGTGATTCGTGATATTGTTATAATAAATTATTTATTTAAGATACCCTAGGCAGCCACCTGTAAGGTACAGCGCACCTATGATATTTCACTTTGATTTTTTAGATATGTAAAAAACTAATCCTATTCATTAGTGATCACTAAATCATTGGAGATCACAGCTCCTACAAGCATCACTGACGTGTGTACTGACGGATACAGTGTGACAACAGCAAATATAACCTGGTGAGAGGTCAGACCACTTATGATCCGATTCCCAAACATTCCAACCACCAGGTCGGAAGCACATGAGGACTTCGATCAATGTGAACAATGCAGTTGCCCGCAGATGGTCGTTCAGGCGGCCGATCTGACACGGACGAGCATGCCATACCAAGCCCTGCGCTATCATTTACCAACTGGCAAACACGCAAACGTCCCATTACGGATCACCATTCAATTTGGTCAGGCCAATTTTTCTGCGTGGATGTTCTTGATTATTATTAAGGAATGCGGAGCGATATGAATTGGGGACAATTGGTGCAGAGAACAGATGGTCCAGGCTCTGTACAAACTGTTCTATGCCATGTCTACTGGTTTTATCGGCTTGTTCATGTTTACTGGTTGTCAATGGGTCTGGATGAGCCTCTAAACAGCTCATATATTTCAGCCGTAAATGATTGCTATAGACCTTTCCCTCCCTTTCAAGGGATTAGTTGTCTATTTCAGGCGCAGATCCAGGGTTTATTGCAAGGAGGGGTCAACGGGTGCCTTGCATAAAAATTGTCTAAAAAGAGGGTCGTTGGTTGACGGGGGGGGGGGATCTATTTCAATATGATACTAAGATGATAGTGTTAAAGCTTTACGTTGTTGTAGAATAGGGATATTGGACAGATCGACTGGTGAATATTAGGAAACAGACATTCTTTCTCTGTCTCTCTCGCTCTCTGTTTCTCTCTCTCCTTTTCTCTACTCTTTTCATTCAGTAGATATTTTTTTTTTCTCACAGTATATTCTGTGTTTGCCTTTTTGTTCACGAGGGTTTAAATTTACAACATTCACTAACGAGAAATTATCGTTCGTTATAAAAGAGACTCCATCGTCAAAACGAAATCGAAAGTAAAAGAATAATATATAAATAATAATAATAGATGTTATCCGTTAATCAAAGAATCCGATCATAAATGACATCAAATCTGTCAATAATGAACACACATTTAGGTTTGATGTTCAATGGAATCCTTGTCCAATATTTACGATTTGTTTGGGCATTATTTAACATAAAAGACCATATAAAAAAGGATATACATCTATATTTATCGGGATGTATTTTAGAGTTTTGTAATTTATAAGACGGGCTTGTATACTAAGCACTACAAGTTTCTTTGCGTATACGACATGTCTATATGGATGTGCTTATGAACTATCCAATAATATGCTCCAATGGCTACACCACCTAAATACATTTTTCAGGATATTACACACGCCTGGGGAGGGCGAACGTCTTGGCTACATCGTTTTAACCAGACTTTACTACATGCTGTATTGAAAATATGTCGAAGAAGATTATATACGGGAAAAATCTGCTGCATGGATACAATAGTCATTTTAACTCACAATGGGATTGATGAAAGGATAATTTGATCAAAATCTCACATCTCACTTTTTTTTTTACATCCGGAGCTTTCCCATCTTGTGGAAGCAAACTACTATTCTTTTCCGAAGATTGCAGTGTGCCAATATGAGTTCTTGTAAAATGGGGGTTGAGTGACAAAACCCAGTCGCCCGGGAAACCTTGTCATATTTTTAGCTCCTAGTTTATTTTCCGCTTTCAGTTTATGACAGAAAAGCATTGCCAATTTGTACGCCAGTGGAGCTGTCATATAAACCGTCCATGGCTCAGCAGTCGCCCAAATTCACTCTGTTTCAAGCGCAGTAACAGAGTAATGATTGGTCCATAATCCGATGTTAATTTAAGGCAATGTTGGTCGGGACGTCATCCTCCTTTACTTTGCTCATCCATAAAAACACTTTTTATCAGTGGTCGGAAAACACATGTATTTTCTTGTGGTACAAGTCACTTGGCCACATAAATCATTTTTTGGTCATTTATGATCATGATGCTGTACGGTAAAATAGTTAACAAATTAGTATTTATTATAATATATGATGTAATTTGTGAAAAAAAAGTAAACAAAACTTAATTTCTAAGTATTTATGACAGTGTCTATTTCATAACGTAAAAGTCGTTAACAAGAATGTATTAAGTGTAGCTTCTAAAATGTTGGTGTAAAATGTATAAAACAGACCATTTATTGGACATTTGTTATTGTCTGCGGAGCCTTCACAGCCGTTATGGAGTTGGTACTTGGCGTAAAGTCTTAAGTTATTAGGGTAAATTTTATTGAAATATTATTACCCATCATTTTAATTTCACCAGGATTTCGGATGGGTTAGACATAGTTTTATCCTAACATTTGCACAGCTTAAAAGTACATAGAAAATGTTTGCTTAAAAATACGTGTTTCTAATTTGTCTATCGCGCTTTTATCCGTGGATTCCACCGAAACATTATGCAATTATAACGGAATGAATATTGGACCAGGTTCAAATTTATCGCTTTAGTCTAGTTTAATGTCTTCATTTTATCGATCCAGCTTTTATATTTATTGAAATCCTCAGAAGTTGCGTTTTCTCTTTCATTAAGAAGAATGATAATCCTGATCAGTCATCCACAATGGGTAAATTGCAAGCGGGAAACATTTTGAACGAAAGCTTGTAAGTTCCTAATGGATGGCAAATTCTGAACAATGATAACACGTTCTCACGCCGACAGCAGGGAAAGCCTCGGCACTCAATTACTGTAACAGTCCTACATTAACCGATTTATCAATTAACGCCAGCGATCGTTTGGTCAGCCAGGCAAATTGGCGCGCGTTTCTTTCCCGCGCTTCAGTAGACTACAGCCACGGGTGGCGACGCACGCAGTCCGTCATTCCTGCCTGCAAGCCATGTTTTACCTACCGGAGTAATTATCTTCCAAACATGATCACTGGAAAGAAATAATCATTCTATGAATGACATGTGCTATCGGGCTACTGGTGTCAAATATCTAACCAATTAATCTTCCCCGCCTTCACATTTCGCCGAGCAAACGACTTTGAAATATGATGATTACTATTAAATGCAAACGTTAATGCTCACGAAATAGATTACAGCATTTAAAAGTTTTGTAGCATATGGTGATATAAAATATTTAATTTCGGAGTCTCAGTGTTCAAGGCTTTAATATCTAGGTTAAATGATGACTTTTGGGCTTTAATGTTAATATATTTACGTGTGGAAATATTGAATGATTGTTTGCCTAATTAAGTTTATAGTGAAGACAAGTATTTTTCGTGATCCCTTTCCTAATAGAATATTAGAGGAAGAACGGATTTAAAAGGGAGGATGTTCATTTTCACTGGTCTTTTTTTTTATTTACGTTTCAAAAGAAGCCTTACAATGGTTTATATTGCTTAGTGGTGTCAAGATATAGAGTCACATTTTTTGTCCGTTTTCTCCCAGTAATTTTCCAGAGAAACGATCAATATATATACTTTAAAATAACTATCTTTCATTTAGAAATTATTCCTGGCATCAGGTAAATGCAGTAGGATACGTAAAATGCCGTCCCGGTAAATCGACTCCTGCGTTGTAAAGTCACTTATTTGGTCACCGCCGAGCATGGACGATTGGTTTTATTAAATACAGTAAAACTTCGTATAACGCACATGTCAGATAAAAGAAACACCTTGAAATAACGACCATTTTCACGGTCCCAATTCCTGTTTGCTGTTTCTTTCTGACCCCGCTTAGACGACCACCTCGAAAATGCGAACATTTTATCGAGGTCTTGTTGGTGGTCTTAATTTCGAGGTTTCATTGTACTTTGATTCAGCCAGCACAATTTCTGGTGGTGTAATTGTTAACTAGATGTTTGTTTTGTCGTTGCAGGAGTACGTCTGTGGGTGGTAGGTCAGGCCGAGGTCATATTAACTGATCGTGTGGGCGGACCCCCAACCCACTGCGACCATGAAACGTACATGAAACAATGCATCACTCTCTGGGGCTCAGGTAAGTCACCCGCAGATCTTCACATGTACACATATACCCCTTTCACACACAGAACATTTTCAAAACGATTTCGGCAAAGCGTTTTGGCAAATCGGTTTCAATCCGTATTGCAGCGTTAACACAGACATTTAGCACCAATGTATAATGTGTACGTTTCACATGTGGAACAATGTAACAACATGCTAACACAGCATGCTGTTGAAAACTTTGTACAAACCGCTCTAGAAGCGTTCACACGACACTCACGCAAAGCGGATAAAAAGATTCGCATTCAAAGAGGTCTGAAACCACCTCTCAAGCTGGATTAAAACCGTTCTGGCGGAAACGGTTTGAAAACGCTTTGGGTCGCCGTGTGAATGGTCAATTTGCATTCAAAACGGTTTGAAATCGGTTTGTATTTGCCGTGTGAAAGGGTAATAGATTAAGAGTCATATGTATTTAACATAATACGATATTTTATATAAATAAATATGGCTACAGAATGCACAATTTTAAAATTAACATCATGCACCTTAACAGCATAGATTTTTTAGCTCAGCTGACTGAAAGTCATCTGAGCAATAGCGATCACTCTTTGTCCGTCGTCCGTCTGTCTGTCTAGCTGTCTGTCTGTCCGTCTGTCTGTCCGTTAACCAGGCACAAATCGTTACCACTGGACCTGGAATCTTGTAACTTGACATCCAAGGAGGTCCATGAAAAATCTCCTTGGAAACCTGAAATTAGGTCTCTGTAACCCATAACCTCTGAGCTATGGGGCATCGAAGTACCCCACAGAATAATGGAAAATTTGATACAAAAGCTCAATTATCTGAACAACTATTGCATTGACCACCATGATTCTTTTGCATGGATATTGATTATGGAATGTTTCATCAGTTTCTGCAGTCTGATGGCGCCACCTATATTTTTTTCGATTTTATGAATTGTTTTCTCTATTTTTGAGACCTCTTAAGATGTAGTCATCTGTTAACAGGGCACAAATTGTAATGACTGGACCTAAAATCTTCTCTCTTGACAAGCAGCGAGGCCCATGAAAAGTCTCATTTGAAACCTGAAAATATGTCTCTGTTACCCATAACCTCTAAGCTATGGGGTTCCAAAGTGACCCCCCCCCCCCCTTGAATAATTGAAAATTTGAAACAAAAAGCTCAAGTAACTGAACTACTGTTGCATTGGTCACCATGATTCTTTGCATGGATATTGATTATGGAATGTTTCATCAGTTTCTGCAGTCTAGTGGCGCCACCTGTATTCTTTGCATGGATATTGATTATAGATTATTTTATCAGTTCCTGCAGACTTCTGGTGCCACCAGGATTTTTTTTTAATTTTTACGTATTTTTGTCTCTATTTTTGAGACTTTCAAAGTTGTTGTCAACTATTAACAGGGCACAAATTGTAACCATTGGACTTAGAAACTTCTAACTTGACATCCAGAGAGGACTATGTAAAATCTCCCTGCAAACCTGAAATAAGGTCTCCATTACTCATATCCTCTGAGCTATTGGGCTCAAAAATACCCCCAGAATAATAAAAATGTGATAAAAAGCCCATTTAACTGAACAACTAATGCATTTATCACCATGATTCTTTACATGCATATTGATCATGGAGTCTTTCATTAGTTCCGGCAGATTTGTGGCGCCACCTGGGTTTTACAAAAAAATATTTATGCATTTTTTTCTTTATTTTGGAGACCTTCAAAGATGTAATTGTCTGTAACCATTGCACCCATAATCTTCTGATTTGACATCCAAGGAGGTCCATAAAAAATCTCTTTGGAAACCTAAAATTAGGTGACTGTTACCCATATCTTCTGAGCTATGCTTAAGTTGAATGGGGATATCACCTACAAAATTTAGCATTGATAAAATTCGTTTTGTGAATGTTTTCCTTTTATTTTGTTTATCACAACAAGACCACGTGATCGGAGTTCCGAAAAAGGGTAGCAAACATGGACGTACAAGGTTACGAAACGCCGGTTGGAAGCTTAAAATATATACTTGACTTGTGAAGGTGTCGTGTAGGTCTGAAACGGGTACTCATTTTTTGACTCGAGTACCTGAAAGGCATTACCCGACATGGACTCGAGTACTCGTAACCATGGCAACGTTGTAAAGATAAAACGGTCATCTGTTTACCGATAAATTTGACTTCGTGACTGATAACTTTATCCCAACGAATAGATATATGTCATAACAAGACCTCTGTTAATTTGACTAGCATATGTTTTCGGCCCTATGCCAGGCTAAGATAATGGATAAATAGGCCTACAGACTGCCCGAAAATTTGCAGAAATATTTGGATATGCATGTACATACACGAGTACTCGGTAGGTATTATCAGTACTCGAGTACTCAAGTACTCCTTTCAGCCTTAGTGTCGTGCGGTATGTTTATGTCAGGCGCACTGATCGCACTGCAAGTTTATTTCTAATTGCGTGCTATGCAGGAGGAAACGTTTTCAGAACAAAATAATGGAATTTACTATTATATTTAATGGGGAAACGTGTGATAACATTTTTAGTTTATTTAGTATACCTAGTAAATGGATGGGTAGCCTACCTTAAAGAATTTTATTTTGTTTTATTGATCATCTTTTCAGTGTATACTGCTTTTTTGGCCTGTAAAACATGGCTCAAGATCCGTACCGTAGGTTTAATTGAAATTTCACATATATATGTCAGGACTTTACAAATCTTAATTTAGTTAATCGTATTATGGCTTTTGGAACTTATAAGAGATGGTGAATGCAATATTGTGCTGCTTGTACTACCGGACCTTTCAGCTGTATTTGACACCGTGGATCACCACTGTTCTGACAGCATTACAGAATTTAGGAAACGTAAGCACTGTGTTAAAATGGTTTACATCTCACCTTAAGGACCGTTCTTAGTGTGTCTATTTTAAGGGAGTGAAAAACGAAACAAAGTCGCTGAATTTTGGTGTTCCCCAAGTGTCAGTATTAGGGCCCACCCTTTTCACCATCTACACAACCTCATTAGGATGTCTGTTTTTTGTAAAATTGGCATAAATCTATATGCTGAGGACATTGACATTTGATCGCTGTGTATATAATCTAGGACTGTAATATCATAATACCGTTTGTTTTTCACTGAAAAAAAAACTCCTCCCTTGAAAATGATTGGTTCATGTCCATCATTTTAATAGGGTATAACTATCTCTAAACACCATCAGAATTTACGTCAACGATTAGGATTTTTTTTTATTTTAACTTGAATAAAACTTGCAATTTCCCGCCATTTTCTACGCTCCGATTTGCTCTGAGAGAAATTTGCCATGAATGTTCTCACACGCAGCACTTGCTTATGGTATTCTTAGATAGAAAAATTCAGCAAATAAATCGCAAGAAATTATACTGTGTTAAGCCTGCTAAGTTATATGGTTGAACGATAATGATATTACATTTTCAATCAGTCTATGGCAAATTCACTATTCTGCGAAAGTTCTCCAGGGTATCCCTCGGTAGTATGCTCACCTCGTAGCAAAGCAATCTGCCAATGTCCTCAAGGAAAATGTACAGTCAGATCAGGTCTAAGGCGATCAGCCGTACGAGTAATTTCTTATAATAGTTATCTTTGTTTGCCTTCCCTAGTTATATCAGGTATTTTCTGTCTGGGAATAATCTTATAGCAGAATATAAAAAGGTCAGGTTAACATCAACGGAAAATGGAGACGGGAGTAACAGGGATATATTTAAAAAACCGTTCACTTTTGCATCACAATGTCACATCATATAAAGAATCATGCTCATTGTGTTTTGTTACATTACAAGATAAAACAATAGGTTTTTAACGGTGATATTTAGGATTTGTATTCTGTCTTTCATACTGAATCATATATACAATGTTCATTTATGTGTGTGTGCGTATGTCTGGGCAATTACAACTAAACATACATGAAAGGTAAAAAGTGTGTTGCGCTTATGTCGTGACTATTTTCACCTCTCCTCGAAATCACCACTGCCAATGTCTTCTCGATTAAAATGGTCGAATTTTCGAGATCAACGTCTAATAAATAATTGGGACCTTGAACAAGTGGTCACAAAAACAGAGGTGATCATTAGGCGAGAATTATTTCATAGTTCAACCTCATTTTGTTCCAAGATTCGTTTTTACTCGTTATTTGACTCCGGGAGCACTCTTAACCTCCAAACCATTTTTTATCACCTGTAAGCCAGCTCGGCTCATCGCTTCACACGTCATCAAAGGTCATGCTGACATCAGAGGGTTACCCTAATTTTAATATTTACCCTTTGAGACCATAGAGAGAATGAAGCCGCGTATGGGGCGGATGCTTTGGGACCCATAATACCGGGTCTCAGGCCGTGGTACTGCCGCTGCAGCGTTAGAGGAAGCTGTCTCGGGGATGGATAATGCTGGCACGTTTCTCTATGGTATTCTTATTTGTGGTCCACAGCGGATTATACCAAACGAGTTACCTACAAAGGAACAATCTGTCTGTCGAAGCCCAGGTAGGCAGGCCCCAGGGGGAGTATTATTTTGATGCGCTTTAACGCACTCTTTGGCAAGTTGACAAAAGTGTTAATATTTACGGAAGCGGGCTTTAAATATATCACGGATGCCTGGATCAAAGAGCGGCTGAAATGATGCTACTGATGAGGGGATGAGGATGCGGAGGATGCAGACTCAGTCCTGATGAGACCCGACGCCATCGTGTTATTTTACGGACCGTTGATATAACTTCAACAGAGCGAACCCGTAAATCTGATCTGTATGGAATTATGTCTCCCTTTTAAGTCATAACCACTGGAGCGCGGGCCTTTCAGAGCCGACCACATACATCATCAGTACAGACATATAAAAAAACCCATGACCCTGACGGTCAGTATTTTATGGCCATTGTGACATGCTACATTCTGTGGTTAAGCTTATCTTGGAAGTCTTCCGTCTACAGGCACGTCTCTGAGTGAGTCCACCGTCCTTTCGCCTTACTGCTTGTTTGCTCGTAACGGTTGTCGATTCATACCCTTTGTACTAATACATGGGTTTTAGATATCAATGTAAACGTATTTAATTTCGTAAATTTATAGTCACATGTTAATAAACGAGTGATTTGGGACTATATACTTGGGACTATTTAGACTATTTCTTGACTTGCACTCAGGTTTGACCCAACAGTGAGTAAGAGTATCATACTATAACTATTGCAGATGAGTGCGTGGTCCTCAGTGCGGTCCTCCGGATTTTACTTTTAAGATGCGGGTCTAATGGCGACCAAGCTCTCTCCCCAGATACTATACTCTACCGTATGATTAACCTCAGAGTTCAGTGCCCTGATCAAGCCCTGACCCCGCAAAAACTTTCGAAACCGCTCCTGGGGGCTTCCATTTTTAGTAAAGACCAAAAACCAGGATGTCGCAAGTCTCATGTCGGAATCAAAGGTATACCGCTAGTGTATTCAAATACAGCATATTTACAACTTTCTAAAAAAAGGATCATATTCATTAGAGCGCATTCCTCCTCCGTGGCAAAATCTTCCCTCCGAATCTGCTCCTTTATCTAGATCCGCACTCAAAATTCCAGTGCCCCATACCAAACAAACAGACACAGGTACAAACATAACCTCCTCGACGGAGGGCTGGAAGACAGCATGTACAACATGCTTCAACGTGCTTCAAAGAAACACCATTTACAGGCGTAAGGTGACTGTATGTAAGCTTATTATTTGAGCATTGTGGGTCATGGGCCACATATTTAAATGATGGAAGGACAGAATAAAAGTAGCAGTATCATACTTTTTGTTTTCTTTTCACCGGCTGAAAGAATAATGTGAAGCTCCGAGGCAGCATTATAAATAATTCATACCGATACGTTTCTTTCGCCCTCAAGAGGTACAATATATGACTATGTCAAATATTTAGCTTAACGCTATATATCGGAGATCTGAGGTGCACATTTGTTGTGGATGGTTGTTTGTTTAGCCAACGTGCTAGTGTCTTAAGTGTCTTACAGGACAAGATTAGCGGAAATACGAAGCGTTATCTGGCTTCCGTCCTCTGAATAACTATCAAGCCTGCAAATTTGTTTGAGATATCGTTTACCATGTGTTTGTATTTAAAAACAACAGATGTATAAAAACACCAACATATTTGCTGTTGCAGTGCTCTGATGATGCAGAAGATAAGATAACATGAAAACATAAATTGATGTTCACCTAAAATTGTTTTCTTCAAATGATTTGTAAACATATATTTCTACATTTGTAAATCCTAGTCAGTAATTAATTTAATTACATTACAATTTGTTTCTAAGAAAGGACGTTTATATCTATAGTCCAATCTATAACTATATCATAATTGACGTTGGCACTTAATCGTTGTCATTCAACTCCTGTGTGTCCATGAATGGGAAAAGCTTGATTATGGTCCTGAAATGTCGGGAACGATGAAGGTCTTTTTCCATATTTCCCCATAAATTCTCAGGAATTCCATATCATTTGGATCATTTGCATGTCAGTATGTGAACTCGGCCCACGGAAAACCTGAGGAACCCGGCCGAAGACACGCAGACCTATACAATCACAAGAACGGCTAATATGCTAGGTTATAGGAAAAAATCCTATACAATTTAAAGGGAGAGAGGCGTTTTCTTATCTTCTGATTATATTAAAAATTGTCATTAAAATACAATGAAAATATAAATATTTATACCTCAGTACATCTTAACGAGAACATAATATATTAATCCTGTAAATACGTGCAAAAAATCTTTACCTAATAAGATATCTAAATTTTTTTTGTAGATTTCCGAAAAACATTTGCACAATCCTCTGTGGAATACATAGATTCCTTGGTTAATATCACCACACCTAAATATACGATCATGTGAGTAATCGTTGTCATCCGTGTCTGTCTTTTTGAGTCGTCGTCTTTTAGTGAGATCAGGCATAAACTATTGGACCTGTTTAACGATTTTAATGGGATTTGTGAAAGAGTGGGATATGCTCAAGAGAGCTTTACTTATGGTGGGATATGCTCAAGAGAGCTTTACTTATGGTGAGTTATGCTCAAGAGAGCTTTACTTATGGTGGGATATGCTCAAGAGAGCTTTACTTATGGTGGGATATGCTCAAGAGAGCTTTACTTATGGTGGTGATCCGGGTAAGAGAAGGGGAGGGGAGGGGTTCAGTGAGATTTATTTACATTTACGCAGGTATGCAGCCAGTTTATATATTCTTTCCACCTACTTACCTGATATTTCTTTCAAATTTAATTGGTTTCAAATTAGCTTTAATAAAAGGAGGTTATGTGGCGATTCATGTTGATTTCAATGAATATGAAATAAAAAAATATTGACTTTATGACGCCAGAACGGAGCTGGTCTGTTTAGAACGATCTGCAAAAGTGATGGGGTCATTCTATGTTTATCCATGTAATATTTGAGTGACATATGTGACGCCTAGTTTAAGATCGTCAGCCTAGGTCGTCTCTGATATGTTACAAGGCCGTACATCTGTTCAGTCACATTCTTTCCAAATTAATCATATTGCATTCCTACTTGAGAGAGTATAATATTTCTGTTAGATAATCACTATATTTGTCTGAGGTAAATGAAGGTAAACTTTTGTGCATTTTATTATATATATCACGAACTAGTAATCTGCATCATAATGAATGCAATCCTCCGCCATTCACTTATTTGGCCCATATTCCAAGGTTCATTTGTCCGCAAGTGAATACTTTTGTGAATATTCCTTGATAAGGTTTCTGGATCAGATAATGTGCCGGATCAACACCAAAATCATATCTATTCTTCACTGGCTGATTCCCGAAATGCCCTGAAAATTAGATGAGATTCCGTTCATGATTGCGTGAGTAAGAATGTGAACACACACACACACACACACACTAACGGGAGTGAACGCATACCCTCTTGCCAGAGGGAAAAAACAGTTGTACAGGTGCAGTATAGTTCGCTGTAGAGCATCTGAAGACCCGAAGAAAACACCGAGTGTCTCAAAACTCATATTATCTCTCACCTCTTACGGGAACTCGTCCGAAAAGCGGATCTAGAATGAATCCATACAGCATGTGTAACGATATCTTGTTTCATATGAACAGACTGTAATAACCCGTAACAGCTAATCAAGCAGCCATGATGAATTTATGCGCATCTCCATAGGTTTTTCTAATCCATCGCGACTCAGCGAGATGAGTTACTGTTTGTAAGGGAGACAAATTACGGCTTGGGCATAGACGGAATGAGTGGTTTATCTGAATAGATACCGGACACGCTAGACGAAGGCCCGCGCAATAAATAACAATCAAAATATTAATGTTGGTAAGCGAGAGGTACAAATGGACTAGCGGACACCTTGGGTGAAATATAGCTAAGAAGGATAAATAAATTAGATTGCACGAAATAAGACACGCCGGGCTTTTTGTTAAGTCGCATCTGGTTACAGATCTGGTGAAAACGTGGCTGGTCAACCTGCCTGATATGAAAAATGTCGGAGTGTTGAAACGATCGATGTCATCGAGGAAACGAGTCAGTGATAGCTAGTAATCTGGTCGAGAATACCCTTAAGGCTTCAAACTCATATTATATGTCACTGTTATTTATCGATATCATAAGTATTACCAATGGGAGAGAAATAAATGGCATCCATTTTTTTGTCCTTTTTGAGGCACAGGAAAAATCTTTCTCATATTTAATATACAGTGATATTATGTGCCTCATAACTTTTTCCCATAGAATGGATTTATACGAAATACAAAGAATAAAACAACAATAAGCTCAGACTCTAGTACTTTATTATCAAACGTATAAACAATCACCAAGACACACCTACAAATGGAAAGTACCGAAAATTCAGGTCATTTGATTTTAAATACGATTGATATTTTTGGAGATTTGTTTAAACCATTTAACTTCTAGTTGATTCGGTCATTTTCAACCCTTAACACGCGCGGATTGGTACAAAGTGTTCATTTGACATTGCATAATCCTTGTCCGGGATCCTAAGTCATCTAATAGCTACTCAAATACTTTTCTAGTATAGCTCATCATAAATGGCTCTTGAAAAAAATTAAAACAAATATATTAATATTCAGTCTTTTTATCATGCAGACATCTTTTCTTATTATTTGTTCATATGCAAATGCCTTGAACATAATATAATCATGTTTAAGGTAGTTGTGTTATTTAAGAACGCTTCTAGTGAAATAAAATGTTCACGGAGACGACACAGGGATAACTGGGTCATTAGAGCAGTTATTCAACAACCTGAAAATAAAATGCAATATTTAAAGAAATTAAGGACCAGACACCCACGCATTTCATTTAAATTGCAAATTTAATCTTAAGACCATGAACTTCTTAAGAATGAAAGACCTAAGCCAAAGAGCGAGGCATTCCACTTCAATGATCACATTCATTGCGCTAAAGTGGTCAGAAAAAGCCAAATCAATGATTCTAAGATGATTATGATTTTAAAATACTTTTTACTGAATTGAATTACAACGTCTAAAATAAATATTTTGAACCGATATGTTCATGAAAAATTACTCTTTATGACCCGTTAAAAAACATATGAAACTACCTGTGTTTCAATACTGATTGAAGAATTAATACACATTTTCAAAAGATTGGATCATAACTGTTCAGCGCTCGCAGTTAATAAGTGATTTAGGTAGGAAGGATGTCATGATAATGTTAAAACATTTCGAAACTGTTCCTTTCCATTCCATGCTTTCCATAAAAAAATGCAAAATTTACTGTGTTTCAGTATCAATTTTAGAATATGGTAATTTGTTTATAATTAGCCATGAATCATTCAGTTAATGACATTTGTAGCTATTTACCGTTTTGACATTTGTGTGAAAAGGAACTGGTACTTATTTATTGTTGTTAATTATATATCACCGGAATCAAACGTTGGGTTTTGTTAATGATGAAAAGATGTTCTTATTGTTCATGATTACACTCCCGAGGCAGCGGAAATCTTGCGCTTCTAAAGAAGCAACTGATTTTCACGCTGCCAGCTTTGACCGTTTATGATATATTAGACGGTTCTTTGTTCGCTGAAAAAAAAAAACGTGCGCATGATGTGACAAGCAGCCAACCAGATGCAAATAAACAAACACTCGACAGGCATCCTGGCTTCGTCCATAGCTGCGCTTCAAGCGCCGTTTGATGAGTTTGCGGTCGAATTTTAATTGCTCCCTCTGCATTCTCGCATCATCGACCGATTCGATTATGACATTATGACTGTGTTAGCGTAGCCATGTATCTGTTGTCTGCAGAACTGAAACCAGCCAGCGAGGTGTGCACGCAGCCTTTGTTGTTACGTTTCGTTTGAATTACAGCTCACCGGCCGGGCATCCTATGTTCCCAAGGCCCTAAGCAAACCACGTGCGGGGCAATTCTCTTTGAGCCTGTTGCCTGTTCAGACGGTTACCTGGGCGATGAGCTGTCAGTCAAAACGAAATGAACATGATTGGCTCCGTGCATTCCTCGCTTGGCTGTGTCTTCCAGGACAAGGTCTCACCTGATTGGACAAAAATACTGTGCTCCCCTGTGGTGTAGCAATTCAGGATATGAAGTCATAACAAACAGCACCTACGGTATAGGTAGTAGGCCAATAGGTAAAGCGCTGTGTAAAGAGCGTAGTTCATGATGTTCCTGCTATTTTTATCACATTGTGTCCATAAGGGTCCTTCAATGAAAGGCGCCACCTATAGGCGATTAAGGTATCTTCATTTACATGTTCAAGAGTCAACTAGTAGTGCATTTATAAGTGCACATACCTCACACCTGTATTTAATCAGAGATATCCTTGTCCATACCCCAACCTTTCACAAGGGTTATTGTGGAAATTGAATCAGTATTTCTTGTGCAATGGCGTTAACAGTCAAACGAATAGACAATCAAACACCCAAAATAATAATAATAATAATAAAACACACAGGCATAAAAAATAAGGCCAGTGACATAATTCATACGTTTTCTCAAAGTAAAATTAATAAAAATTGCTTCCAATATTTATAATCTCGCTGTCATTAATTCAATAGCGATAAAATAAACATCGTCGCTGAATCATTAACAGCCTCTAAAGCTCAAGATTAATCAAGAATCCTGATTCCTGATCGAGCTGATAATCAAACTAATTAAGAATTTTCACCGGAGGGTTGTGTTTTTAAAGCTTTTCTTCTGTTGCAATCTTGGTACAATACCCCGCAATCTAACGGATTAATTATCGTCTTATCTGAGCTAACTCACTGCAATTAACAACTGGTTCCTACAGGGAGAAAATGCCCTAAGTGAAGAGCAAATAAATAACAATGGTTAATGCAGTAGACTTCGCCACCGGAAGTTCATATAAGGAGTGTTAACTACGATGTTTTGGATACCACAATGATGGAAAATCAAATTATATCCGGAAAAGTAAGCTAAAACTTCTCTGATGGTCAGACTAGATTGAGCAGTTAAGTCAGTACAGAAAACTCTTATTTGAAGTGAAATGATAACCAACAAGAACGACCGTCTTTATGTAAAATTCTTTTGGACATGTAGTTGTATAAGTGTGTTAAGAATTATCATTGTGTGTGTGTTTTTTTTTTGGGGGGGGGGGGCAGTAAACGTCGGTTCTGATAGTTGCTGGGGTTAGGGTTTTCAGTTTTTAACTTGTGAATTAATATAGCAAGTACCGTACAATACTAATCTTAATATGTTATTATTTTCAACGCTGGTGCATATTCTGTAATTCTCTTTTCTGCTTTTCTACAATCCTATATCAAGATGTATTATTTATTATTTAAATGCAATTTCATCAAAAGGTCATCACCGTACGTTGACAGTCTTCCGTTTGACGTGTTATCGGGAAGGCTCCCAACCTATCTTTCGCTGACTGGCTTCCGTTGGCTGCCGTTAGAGCACAGGACTCAAAGCCGGAACGTCGTCAGTTCGATTCTCAGCCGAGGAGCGGGGAGAGTTTTCACGGTCGGCATCCACACAGGGTGAGCGCTCTGCCGTTTTTCACTCACAAACGAGTGCGCCTTTCAGGGGCTCCTCGAGGTTACACACCCAGGACCCGAAGGTGCGGTACATAAGGCCATGTTGACTCCAGGAGTATCATGTGCTTCCGCCCTGTCACGAAAGTCAAAAACCTGAAGTCTGTAGATATGATGTACTTATGTAGTACTCAGTTGCACATCGAGTACAGAACCGGCATTAAAAATGGAGGCGGTTACCTCCACCAAAAATACCCCCCCCCCTCCCCTCCCCAACAGCTTGGGCGTATGCTTCCAAACATTAATAACCGCCCGCCTCGTAAGGCTTTGCTCAACCCATGGGGTTCAGTTTGAATGGAGAGGTTTCCCAGCTGATAGCGCATGTCTGGTATGCAGATCATGCTTACTTTTGTAGACTGGAGACGTCCGTCATGACCTCGCCTCTATTGGGTTCCAAAATATAAATAATTTCTATAAATCATTTAGTTTTCCTATGTCTCTTCAACAAAAAAAACATGACACGAAAATGCTTTCTATTTTGAAATGACCTCAATGTCTGCACAACACATCTGCCGAGAGACAGTTTAATTTTTTGTGTTTGTTTTTTCTTTGGCGGGGGGGGGGGGGGGGAGTTCGTTCGGCGCAAGAATATATTGTGAATCGTTGAAGCACACACATATACTTTCATTAACATCTCAGTTTAATTTGATGATGATGTAAAATTTTAATAATGAAAATAAATGATAATAGTAATTATAAGCAAAGCCTATACATCTACACCCACTCTATATATATATATATATATTTGCAGTGATAGGCAATTTATTTGGATGGGGTGGAAATTGCTCATGTGAGTGTAATTTGACAAAGTATACTGGGATCATGAAGGGTACGTAAACCTAACAACGTCGGGCCACCTTTAACTCCCTACTATAATTTGACGCTGTCATGCTCGCACCTTGCTAGGTCGATTTAGTGAAGGTCTCACAACCTTTGATCTTGGCGTATTCAGCAATGGCTTTCAGCTCTACATTCTCTGCAATATCCGAAAATAAACCCTGTTTATGTCTGTTAATCCCCTGGATTAGTGTTTACATATAATACACAGGATGTCAATAGGTTCTGTTTGAATAGTACGGGGAAGTGAGCAAGCAATTCTTGTTGGTTAATTTCGTATGACCAACCTGCTACTAGTGTACTGTGATTATGTTTACAATTAGAACTCGATATTTCGTGTCCTCCCCCTTCCTGCTCTCTGCCCTCAATGAATATATAATTGGCTATCTATACTTTTCCGTCTATTTGTTCATGTCATGTTGCTGTCTGAATAGCGTTTGATTAGGTCTTGAATAGAGTACACCTGCACTAATATATTCAATATTGATTTATATATGGTCTACAATTTTATGGACCCACTTGAAATATTGTCGAGGAGGTCGCGCAATACGTTCGCTATGGATTTTGATGAAAGTTTATGGAGGGTAAATGTAATACCCAAGGAACAGTCCATAAAATTTTGGAGGTAATCTGGATAACCGTCATATGTTTTCATTTAACTGGTTCTGTAACATTGTGACATACTGTTGTTTCTTTGTCCGAGCGGAGAGTCAAAACCATTCATAGCTATAAGGTATTAGGGGTGGCTTAAAAAATTAAGCCAAATCTCACTATGAACCGGGTTGGTGACCGGTGACATGAAAAAAGGAAATGTTAAAATGATTTTGGCGGAGATATGCAGGCTACGACTACACTTCTTATAATTATACAGTTGTTAGACGGGGGTTGGTTTGGTGGGGGAGGGGGGTATTCACTTGATATATAGAGCTTATGAGACAGGGATTCTTGGCCAGTGAAGGTACGTGTCATTTCACAGCTTTTTTTCAAGGGGTGAGTGTGCTTAAGTCAAAATTTACTCCAGCATATCTAAGAATAGTGCTGTAATACATAATTGCATATTCCACACAATTATATATTACGAATATTAAATATTTTTGTTGTTTTTAAAATGGATCTGTCCATTTATTCATTCAAACACCGTCTCCCGGCTTCAGTCCTGTGCTCCAACCCTGAGTCACAAAACCGGAGGCATAACTTGCTAGTCACTCGCTTGCTTAGTCGATTATTGGGCTAACATGTGTATGTGCTTGTACTGAATACCCAGTAATCATAAATAAAACATAGTCAACTACAATGAAATTGGGAAGATGAATGTGATTTAATACAAAGCAGCTTAAAATTAAAATAAAACAATTACAGAATGCTTCCTGACATACCGGAAATGGAATAAAATCTGGAGGTAGAAGGTTGGGTTTCACCGGGTATGAACTAAAACATGGATGTCCACAGTCGGACGCCATACTATAATCCAACAACTGGTCTGGCACATGTCATTCCCGGATACCCAGCTGAATTCCGATGTTATATTGATAAGAAATATAAATATTTTGCATTAAATATAAAAATATAGCATTGTATTTTATGATATTATATTGTTTTATATTAGAAATATATATATATATATATATTTATATATATAATTAAATACATTACATAAAATGTTTGATTTAAATTAAATGTTTTAATTTAATGTATCAATAACAAAATAATCAAAATATTTTTTGCTTAATTTCAAAAACTTATAAATATATGATTGAAAATTAATAATAAGTTTATTACTTTATGATTTTTCTTTCGCTTCTTTTCTTTTATTTTCTTATTTTCTAAGCAAAACTATTTTTTTCACAACCCGTAAAAATCCTCCAATCTGGGTTGCTTACCTTCTTTAAAATAACTATATACTTGCATATGATGCATTCCTAATAATAACGCTTGTTAGTGAATATATACCATTAGTGGAAGATAATACGATTAAGGCTGTTAAAATATTATGAAACATTTTTTCTTGGTTAAATATATATATATATATATATATATATATAATGTATATTAAATATATAATATAATATAATATAATATAATATATATATATATATATATATATATATATATATATATATATATATATATGTAGTCCTGTTTTCAAGACAAATGCATGTTTTCTGGACAGTTGAATTGTGTGTCCTGGATCGGGAAATCGGATGGGCTCAAGGCATCCTTTACTTTTCACAGCCTTACTTTGTAATTACCTTAACGCTTATAACGGCGCGCCATGCTGAGCCTCTGTTCACAAAGCCGGTCTGCGAAGACCGTCGCCACAACACAAATTCCTGTCCAGATCAATATGTAATCACCCATTTATTATCTAAATTTTCCCAGGAGAGCGTCAATCAATGGGCAAAACCGAACCATCCCTATCAGACGGACAGACAGGGAGCGAGACCCCCCAGCTAAAGTGAAGGACGCGCCATTATTGCGACGTGCTAAACAGATAGGCTCCCAAAGAGAGGCGACTTCCCGCACCCATCGCAAGATGACGGGTCCAAACGCTAATGTTCTTCCATTTCTGGGTTTGCTATAAATCTCTGCGACACACATCTAACTGTTGCCATGACAACCAAGCAGGGGACGAGCCGGGAATCTGGTCCGTGAAGGCTTGAGGTTCTTTTTCTTCGTTTGTCCATTTAAGCAATCATTACTCCAGTTTGGCATCGGCATTTTTTTCTCATTTTTACAATCTTCTTAATGGCTGGACCAGTTGCTTGGATGGTCAGGTTGTATCACAAAATATTTTCGGTGGCTTGGCTTTTTTAACAATACCAGCAGTCATCGATTGTTCGCGAGGTCAAATATAAACACAAATGAATCTTTAAAGAAACGTTCCTTTCCCTGAGTACAGCTGTTGACAGCGCTTCATTTATTCTTTAAACACGATGCAGGGTACGTTATAAAATCTGTATACACAATGCCGTATACACTACAGATATAAGAGCAGCAAGTCGGAAGGTTATCAAATTTCTATACTCCGACCCAGTTATATATAGGACTTGAGTCGGGATTCAAGTCCACTTTTTTATAGACTCGGACTTGGACTCGAGGATCCTGAACTCGGACACGTACTCGGACTCGGAGGTAAGGACTCGAGATATCAGGCCGAGTCCGTCTCGAGTCAAATAGAAAACGGAATCTGTCACTTTATATATAAAGACTTATGTACATGACATAATGTGCGAACAACCAACAGAATATTACAAAATAATAACAATATATATTCGAAGCTTGCGCAGCATCAGGTGCTATAAATGTAATTAACCATTATAGTAAAAGCATATGTTAACTAAGATGCACATGGTAATCTGAAATTTCCATTTAACATTGCTATTTAATTATAGTTGTATTGGACTCAGATTGACACTTGGACTCGGGTTCCAAATGAATCGGTAGAAGGTTGACTTGGACTCGAACCTCAGGGACTCGGACTTTGACTGGAGTGCTCTGGACTCGGACTTGCACTCGGACTCGGATGGTGTGGGCTCGACAACATCATTGCTCCGTCCCACTAGGGGGCCCCTAACAGGTTTTGCAAAATTTATTTAAAACATCAGTTTTTTTTTAAATCATCGGTGTCAATTCTCGTAGTCACTGCCTCAACAAGTTGGTCCGGCAGTAATTTATTAGGAGATCAGCACCAAACCTTGCGAAGCAACTGAATAAACTAACTGATTAATTCAGCTTCGGAGAAAACAGTCTATTTTGTTAAGACATGTTGACTGAAGTGACAAGGTCCAGGACACATTTTGACAGACTTTGATTGGTTGAATACGGTACTAGGTACTATAGATATGATAAGATACATCGTCAGCCAAAAAAACGCCACGCTACGTCTGTCACTTCACGAGGAAAAACGGAGAAAATTGCAAAGTATACCGTTAATAAATTTGAATTAAATGTTTCATTCTCTGTTGCAGGAGTTTACATTATGTTCTGCCATTGTAACATATTTCATAGAAATGTGAACTGTTCATAATTTTCACCGAACACCGAATGGGCGCCCTTTTCTTGGATTTACTATAGGTCACTCAGCTGGTTAATGAAGAATAAGGTTAATTGTTCATTCTGTTACAGTAATTAAATTTTCCTTGGCTAATACTACGGATAAAAACACAAAATAATTAATTGCTATCTCGTGTTTATGAGAATTATAGGTTTCTATGTAACTTGGAAAGTCATAAATAATATCAAGTAAACCCCAATATCGTCATGTTTTTTATAGTATACAACTCTTTTTCTGGCATAGACAACTGCATACTTTTTTAATGGAGACTTATCTAATTCTTAAGCTAAGTATGTATATCTATAGAGTTGACGACAGACAACATGACACTTCCTGTCTTTTTTTATATCCTGGTGTCACCCAGACCCGGCGTTTACCGCACCTGCAGGTCCTTGGTGAGTAATCATTGCCTTTGCTTGGACATATCACCGAGAAACATCCCAAAGAGGCATTCGTGTACGAGTAATACACGGCTGTGGGGTCAACCATCCCATTAAACCTTCAGGGCAATCACCCTGGGTTAGGGCCGACCGTGAATATTTCACCGCTCCTTGGCAGAGATTTGAACTCATGACCTCCCGGCTTTGGGTATTGTGTGCTCTTCTCTTGAATAAAAAAGCCGGTTTTTGTTATGTTGACACTTGGATAAACAGTGGGAGTGCTTAAATCGTTAAGATTTTATGTGAAATGGATACGTGCGTGTTCAGAGTACAAGAACTGTATACCCAGATGGAGTATTTAAGTAAGCCTTATAGGCATTTGGAGCCTGGTAGCGTAATTTTTGGCCGCTCGACTAGTGCCCGAAGGTTGTGGGCGTCTCCTTCATACAAGTATCCCTTTTGAGGCTCCTAGAGAAGCATGTACCACAAGGGTGAGCAGGTAAATATTGTGGAAAAAAATACCTCTTCAACTCATATTATGAGTGCATGGGTTTTTTGTACCCCAGGGAGACGGGAACACTACAATAATGAACAGGTCTAAAAGACCAGGAAGGTGAGGTCTGAGGAGACTGACGTCATCGGTGATATTATACTTTAAACATGCTACCTTTATCTTCTACGCTCGGTTTTGGCTATTACCTGGTTATTACATACTGTTACACATTTTAAGCGAAAACAATTTGGTATTTTGACATCTTCCGGGTTTATACAACGCTTTGTTCTTAATTATTGATTGTAAATATATATTTTTGACAATAGGATCATAATTCTGACGTTTTCACAAGGTAGCATTTTCAATAAGATCGTAAATAGTGCTTGGGATATGCCATAAATGCTACCAGAAATGAAATATCCGTTTTCTCGTTGTCATTGTCTTAAACGCTGATGATGCCATAAATAGTCTTCTTGGCGCTAGCGCCGTTTTTGTCCTCTTACATAGGAGAGTCTCTCCAGTTCTCAGAGTGCCCTGCTTACATTTGACAAGAACCACACTTTAAAGCTCGATGAGAAAGAAAATATTTTCGACTTCTTTTGGATAAAGCCTCATGGCCTACAGGTACCCTGTCACTAAACATAAGCCATACCAATCTTTAGCTTTCAGTATGTGTACCTTCTACAAATACTTCAGATGGACGGGGAACTCTGTATATAGGGATGGTCTTTGGAGTTCTGACCACGTCAGTACATGCATGGCTCGCACGGATTATTGTACGATAGCGACCTTGCACGCAACACACTAAATGACTTGTTGCCAAAAAGATTGATTTTCACTTTGGTTTGTGAGTATTCGTTGGTGCTAATTCATCAGTCGCAGCCTAATGTTAAGATTATCACCTTTTCTCAACGAAGGCGAGGTAATAGGACGGATGGCAGTTGCAGTGCATTTCCCCGTATGACTTTCATTACGTCTAATTCAGTCTTGCATGTCCAATATAAATGGCTCCTTTGTCGTGTATTCACGGTTTTCTTCGTGCCGGATGCAACAGGTGGAGACTAGGCTAGAAGACTGTTAGTTTAAAGTAATGAACGTGGAACCCTGTTAAAATATTTGCATTGATGAAGTAGATTGTTTAAAAATTATAATCACAAATCACCTGCATGCTGTACATGTTTTTTGTTCCTAAGAAACTAAGTAGACCTGAATGCACGATTCAGTGGTCAAATTAATTCTAGATACTAGACATACCGGGGACTGTACTGCAACAATCATCCATCCTGTTAATTGTTGATAATCTTGATAATCTTAACATTAGGGTACGAGTTTTTAAATACGAACAAAGAACACAAGGAAACCCAGACCAATCTGAAAATCCGTCTCTGTGGTGACGAGTCCGTTCAGTACAATGATGTTCAATAATCCATGTGGACACGCTTGTATTCATGGGATCAGAAAGTCAACAAACACACAAAGAGACCTGCCAATATGCTGAGTTAAAACGGAATTTCTCTATCACATGGTAGTTGTTTTTGGAAAGTATACTAACAGTCTGTCTGGTTTATGTCAAGTGAAAGCATTCTGGTAGGCCATGAGTCGTTGTCAAAAATGACGAAATTTATGCATTTGCCTTACATTGCTGTCCTCGTTGCAGGATGTTAAGGCACTCTGACGCTAACTTCGCTGGTCGTAGACTCTCTAATGTCAGAGTTCAGCAGTCCCTTCAATGTATTCCTGACTTTTGAAATTGTCTTACACATTATTTTAAAGTAACATTTTTTATAGTTATGAAAGAATTAAATTTTACCATTTGGCCGTATGCTTAGGATACCTTTGATTATAAGACCCTGGCTGCTGCACGCTTAGCCGGTTTGTAAATCACGTTTGCCTTGACTGGTTTGGTTCTCAGTTTTCTTGGATGTGTCACTTTTCAGTGTGTCGCAGATTGTTGAGCATACAGAAACAGACCCGCCGACTTCGTGGTGTATAGGCTAGTGCATAGCGGGGTCAGAGGGGTACAGCGTGCCGCTTTTGCAATCAGCCGAGTGTATTGTCTCTGTGACAGGAGTCTTGTGTTATATCGGACAGCAGCCATGAATCAAGCTCGGATGCTGCTCTGTTCCATCATCAGTGATGCTTTGGATGCAGACAGAGTGTCGTCTGTATTATACAGCAGCCTTGGCATAGATCACGGGACCAAATAAACACGTCATCTCAATCTGTCTATCACTCAAGATGATCTATCATTTTGTCGGACCGACCAGACTTAAATCCCTTGTTGCAGTTTCCCCGCAAGTGATGGGACAGCTCGGGACAGGATTATCTGATGTTAGATGCAGCCAAGAGTTATTGATAACGCTGAACCCTTTAACAGAATGCCGTATATAACAAATGGTGGCCACTACCAACACCGACACTGAATTATTGTAGTCTCAGACTTCATATATTTAATATAAGAGACATTACATTTTAAACGTTTCTCTTTCCACATACTTAATCATCCTTTCCGGGCACACACACGTACAAACAACAGACACGTATGTGTCTGGTGTGTGTTTATATGTGTGTGTTTGTACACAACATACCTCATGATTTTTTTGTCGGACATTTCGGGAATGGAGCAAGGAAGAATCATTTAGATTTTGGACTGGGTCCGATTTATGATCCGGATCCAGGGCGAACTTCCGGGAATATATAACATGGGAATTAAAAATGCAAAGAATTGTTTTTTTTTGGGGGGGATGGGGGGGTGTGGGGGGGAGGGGGTGGGGACTAATGCACCAATGGGCATGGGCATATGGAATCAATTTGTGAATGAAAACACGGAATGCCGAGTATCCCACATTAAGGACCACCTATATGGCGGAGGCCTGCATTCCTTAGCATGCATATTTCAAGTTGGTTTTTGCTGATTTTTTTCGGAAACAATCTATCAATTTATGAAATTATTGCCAAATTTTAGCCTGCACCCTATGTGGAGCAGACAATGTGCAATACATCATCAAAATATATACCTCCAAACCCGCCGGATTATCATACAAAGCGTCGTCGTTCCATATTTTACTACAGTGTTCGTCCTTCAAGTGTTTTACGAATAAAACCGTTAATATGTAATAAATCCGGACCTACAATCGCTCAATGACGTCTTTTAGTAAGCTGGACGAAATAAAGTGTTTATCGGCGTGTACCAGACTTGTTGGGGTAATTAAAGCGCCACTGTAAAGCCGACCTAACTGTGTGATCCGCTTTGTACTGTAAACATGAAAGCCATCGCTATATACGGTGTGTGTAATATATTTCTTGGAATGGTCCCTTCGTCATGTTACTAGAACATTTCGCTGGTTGCTTCCAGAAGAAATATGTCTTCAGATCAGAATTTTAATATAGGAGCTCTAGTCTTCTTTTGTATTGTTGAAATGCAGTGGATTCATAGCGCTAACCCCTTGTCGCAATAATATAATATGTTAAGAGGGCTTATTTAATACGTGCATAAACATAACATAAACTAGTTGACTACATAAGCGGTCGTTTAACTATTGCAGTCTGTTCAAGATATAACGGGCCTCAAATTGTATTTAATTTTCCATTTTTGGTGGATTTAACTAATTCATTCAATGCAAGTTTAAGTAAGTATGTACACCTGCAGGATCCCATTACTGTTCCGGATTTCGTGACGAAGCTGTGACACATCTGAGGGTACCTTATATACGGATCTTGCGTGTGTAATTTGTCCCATTGATTGGCCATAACACTGAGGAACCCCCGAAAGGCGCACTCTTTTGTAACTGACACACGCCTATGGTGCACAGTATTCCCATTAAGCTTGCACAGCGTTAACCCTGGGTCCGGAAGACCGTGAAAAAATATCACCGCTCCTTGGCTTAAGGCGCTGTCACACTCTAGCGTATAGAGCCAGCGTATGAGGAACGTAAGGACTTTTTTGGCATACGCTGACATACGCTGAAACACGCTAGGGGTACGCTGGAATACGTTTCTAGTACGCCGGGGTACGTCGGCGTACGCTGATGTACGCTGACGGCAAAAAAAATTTTTGAACATGCACAACAATTTAAGCGTATGCCGACGTATGATTTTTACGCTCCTAATATGTTCCTCATACGCTGAACACGCAAGAGGTACGCTGAAGGTACGTTACTCATACGTCGCGTACGCTTCTCATACGTTAAAATAGACTCTAATTGAGTGAGTCAGGAAACCTAGCGTTAGAGGAGCGTATAATGAACGTGTGTCTGACGTGTGTCTAACGAATGGCTAACGTGATGATGGTAGTTCTGACGACAGTCTAACGTACTCAACTTATGCCCAACGTGTTCTGAGCGTACAGCCAACTTATCCCATGCGTATTACATGCGTATTTCTAGCGTATGGGGGTATATAAAGTCGCACATTTCCAAATCTGTATCAGTTTGTACCAGCAGTTCAGAGATGGAGGTTGGTGTGCTGCAACATCACCAAGATTTGTTACAGTAGGCAGTTGAGTATGCTGTGTACGCTCCTCATACGTTAGGCTGACGTTCCGCATACGTTTCTCATACGTCGGAGGTACGCTGATATACGTTACTCATACGTCGATATACGTCCAACTCAAATACACATCACATCACATACGCTCACATACGCCGACATACGCTATGCGTACGCTAATCATACGCTGCTCATACGCTGACGCTACGCTAAGCTCACGTTACTCTAACGGTCATTAACCGAAAATCGACCTCATACGCTGAAAGGTTGTGCGTATAAACAATTTTTCGAAATATTCGATACGTTCCTCATGCGCTGGCTCTATACGCTAGAGTGTGACAGCGCCTTAAAGAATCGAACTCATGATCTCCCGGCTTTGAGCCCTGCGCTGAACTTCTAGACCACAAAAACCGGCTTAAGTTTAACTCTGTTACTCGTTACATTTTTACGTTAAACCTTGATGCGAGTCAGGGCGCCGATTATTTAACATATTATTTAAAATTTTACAGACCATCGCATGAAACCTGTCAAATGAACATTAAAACATAGTGACACATTATCTGTTCCTGGTATATTACTTTATTGAACGAATGCCAGGTGGCGTATCTCAGGAATTAAGGAAGGTGTTGCCGTAAATACCATGGGGGGATTGATGGCGTCCCATCTTATTAAACTCATATTTCTACATGCTTTCATGCGTTGTCGTGGCTACCAGGAAAATGCCCTTGGGTTCATCTGTAGGGAGTGACATCTTATATATGTAACCCTTTACAATTTCTGATCTTATTTTATTTGCGAAAAAAAAAACCCAAGGCAAAACAAAGTAATGAGTCTACGTGAGATGCTGAAGAGGACGGTAGCACCAGATAAAAATGTCTTAAAACTTATTATTCACAAGAACTGGATTACAATTAGGGTGTCATGCCGTCCCCGCGGGTTGTCATACGGGACGTGATGGATATTCTTTTTCTGATTAATCCCAGTGTTTGTGACTAACTTATTGACCGAATCCGAGCAAAACGCCGGCTAATTCACAGCGCACTTCAACCGGCTGTGACACACGGGATGACTCAGTCCCAAAACTTTGTTTCTCGCGTCGCTAAATAATGTCTCTCAGAAACTCTGATAACAAACGGAAACTTAAATAGATTTGTCTACGCCGTGCAATCTTGCCTAAGAATTTGCTCCGTGGTATATTTAGTTGTCTCGACGTAATCACCAGATGAAAACAAGTTTGAATGCAAGCTACCATCCAGATTGACATCGTTTTCTCCCCACGATTATTATTGATTTTTATTTTGTTGTCCACCATTGACAGGACAGCTCGGGTTAAACGTCCCATTTGCTTCGAGGCATCTTAGACGATTTACCTGAATTATAAAAAAGCAGTTAGAATTGTGTATGATAAAAATAAATTTATGAAATAGTAAACCAGTATAAATGTAAACCGGCTTTAATTTCCGGCTTTGAATTGGTTTTCGACAGGATAATATCTGATTTCTTAAGATTACTTGTTTAATCAGATAGGATGATCAAAGGCATTTAAAGGTCTGTTGCCACTCTAACCTTGGATGGACACAAACCAAAGTCTTTACAGAACTCGAAAAAACAGCGTCTAGGCAAAAAAAGGTTTGCTTCTCAGCACTTTTTTCATAAATAAATGCGGGCGGATGTTTTTTATATATTTTAATTTTTGTTGTATGTTTCGATAAAAATATCAAATGATAAAGGAAAAGCATTATAATAACATATTTAATTTGCTAAACAAGTAAAAACACAACATAACAAAGGGAATATTATCAAAATTGATTGTTTTTATCTTCTTGAAAGAAATGTCCGAGCGGCTCGAGCTCGAAATGAGTAAGTTTCTATTGAAAACAAAAATAAAAATATTTGATGCGGGGGTTTAAAATTGACGCTGGCTGTGCCTGAGAAGCATACCTTTATTTAATTTTTATCCTTACAATCTTCATAAATAAAAAAATTATACATATTTTTTTTCGGAATTAGTAAACAGATACAGCATTTTCATCACACATTAGCACAATACGAGCACATTTCATAAAGTATCGTGCTTATTTCTCACAAGAATGATTAAATTTTTATTATTGTGGTTATATATGGTTACAATTATGTTTACAAATACATATCACATTTGCGCATATGCTAAAAAATGCATGGAACATTTAAAGTATTAGTATTCTATAACTTTGTTGCTTAGTAACAGCATGAGCATTGAACACTTTCCCTTTTAAATTCTCCATCTCTCTTTTTTATTTTTATATATATTTTTTTAATAATCTCACCCAAAGAAAGATTTTAAATGTTTTTAGCACTATGCATATCATGAGGGTATTATATTTGATGGTACAGAACTTTTTACGGAAGCATTCATATAACGTATTCATATTACGATATTATAACATTACTTTAGTTTTAGTATAATCGTTTTACCATTTAAACACTCTTTAATGATCCGTACATGATATAAATGGCGACACATTCAAAAATACCCAAAATAACACTGGTCACTGGTACAGGAATGTCATAATAAAATTTACTTAGGCTTGAAAAGATGTCAATAAAAATTTGATTGGCCGCTGAAAATAAAATCTGCGGATGTTCCTATATGGAGCTGATGCTACTCATTCTCAGATAAAAAAAAAGAAAACACTTAGTAAGGCCCAAGCTAGGCAAGCCCAAGGAAAACCAAGAGAACAATCTGTCAAATTAATAACACAAAGGTCATGATCGTGAAACCTACCGGCGTTCCGAAAGAAGTAAAAGTGCTCCTTGGCCTTACTTTGAGTTCCTAAAAATAAAGAAGAAAGGAGACCTTTTCCACCACATTAGCGACACCTACGGACAATGGTTGACACTGATTGTTCAGGTCAGGTACCTTTACATAGAAAAGTTGTATTTGATCATATCTGTATGTGTATCGCTTATGACAAGCATTTTTTTTATAAACAAACTTGACGTTGGGTGCTTCTGGCCTGTATATGTTTTGCGACCTGCCCCAGAAGCCAGCAAAAGATCTGTCAGGGACGCTTAATGCGCATACTCGTGTAAAAAACTGTATTGAAAAACAGGATGTGTTTTAGATAAAGCAGGATTTACACTGTGACACTGGGTGATAGAGATGCTTTATTATCTTGCTTTTTCATCATTGTGTGACTGGAATAATGGCCACTTCTATGCCAGACGGAATCTATAACATTTCTTTGTAGAGCTTTGTTGTGTTTTTTAAAGGAGTCGTATGATCCCCCGGAACCGACCCCGGGATATATTTCTTCATTCGTTTCTTTGATTAAATCTGTTTGCTGAGCCAGTTGCCATGAGAACGGAGGATTTCTTACTCTTAAACACGAGAGTGGTAACATGCTTCTGATTATGGTTGATGAAGTCGTGAAGAGAAAAGTACTACGTTTTCTACGAAAGAAATCCCTGTCCCTATTAGGTTAGCTATTGGTATAATAAGCTTAAATTTCACCCGGAAACGAGGTCCGTTCACTCAGATGTCTTCTGTCAGCCCATTGTTTTGCTACTGTTTGCAACAGACATGCTAAGCATAAAGAAGAGTACATTTTGGACATTTAAGGATAGAGTAAAATTTCCAGTGAAAATACTCCATTATTCCTTCAGTTTAAACAAGGTTCATTTACACAAACGAATGGAAAACCGATAAAACCTTATCTCGGCCAAACATGAAATGTTTTCAAACGCGGTTGTTTGTTTGACAGTTTGCTTGTTCGTTGGGTTAGATTTCCCCTTAACTCAATGGAGTGTTCTATGGGGTAACTCTAACTATCTACAATTTTAGTCTTTAAAATGTGTTCCAGTTGATAACAGACAAACCATTCAACCTGGTGTAGTTATCATGAAAGCTTAATAACGAGAGGATATTTTAGAAAGTTACGTCAATCAGGCAAACAGACTTTGAAACATAGCAGTTGGCTCAAGGTTACCGAAGTTTGTTATTATCCCTAGAAATGACAGGTTTAAATTTCATTCATATTACAGAAACCTCTGTCGAGTCTTATAAACTATTAATACAACTTGATTATAGGATGGGCATTCCTCATAGTTGATAAAGATATCCTTTATATTTATAAAGTTCAAAGCGTCCGTTAAATTAACTCGAAAAATAGGTTCTTCCCTTTTAAATGAATTTGTACCTGCTAAAATATTGCGCCGAAATCGTTTGCTTGCTCCTGTAAACAAGTGTTAAAAACAATTGACCATGCAGGCGCAATCACAGTCAACATAAACACCGTGCATGCATCGCCGAGCCACAACACGTGCCAATCAGGAGATGCCCTGACTGACGTGGCCCAAAAAAAAATGTAAAACATGTTTTCGCTGACTGAAACATCGCGTGTTAATTGAAGCTTACAATCGGACCTTCTGTAAGGCTGCAGATTGTGTGCCGGGATAATTTAGCTTGGAAACGTTTGTATAAAGCAAAACTGAACTGAAAGTGTAAAAAAAATTGGGAATGCTATTGCTCCTGATTATGACCTTTTAAAGGGACAGTTGAATTCAGAACCATGGTAAAAAATAGATCTAAGTGGAACGACACGGAGTATAACAGCTCTTGGTTGATATTCTTTATTCAGACTTGTCTTATGTATATCCTTTCATAAATACGTACTTATTTCGTTCAAATGAGCGAGACCGAACGTGTTCAGTTGTGCATCAAAAACATACAAATCCGGAATCTATAACCTGTTGTTTGATACCCTATTAATGGTCCACAGGCGTGTTTGACACCCTTCCGCCAGAGGTTCGCCTACTCAGAAGGAACCATTTCCAGTTCGAATATTGAGGGGATTGCCGGGACTCCTTTTCTCAGCTGTCAAACTTCAGAATCAAAATTCGTTACCATTCAAGAAAACACCTTTTGTTTACGTTTCACATGCGCCTGCATACACAATATTACTTATTCCGTTAAGTCCTTACCACAAAAACACCCATGTTTATGTAATCTGCCATAAAACTTTTTTAGCCAATGTATTTGAACGGATTACATTGCCCTTTAAACCTGTGACGATGGTAGGGAAGAATAACACTAGTCGTCCGATTCTGCACAGTGTGGCGTGTTTGATGTACGCAGTGTAACAGCTTCCCTTTTAAAGTGGTGGAACTAAATTATTCTATATAGTGCTTTCTACTTAGACCGGATAGTTTATTACAAACAATTCACAGATTCATATAGAGAAGGATGAGGCTGTGAAAATGTTTTGTCTCACCACATTTTGTCAAATAATACGGCATAATAGATCAATGTTACTTGGTAGTTTCATAATCTTATAATGATTTCACTTGTGTCTGTTTGTTTGTTGGATTTTTGGCAAGTTTGCGCAGAAATTATTATTAGTCACGAAACTTGAGGATTGGTGTAAGTAGACCGCAAAAAAAGTGTGTTGTGGATTCGGAGAAAGTGCTGAAGTAGTACCGTTGTTTTGCTTTGGCCGAGGTAGGCGCTCCACTGAGTGCCATTATGGTTATATTTCTGACTGACCATAATTGCAAGATGAGACTAATGACTGAACAAAATGCTTTGAAACGTTAATTCGTGGATGAAGGTGCGATCACCGGCAGAGTGTTCCTCCGGTTTTACGAAATACGGGTCTGATGAGCACAAGACTCACACTGCGGTCAAATTCCCACGGTGAAAAAGACTGTCCTAGTGTTACGGAACCTAATATAAACAGATCACGTATGCGTGATAAACACAAATTTTTTCAAGGAGATAAAAAAATCAGATTCTGTTACACTAGGCAGCGTGAAATGTCTAGGGGAATGAATGAAGAAGTCAGTGCTTTTTGTTAATAAATAACTATAATTTATTCTTAAAACAACCCTAACAGTACAATACACTAAATCAATACAATTATACAGTAAAACAGCGGTATAACAACAAATCAATACAATCACACAGTAAAATACACAAAGTGCACAGTACCTGGATACCACCACCGTCACAACGATAAGTTCTTTAAATGTATACTCTCGGAGAATGACAGTCCAGTGTAAAGCTCTTGTAACAATCCAGAAAGTAAACTGAAGTCCAAATGCACGAAATCCAGGAGAAAGTCTGAAGAAAATCTATAATTGCCGCACTCGTCGGATAAGGTCCCCGAAACTGACACACACGCTTCTGCGTCCGCTGGAAATCTTCTCTGCTGCTCTCTCTCGGCTCTAAAACACAGCCCCTTTATATACTCTTCACCCCAAGCCGAGAATTTTCCACTTCTCGAACAGTCCAAAAGATCTTACAACACACAGTAAACACACGCCACAGGAATCATCTAGAAGAACTTCGCTATGTGTGTCTCCACATACCATGGTCTACATGTGAGCTCGCCCCAAGCTAGCATGACAACAAGAGTTCAACCAGCACGGACCAAACCGAGAATGCAACAAGTGGCCAGGCAAGAGCGCTACAACACGAGTTACGCCCGTATCACACAATAAAAAGGGCACCTGTAACACTCGGAGTACTTTCATAATGTATTTCCGTACCCTTATCAGGCCCTGACATCGCAGAAATCTCGAAACCGCTCATCGGAACCATTATGCGTACACACTTAGGTCCGGATGTCAAAAGTCGCTTGTCGGAATTAAGGATATACCTTTAGTTATATCACATTTACACTACGTGTAATATAATTGCGTTGTTTCAATAATGAACAGTTTTTATATGGCGCATTTACAAGGAATGAAAAAATGAGAATATATAACATAGGCAAATTATTTAGACGGTGTAAATACACAGACTAGCAGGCCTTCGCCTTAGACAGTCAATGCGTTAAAAAACAGAAACTCGCATGCAGACTTGTTTCTAGATCGTTAAATTCCGTCGATGAGACGTCAGGGGTACCATAGCCGGGAAACCTACCACGAAACGGTTACAGTATCATAAAGCTGGTTTTCCCTGAGCGGTTTCCGATTTCTCTACTACATGACCCACATGGGGCCCGTCCACTTCCCGTGCCATTAGCGTCATGCATATCAAGCCAACTAAAACCTTTTTTTACCCGGGGCCGGCTCCTATTTCACCGGATGAAAGAAAATCACGCTAATTTCACAAAATGGCGGGACATGCACGAAATATGGCCCCAGAGATAGATTTCTTAATGGTTTAATGCCCACGAGGGGGCGTTTACAGGAATTCTTCCAGGGTCTGTAGTTTTAAGAGCCATTGAATCCGCATGGTCGGTTTGGTTCTTAGTGATCCAAGCAGAATTATTGGATGTTCTTGTGACGTAGATCTTTCCTTATATACGCTTGAACTGAGCGCCATAGAACACAACAAAACATGTCACCTTACATCAAGCAAACCCTTTTTTATTACCTCGCCCTCAGACCTGACGTGTTTTCATTCATCAATATGCTACACATGAAGATTGTCGTACTAAGCACAAACTAAAGAAAATTGTATGTTTAGCTAACTCCATTTCTGATCGCACTTATTTTTGCCACCCTATTATAGAAAAAGGAAATATTCATGAAAACAATTTATGTTTTTTTGGTTATTATTTTAATTATTTTCAACCAGTTTCAGAATGAATGTGATGCCTTTATCCATTCTGTCTAAGAAAATATATACTGTATTCAGTAATATAATCATAAATTCAGCGAAGAATGATTGTTTTAATATGAAGTGAATAGTCTTTTTATTAGTAATCAAATATGGCCTAAAATTAATTTGTTATACAAACATCGGTTATTGTGTGCTAATTTAAATATTGTTTAAAGGTATGTTATTAAATTCAGTAAAACATGGGCCAAACATCCTATCCATATAAGCTTCCAATATTGTTGCCATTTTAACCATGAAACACTTGTTGTTGACAGCGGTGCATTCGCTTCGTTTCCATGTATTCTACTGAAGGATATCCGAGAAAAAAAAACAATTGCTCGGGTCAAAATGGACCATTTTCACAGACCAAGTGATTATACACTAAAATCACTTTTGAGTGAGGCTTTGAGAACTTTTTTTTATTTCCAATGGCCAGTCAAAACAGGGAAGAGTAAATCATGCTAGCTCTGAGATGACCCGTGGGCGGTGATATACAGGAACAAAACTGTCATGACCGTAGTTGACATGAGCCCAGTTGACATGGGCCCAGTACTATAGCATTGGTTCTGATAGATATTGTTGTGGTAGACCCTACGCGACATATTGAAAATACTTCAGGACAGTTGCTTGACAAAGATTGAGTGCCACCACCGGCAAACACATATGTTAGTACAGTTTAGACAAGAAGCCATTCTGTTGGCTTTGTTATCATGTGATTTCCCTGGCTATTTCTGAAACGAGTTTTTTTAGTCATTACATATTTTACATCAGAAATGCTATAATTCAAACAGATTTACAGAATATAAATTTTACTGGCCCCTTGAGCAACAAGACCAGGACTTTTGTAATGTACCAGTGACCTTGATTACCATATCAACGCGACAGAGGTCGCTTCAGTACTAAAGCTGCCAATGGCATTGTTGCTGCGTTGCATGAACACAAGGCCGTTTGCTTTTTAATGTTTCTAAGATATAATGCTGTTCTCGGATTAGTAATTTAGTGTAAACTAAATTGGTATGACATGATATATCGAAACGAAAATTATGGTAAACGTCGTGTGTAACATAACCCCATGTTGCCGTAATAGCCAATAACAACGGTAGCATTTTACTGCAATGAAAGAAATGTGCCATTTGTACTCTGTGCAATGGGACAAAAGCGCCGCCACCCACTCTCTTAGGTAAATTATCATCCCTTTGTTTACCAAAAGATTATATTCATGCCATTTCTCGCGGTGAAAAGAATGTTTTATCTCCGATTATATCAAGACTACTCAACTTGCTCGTATATATTTTTCTCGGGTTTTCAGTGGGTACAACTGATTGTTGCACCGACGTTTAATATTGTTTTACCCATCAACGACTTATGCTAGGAGGGATACTGTAAACGCCTGAATAAACCGAAAGGGTTTATAACATATGTTTTTCTTAGTCTATATTATACCACCAACTACAATTCTGTGGATCGTTGATAGTTTACATCTTATAGGGGCCTATTTCGATATCATATATAAATATATAACAGGATGAAGACGCCGTAGTGTTGACTAACTGTTTAATTCAACCACGAGCTTTCGAAGCTTATAGCTTCTTCATCAGGTGTCAAGTGGAGAGGTTAAGAAATCGGCTGTATTATATATCTAATGACCATAATGCATGGTATATTGTAATTGATCTGTGATTGGCTACTGTGAATTTGACCATGTTCACCCAGGTTCCGAGTGTTTCATTGTTATTTACCCATAATGCTAGGTTATGAGTGTCCCGGTTATGTTGAGTTCATGTCCTCTGACACAATAAAGGTTTGAAGTTCATTATGCTCATCGGCTTAATGTTGATGATGATTGACGACTAATGTGGCGGCGATCTGGTTGTGCAAGTCCATGATTTTGAACAGAGATAATCCATATATAAATGGTATATTAAATGATATATTAAATAGTCTGTATCAGAAAGTTTATGTATATAATGAACTCAACATAACCGGGACACTTATAACCTTTCTTAACAGATATTACCAGCAGTTCGCTTATATGTACGAATGCTAAGTCCGAAATCACGTTAAAAGATCATCCTCGACTTGTAGTGAGAATTAAACATGCTTATCAAAGGTATCTTATTTCATTTAACTCCGCTAGAAAACCATGTATCTGACATATTTGTCGTGACTTTGAAACTTGTTACTGAAACCGGAACCGGGTGTAAGACAGGATTATCGGCATTAACATAAACTTAGCAATTTTGAACGGCTATTTTGTCATTTTTTAAACTGGGTTAGTATGTGCTAGGGAACACAACAACACGCCGTATAGGACAAAGCCGACATTTCAGACCTTGCATTACCCGGCATTTCATACAATTAGGTCAGGTAGATATGATGTCCCCATGGACCTTAAACACTAGGTTATATTCGTATCGCGAGTGCAACGCCCTGGCTGAGGGCTCTTTAATTCTACAAATAAGGCAGGTGAATAGGTGGTTTTTATTCAGCGCATGAAAGCTCATGGGTGCCTTCTCAGTTATACAAGAAATTAGTTAAGGGATCCCATCTCAAAGTACAAAAGTAAACTGATTAGACACGGCCGATGACAAAGCTTTATGTACGTCTTGCCTTAACGTCTCTTGCTCGGATTAGCTCCGTTCTTAATCCTTTTGGGATGAGCGGATTTCTTTCTTCTACGTCAGCTTAACCTTCTCAAATGTCTAGTGTTTCTGAGACACTGGTTCTTTCCAGAGATTATCCACCGGAGCACCGATCGTTATTGACTTACTGCGTGGGTGTTTGAAATTTTGCTCATAACAAAAATGTCGTTGTTGAGATCCTCCTACGTGTAAACGGATATTGAGGAAAATAGTTAACCCCTTGGCATTTGTGGTTGTCAGTTATATTTAAACTGGGAGTTTCGATATATATATATATTATCTTTTTTTCATAAAAATGAATGGGATACCCGCTCTTTACCTCTGAGCGGCAATGTAACTATACATCTCCTGGGGAAGGAAAACTAAGTAAAAGCTGGCGTCAAATTTGATTTGCTGATTTATTCAGGGAACGTAGGTTCAATTTTTCTCCGTCTAATGTTGTGTCTGTAATGAAGAACAGAACAACCGAACCACCGACTCGACGGACTACCATTAAATCTGTGCCGGTATCATATGTAATTAAATTATGTAAATCAGCCTAGGGACTTTTAGTATTTTGCCAACATACGTTTCTTATGGGACACAATGAAACGATATATAAATGAATATTAAAAAACAGCTGGGCTACGAAATATTGGTGTTTCTTCGGCGGCAATAGCCAAGTGTTTCAATTTGAAGAAAAAAATGGGACCGCATTAGGTTTCCATTTCGCGGCCGAGACGCTAAAATGCTCAGTTACCGTGAAGCGGGATTCGATAGGGCAGTTTAACACTGCAGATGTCATTGTGATTTACACAGACGGCGGGAGTATGGGCTTCAATGTGCGTTGATGCAGCAGTCCATCTGCGCGGAAACACTGACGCTTACTTACAGGGTTGAGACCGTCTGCTCTGTGAAAGCTACAGCTCACGAAGCATGTGACACCGCGAAACCAAATCTGGTATCTGAGGCAGAGATGGTAAGAAATAAAAAAGGACATTCATCGCAACATCAATTTAATGATCCAACGAAGCAAAAGGTGGAAAAAATCCGAGCTGAAAACGTCTGAGCCAACATGGTTGACAAAAAGTGCAGACCAGAGCATGTCTAATCAAACTATTTTTGCTTGATCCTTGTCCGTTCTCTGACTTTGCTTTAGGAAAAGGTTTTAATCGATGTTTACTATCTATCAGGATGTTAACGGTATGCACGAGGGGCGGATCCAGGATTTTAGGAAGGGAGGTTTACAATGAACTCCACAAGACTAAAACATTATAAAAAGTCTACAATTCAAGAAAAGGAGTTTAGCCTTATATATTCAGGAAAACAATGCAAGAAAATGCAATTTCTCGAAGTGAGGGGTTGCAACCCCCCCCCCCCCCCCCCCAGTGTCGATGACGAAACCAGCTAGTGAAATATGTCTGGCCTCGCAACAGATATAGCGGATCCGAAAAAAAACTCTGACAATTTTACTTCAGGGCGTCCAATATTAGTTTTTTCACCCAACATTCATTCATTCGTGAAGCAACTGGCGGAAAACAGGTCCGCGATACAATCTGTGTTTTTTTCCCCAATATATAAAAAAAATCAAATTCATCCGTAAAAGTATGTCTTTTAAAATAACCTGGAGCAGATTGTATATTTGACTAATCTGTTCTTATTCAGGATTATTTTCCTTGTTGACATGAACAAATGAAACAAATGTCTCTCGTGGACCAAAGCGAGAGTTCTCCGTAATTTGATTTTCTCTTATAAATTTACAAGCTGATAAATACGGTAACCGGGCTTTTTTTATACGGTTTCGGGGGATGTATTAAATGAGATGAGGAATGTTGGCTCATTTTTTATTAAAAAGTTAAAATAAATATAGATTTTCACTGGGATACTGTCTCAATGAGATTTGTACAAATGTTTTACAGTTATTTTCATACATCGGTATGTTTGCCTTGAACACCTGGTCAGTAATGATGTTTACATTTGCGAACTGGAATGGGACGCGAGGACATCCAAATTTTTGAAGATCTTTGACTGGTAACTATATTATTATAGTTAAACGTATACAGCTAGATTGACGACATGAAAGTAATTTGAACGTTTGTTTTTAGGGCAAGGAAGCTGTTTCTGAAGAAAAAAAATGGGAGTATGCATACCTCGTTAGTAGCATATCCAACCTAAGAAAAGGTCCCCAAGTCAAGAAAGGGTGGGGGTCAAACTCACAAACATTGGTCTGAAACCCTTTAAAAAGGGTGCGCCCCCCCCCCCTCCCCGACTTCCGATCTGCTTCTGCAATTATTGCATCCTAAAATAAGAAATAAGTGCCAATGTATCGAGTGTCACCTGCTTTTCATATTTACAAGGGATGGATATCGCCTACCAATTTCGTATTTTTTTTGCGATATTTGGTAGAATATTGCGACACGTACTGTGATATTTTTATTGTATTAATATATTGAAAATAATCGTTTTCTGTATGATATTTATATATATATATATATATATATATATAATTATTATTTTAATTATAATCATTATAAAGATTATTATTTGATTGAATTAACAATTCTTTATCATATTTAATATAATGACACAATAAAACTTTTTGCGGATCATTTTTTTTCAAACAAGAAATATGGCAACATTATTTACTAATGTATACTTTTGACAGTACCCGAAGAAACATTGAAAATCAAGGTCTTCTTTAGGCCATACATGAGCAAATAACTTGCCAGTTAAGGAATTCTGGACTGCTGTTTAGCTCAAAGTGGGATATGGTGCGCAAAAGTACAGCCGTGTATTCCACATCGCATGACTGCCGTTATTAAACAATAATACTGTTAAGTTGACACATGATTTTCCTGCATCTATTATAAGATGTCAGGAGAGAATATTAATGAATGATTAATTATTATGACCTTGTTGAACACTCTTTTTACATATCAATATATTTCTCGTATACCACTAAGTCATCTAGCTGACATGCAAATTCCCTGGTGTATCAGGCCTACTTAAAAATTCAATACATATGTACTTAACGTCAACTGACACGGTGTCATTTAAGCCTGTCATTAATACCAGCCTATTTTGATGTCTAAAGTATATCAGAAACGTTGTGTTTACTAAACAAAATCAGTTTTAGGCACATTAATAAAAGATAAGAAAATATCGATATTCGAAAACTATATCACGATATGCAATATGCCAATCACTCTATCGCGATATACCGACATATCGATAATATCGACCAGCTCTCATAATTATTTATCCTGCAAGAGGTTCAGTGACAGGGTCAAATGTCAGGTCAAACATGCTTAAATTTGTCACTGACAGCAGGGGTACTTTTATTCCCAGGCACAATACACCTTAATCCTGCGCTAGAGGGACTACGCAGGAATTTCGGTCTTCGTCGAAGCCAGTTCTCATATCGGCGAGATCACTGCGGGGACAATTAACTTTAAAAAGGAAGCATAGCACAGTGCCATACGCAGCGCTGTTTCAGAGAACGTTGATGACAAATGTGGACCAACTTCCTTGTATAAGTTTAAGAACTATCGGTCAATTTGACCTATCCATGAACTCCATGAACATATATGACCTTTATCGCATATTCATTCAATGAATAATCATAAGCATTGGACTAACAAGCAACCAATCAGGTGATCTAAACATTGTAAAGCGTCAATCATCTGACAAAAACAAAGTTTTGCATAATTTGACAGGGCTCTGTCAAACAGAACACGTGTAGTCTGAACCAGTAGGCAGTACCCAGGTCGGCATGTTTTCCGGGATATTTTTTTTTATAAAACGGAGACATTATAAAAAATTCTAGGCTATAGGCTGCAGGAGCCTTTCCTCTTGACTACTGTGTAAATAATAATGTCTTACCTGGCTTTTTATTCGTATGAGACAAATAATCCAAAATATTGCAAAACACTACAAAAGGACTGCGAACTGAGGACAGCAATACTAACTGATGACGTCAGTCAATACGACGTTTGTGAAGTCATTATTATATTATACGCAGCTCTCGCTACCATAGGCATGGAAGAACTTCTGTGTAGGAGCGTTTTGGGGTTCATTGTAATAATTAGCTTAAAAGGGCGGAGCATTTGAGCTTTGGTGGATAGGTAAATTAACCTCACCATGAACTTTACGTGACTTTAATTGCATATTCATTTATTGAATAACCATGGACATAATTGTTCTGTGCAGCCAATCAGGTCGCCGATATTACTGTAAACCGTCAGTCGCCTTACAATAACAACATTTGCATAATTTGTGAGACATCTCCCAAACGGAACACGTGTAGTCCGTACAAGTACCCTATAGTCCATTTCACCACCTGCTGTCCACCTGTTTTTTGTAGATGATTTACTTAAAAGTTTATATTTTTCAATATTTTCCAAGTAAACAACATATGGAAGTTGCAACCTGATATGGCACCTGATATTTTACAATAAATCCCCTGTTCATGTTTCACAACATTGTAGTCTCTTTATCATGATCTGGCAGATATTGTGTGTCCCTCCATAAGTAGCCATCTTTGTTTTAGCTGGTTATATTTCTTAGAGTGTTTACATGAGATCATCCAATCAGCAGCTGTCAGTTGAGGCTGTTTTTGAATGTTACCAATGGCGTTGACCGCCATAAGTGGGTCTGATATGTTGTAAAATGTAGACTGATTTCTCATATTTTCAGAAAATTCTGTTACTCAAATAAGGAATAAGGTAGGACCTTGGTTACCTAGTTGAAAATTAGGTTCTGTAATCCTCTCCTCTACACTATATAATTGTTTCCCTTGAAATGTAACAAATAAAAATGTTCATAGCAAAAAACAGGTGGACATGAGGGGATGAAACGGACTATATAGTCCGTCCCAGTACCCGTGTCTGCATGTTTTTCTGGAATAATTTTTCATACGTGTAAAGCAGTGTAAACCTTTCTTGTCCGAAGGCTGTAGGAGCTATTCCGCCGACTACCTGCGTAAAAAGGAATACCTTACCTTGCCTTAATTTTATATGAGACAAATAATCCAAAATATGACAAAACAAGCTACAGCGTTTACGACTTATTCCTTGCCTGAGAACTGATAATAAACAAGCCAGTCAAACTTATGACGTCAGTCAATTGATGGTGACGTGCGACCGATCACTGTGATGTCTTTGTGACGTCACTGTTGTCTAACAAACACCAAACGCAGCCATAGACATGGAAAGTGTAACATGGAGGAATGTACTGTCTAGCATTGCCGGGAAGAGGCCATTCATGGTATTTCAGCAAAAATAACGCAAAAGAGTCGCAAAGTAAATACGTTTTTCATTATATATAACAACTTTACACAAAATCGGCGGAATATCTGTATATCTGCTTCAGGCCAAAGGGCATTTTTAAAGAATATTTTAAAAATAATTATCGCGAAAAAACATGCGGACACGGGTACTGGGACGGACTATAGTAGTCGGCATGTATTCAGGGATATTATTTATACAAAGGAGACAGTATAAAATTCCATGCCAAAGGTTGCAGGAGCCATTCCTCTAACTACCGAGTGAATAATAATGTCTTACCTGGCGCGTAATTCGTATGAGACAAATAATCCAAAATAAAGCTAAACAGTTCATAATAACTGCGTTATACTCAACAATTGTGGAGAACAGAGATATGGCGATTCCAGTTGATGACGTCATCGATGCGACATCACATGTCATCGACCTTTGTGACGTCAGTATTGTGTTGTGAAGACCTCATGCAACCAAGGGCATGGAAAGCCTTCTGTGAAGGAGCGTTTCGGGGTCTCATTATCATAATAAGGTGAAAAGGGTGGCACATATGGGCTGTGGTGGTGAGGTCAATTTCAAATGTTTTATCATTGGTTACGGAAAGTTTGATCACCTAATCTGTGTGGTAATATCTGACCAAACTTTAGCCCCTAACAAGCTTGTTTAAGATGTAATATATCAAATAAAGGTTTGAATTTAATTTAAATGAAGAAAATGCGGCATATATTTTTAATATTATAAAACATCAAGAATTGGCGTACTATGAAAAATGAATAAGGTTTATTATATAATGAAAATCAATGGCATATTGGAGTAATATTATATTATATTATATTATATATTACTATGTTGTATTATGTTATATTATATTGTATCATTAATATCCCATTGTGTCTAGTTTGAGCGCTCTAGAAACAATTCCCGGAGCCCCACGGACTAACGGTAATACATTTCAGGTTCCCAGTCAACAGGAAATTAAGACTGGCAGTAACAATAGCCAGGAAAAAAAGTGCCTTCCGATTAACTCGGCGCAGTGAGATCCTTCAAGCTGAGCTGCTCCTGTATAAAGATTGCCTTTGGCGGTGTAGCTTTCTACTGAAATTGTTACTTACACCGGCTGTTTATGAATAATCTATAGACCGACGCCTCCTAGCTCGTTACCACGACTTGGTATCCAAGCGGTGAGGCACGAATCTTGCTTAGTTCTGGTTGGTAATAGGTGCAGCCGCCACCGCTATTCCGCTTTGAGATATGCGGCCTGCATGCTCCCGACTTTAAAAGCTGTCTTTTTGGATTATTGAACTGTAACCATATGTTTCTCAGTTTATCCTCAGATAATTTCAATGTACAATATTAATGTATCCTATTGAATACTGACTTACGTACATAATGTATTATATAATATACTGTTTTATTTATCATTTCGTAATATTCTGGATCATCACACCTGGAATGTGATGTTGGTCTAATAAATTGCGAAGTCAAAAATCTAATAAGCAGATACAGACCGATAATATAAATAAATCTCTTTGCGTGACACGAGGAAACCGGCTTCTGTGATCTGCATCATTGGGGATATTTACACAGTTCGCTCCCACCAAGGACTAACAAGGTTTATAGCCGTGTTTCTCACAAAAAAAGGGGTGCGCGTTTCGGGGGTCCCTCTGAAGTATGACTATACTACACTACAATACCCGCAGGTGCAGTAGTGATCGCGCCTGGTTAACACCATTATATAGAATGTGAGGATCCATGTGCTATTGTCCCTTTCACGTAGTATGAAACCGGAAGGGAATTCTGCTGATGTACATAATCAGTTAAGCTAGCATAAAGAAATGGAGGCGGTTACCTCCAACAAATAATTAAAAAAAGTGGCCCAAATGATTCGTGTATCTTATATAAATTGTGTCATACTATTTTTTCAAGAGGGAGAAAGAGATTAAGAATGAGAGAGACCTGTTTTAAGTAACCTCTCAGTTAAAGACGCCTCTGTATAATGGGCGTATAAAGCAGGTCCAGTCAAAGTCAGTAAAAGGGAGTTGGTGTCCCCATGTAATGTGGTATTACGTCTTTTCCTGGCACAAGATTAATATTGGCAAGAAACAAGATTTCGTTTCAAATGTTTACCACATTTAACCCCATAAATGTGAATTAACCATGTTTTATATATGCAATAATTCAAAAGTCGTCTATGTCTGCTTGAATTTGTATTAGTTCTTCCGAGATTAGGCGTATTGACCGTAACAAAATTCCTGTGAGAGTTAATAAAACTGGGTCTCTGCACGAGCATCTGCGTTCAAAAAGGTCATCAGAAAACAAGTAAGTCAGACCTTCACCGTGTCCCTTATATGTACTGAATTGATTAGATATATAAGGATATTTATCTCCATGGTAACGTCAGGTAAACTTTCCATAAAAGATCGTGTTCTTTGTAGGTGCTGCCTCGTCGTGAACGGGGATCATTGATCGAGTTATATTTTAAACTATATGGAAAAAACGATATTCGGAAAAAAACTACCAAGAATACATATCTGTATCATCAAAACTAAAAAGTTAATAAAGCACATTATTCTCTAGCGGCGGAGGCAGAAAAAGGAGGTTTCTACTTTGGAAACCTACAGGAAATTAGTTTCTTTTGTCTGTAAATATTTATCAATATTCCTTAAAGTGAGTATGGCTAGCAACGCTATGTCTGGAAGAAAGATTGCTGGAACTCAAGATTAACACGGGCCTGGACATGATGGTACCGGAGATATCTTTGATAAGTTTGTTCTAATCAATTCTAAAACACGGGCAGGCTTAGGATATTAAACAGGGGCAGGCTTTGGATATTAAACAGACAAAAAAGGCGCTTTCAGGTTGAGGACATTTTAGTTGCTGGGAACAAAGGCGATCGATACACAGCTATGCTTTTGAGAGAAACTAGCGCGTCATCTGATTAGAGTGACTGTAAATGGCTGATGAGATGTCAGCGTTCCTTATCAGTTTCATTGCAGAACTGAAACCTTAGTTATATAATGAAGAAGAATCAAATATTTTCGATTAAACATAAAACTAGAATATGTGCATTAACAGGAATGCAGGCCTCCGCCATGTTGGCGGTAAATAATTGGAGGTACTCCACAACTGTTTATATTCTCCTATTGGCAAATATTCCCAGGTTCATTGTTGTATATGTTCCAAAACAAGTGGTTGCATTCATTATTCCGCCCGTATTTCTATCTTCAGTCAAGCATAAGTGACTGTACATTTGTGAATATTGCTGTAAGTACTTCCTTGATCCGTATCTTAAGATGGACCCACACCAAAATATAATCGATTCTTCATTGGCCCATTCCCGCGGTGCCCTAAAAATTTCATTATTTTCCGTACATGATGTTTGAGTTATGTTGTGAGCGAACACACCCACACACACACCATTACACACACACACACGAACGGAAATGAACGCATACTATTCTGGCGGAGACAACGAGATCTAACCTCTATTTACCTTTCATATATCATCCAAATGGTTAAAGTATTTAATGCGAGACAGTCACCACGGCTCAGATAGTCGGACGTGTCATTGTATCCCACTATTACAGCGACACCGGGAATCGAACCTGGGTCGCCATCAGAGAGAGCCGAATCTTTTACCACTCGATTGTCCAATGACTGACTTGGTTATCAGTTTTGTCTATCTGTTAATGCATTAGGCAGAGTCTTGTGTGGTTCAGCAATACCATTGGACTGACAGAAGTCCATTGTATACTGTTATATGGTGTGCCCAGCATGGTCCAGTAAGGGTAAGGGAGATGTACTGTTATATCGTAGTTTTCGGATAGATCTTTTATCGAAGAAATTCGGTACAGATATAAGAAAAGAACACGTTAATTATTCCCGGAGGCAAGATCCGTCGTATCTAAGATTTCAATAGAGATCATAATAATAATCATTTACGTCGGTTCTTACGGACCTCAGCGCCACCTGTTGGTGATGGTTAAAACCATTGCATTTACTTAAACCGTAAATTGTAATATAAATCTTTTTATTATGCAACATTAGTATATCTTTATCAAGAAATTACCAGACTGTCAGTGAATTTTAATGAAATAGCAACCATTCACATTACACGTATTACCCATGCACGTCGCACGAGGACACGGTTGTAAATTTATCTGAACAGGAAGTGTGTTTTCTGAATGAAGTGGTTACCATGGTTTATCGTTGTCTTAAAATATAAACTATAATTTTCTTTTGTTCATGGATTGTACAATTTGCAAAAATAACTAATACGAGGCACTTTTGCGTTCGGCAGTCTGTAGAGGTGATGGAAACAAGAGGGTCTGGAGAAATACCCCTAACTTGCGCTGCCTACCACAGCACACTCTCATAGCAACGCCGGGGACCGAGCCCGGGTCTCCAACGAAGATGGCCGAGAGTGTTACCAATTAATAGTATACACAACACTGAAGTCTTAAAAAAAACATTTTTTGACATTGGTCCGCTGAACTTAACAGCAGTGCTGAAAACAATCGGAATTATATAAATTTGTCTGTACATGCTGAATGGGATATACCGGTAAATTAATTGTGTAAATGAATAAAAAAATAACACAGTTCTTTTAGGAGAACTTTAGGAATGAATTATGCATTATCTTCCTCATCGCATCGGCCTAATATTTACCCGATGCCGGTGTCACATCGACTTCTTGCAACGTTGTGTCCTTATTTTTTGCCAGCCCTTCCCTGCGAGGTCGTCTGTGTTCTACAAATACTGCTTCAATATCCGCAGGGGGCTCGTTAAATGCTCATCTGAGAGAGTGATCCGAGCCCAAACCTAGTATGAATGTCTTACCCTAAGATGGCCGCTGACCTTACAATATATCGAACATGTCCCCTAATTCACCGTAAGTGCCGTATTTGGAGCAATATACGAGAGCTGCACCATTCACATTCTTCGATTCTCGTTTCGTAAACTGATTTTAATGGCCATCCTTGTACTCCGAAGATTACTTTCATTTTCAAGTGTCGCTTATAAAGGGAGCGTAGATTCCTCGGCTCCTTTGAAATTATGAAAGCATAAGTTCAGAAAAGATGTAAATCAGTGACCAAGCAGCTACATTATGGTCAAGGTCGGAGAGAAAAAAGGGACAGAGTCGTTCCATTTCTTCTTATTTGTCTTTTATGCCTTTTTAATTGAAGAGCCTTAGTATATTAAGCCGTTTTTTTCTTATATATACATATATATATATATGTATAAAAATATATCATGTATATATATTTGTCATATAACGCGCAAATATATATTTACTTATATATATATATATATATATATATATATATTTAATTATATATAGGTATATAGGCATATATATATTTATCATATAACATATCATATCATATATATATATATATATATATATATATATATATATACGAGAAAGCGAGAGAGAGAGAGAGAGAGAGAGAGAGAGAGGGAGAGAGAGAGAGAGAGATGGCACATAAATTCCCTACCAATATTCCTCTTCAATCCGAATGGGAATCGAACCCGTGACCTTCCGATTTCCTGTCGGCTTCCTTTACGACTGGGCTACCATAGATCCCCAAATCCTTTGTATATTAGCACACGTTTAACTTAAGAAGAACTTTGGAACTTTTGAGCTCAAGTAGATCAATGATAGAGCAACCGACAGCAAATCATGACGTCGATTTATATTTAGAGTGAACCTGTAGATTTCTGTGTATTCATGTTTCATTTCTATATACAATAAGAACCACCAAGGCATAATATATATATATATATATATATATATATATATATATATATATATATATATATATATATATATATATATGCTTTGGGACTTCATCCCTGGTGCTCTTGGTCTCCTTTTCATTCATGTCAACCAGATTTTATTTCTTTATATTCTGCTGTAAGATTATTCCCAGACAGAAAATACCTGATATAACTTGCGAAAGCAACAAAGACAACTGTTATAAGAAATTGCTCGTACGGCTGATCGCCTTAGACCTGACCTGACTGTACATTGTATTTTACGACAGTGACAAATTGCTTTGATGGGGGTGAGCAAATAACGTTAGCTTTTATAACATGGTGAACCACAGCATACACTGACTGAATACTTATTTTATGTACTTATCTAAGCACTTGAGTACTTATCTTAGCAAGATAGGAACAAAATCAGAATAAAAAAAAAGTAAAAAATAAACCTGGACATAGTTAAAGAATCTTCTCAAAATTATAACACGAACCGTTGATGAACTCTTACTCCAAAATCTTGGAAAAATGGCAAACTAAGTGAATAACAGAGGTAACAGAAATAACAAAAAAAAAACCGAATATATACTAGGTTTTCTAATTCGCTTTACTGTGTTAAGTTACGGAAATGATATTTATACCTGATGAAGGTGGGAGATATTATGCTTTTCACTTGATTCTTTGGTTGGCTTGTTTATTAGCAACTTCAAGTATTCAAAAAAGTATTCAATTGATTTTGATGAAATGGTGAGGAAGATTAGAATATTAACAATTTTACTGAATCACCAGGATATATGTTTTTTTAGCTAGAGCATACTTTTTTCATCGTGAGATTAGGAGAACTTGTTTATCATCGGTAAAGGCCATAGCCATTCACCGGTAATAGGGACCGTCTTTTTACTAATGCTGACCTTGCTGAAATACAACCATAGAGCTGGTGAATAATGAGACACAGAGGCCTATTCTGTATAGGAATAATTAAGTTTGACAAGGCTCCGGGCGGAGGTATACATGTAGTCTTAGACTACATATTAAATTCATTCTATTATATTATCAGCTCGATTTGTTATTAGCTTGTTGGCAGTTATCACATAATTTCGCAGTAAAACATGAGATGTGTATAAGTTTCCTGACAGTCACTTCAGCTACGCCACCATTAGGTCCAAATAAACAAATCTGTGGAAAACCAACGTTGCTTTCTCCAGATTGCAGAGTTAATGCACAGGTTTCCAGAAATGTGTTTAAATTCACGAATCTCTCGTGGGAGCAAATCCTCTCGGTATCATCTGTTCAGCCAGATTTGCTCAACAGGGAAACGGAATCAGGCACAGCAAACTATGGCCTCCAGACGGTATGGACCGCAGAATGCCACTACACAGTCCCCTAGAACGCGATGGTTCATAACTTGCAATTAATGATCTCCCTGGGGTCTCCGTAATCATCCCTTGGCTTTCAATAAACCTGCGCGATATCACGTTTTTATGGTCCGGGGTTTAGTGTAACAGACCCCAAGGCGCGCCATCATTCGACACCGCATACGGGAAACAATAACACGTTTATGTTCATAACGTTAATATCTGCGCATGCGTTGTTAATCACAGCAAGTTACCTGACAAGTCCGGCTCAATGTCTAATATTGCAATTCTCAAACGAAATTTGGTGATGTGGTATTACGCCGTAGGCCAACATTTTATTTTGTATTTGTTTTCATTTTGCCGAAATAACTTCATGTCGAATTAATTGTTTAAGTGATTATAGGGCCCCTCTTGATACTATCTGTAACGAAACATCACGGACCACGTGCTTAACTCCATATTTAAATAAAAAAAGACGTTAAATCTATTATTTAATAATCCGCAAAAGTCTCCAGCGATTTCACATAGACAGGTTACGTATTCCAACTGCACGTCATTTGCATTTTCAAACCTTGATATACTCACAATTTCAAATTATTTTTCTTGCGATACAGATAAAAAAATAAAATAAATGTGTTTGATTAGCAAATCTAGCTCCTAAATATAAAAATAACGTAAAGGTGGGGGTTGATTGACTGATAATCACTGAAGATATAAGCCTCATCCGACCGTTAAACTCTTTTCTCATATCCCAGTATACTGTATTTTAAAGCGCTATAAACGGCGATATATATTGGATAATTAATCTAGATTTCGCCTGCCATCTAGAGGACTTCTACCCATTCACATCCGGATGGTGAGGGCGCACCCTTGTGGTGCAGACCTCGGCCAGGAGTCCTAGCGCGGGAAACTCTCCGAAAGAGATGCGAATCCACAACCTTGCAGTCACCAGCCTTAGTGCCTTTACAATTACTCCACCACGTTACCTAAATTGTATATATTATAGATAATCATATATCTAATAATTTACATAAATAATTAATGACAAAATACATTCTTACGGCATCTACAGTTTAGGTGCAAACATAATTTCCATATATGTTATTTAATGTATAGCTCAAGTTTAAAAAAAATCCGTTGTAAACTGTACGTCAGGATCAAACCCTCGATACCGGCTTCATGGTCTTATATGTGACCTTTCACAAACGATAGAAATATATAGAGAGTACGGCACCGGTTGCCATGACAACGATGAATAAGAGGTTATAAACACCGAATAATATACTCCAGCCTGTGTTTTTCCCCCTTCATGTGGTATTTTACTGGTAATTTGATCGGTAACGAGCTGGATATATATGCACTACTTAGAGATGGTTAAATCTGAGTTGGGTTTCGATTGATATTCAGGGGACGGGTTAAGCACTCCTTATTTTACACTCGTTCGGGTTTAACACGTATGTAGATAAGAAAATCTGACCACCTGCGGTGTTTCCTCTCTTTTTTTCCTCATCTGCTTAACTGCCTGTAAATCACTGCAATTACCATCATGTAGCGTTCCCGAGTTTCCATAAAAGGTCATGCACACGGTATGTTTTTCCTGATAAATTGCAGTTTTATTTTCTTCTCACCAGTTTCTTAGACTTATACGCTACATCTTCGCCAACCCGACGTCAATCCCGCATGGATGAAAGGAATGCAGTTCACACGCTGAACATATCCCTACCTACATCCGTGTCAACTGATAACACAAGTTATCACTTATGAATAAAAGTGAATACAAGTTATGCAACGTGCAGTTAAAAATCTCTTTAAATTATTTTTTTAATCATGATTATACATAGCAGCTTTTTTAAGCGTACTCTTAGTATACTGCAGTCTTTTTATTTGTTTTAATGTATTAAAATTGCGGGCTAAGGCCCAAGAGCTTTCCAAACTGTGATCTTCTTACTCTATGCCCCGCTCTCTAACCATCACCGTATCGTTGATGTTTATTAATGTGTCGTTAGTAATAAATTGTGTTCGTTACCATTTAACATTAGTATTGAAACATTAACATTAAATGATATATTAGTATTAAATATTGTATATTTAAAAGTAAAACCACCTAAATCAAAATCACCTTAGAAATTCAAAATCATTTCGATCAGATTCTGTGGCATGGTCTTAAAGCCGTGAGACCTTTAGTTCGAATCTAAGCCGAGGTTCGGTGACATACATCACGGTCGGCCCCCACTCAGGGTAAGCGCTCTGCAGGGATGGAAAGGCTGTGCCCGACAGCCATTTTTCACTAGTAAACGAGTGCGCGTTTCGGGGATTACTCAGTGCTATTGGCCAGCAGGCCCCGGAGAGCCTGGTTGACGCTTAGATTATCGTTTGCTTTTGCTCTGTTACCTAGTCCGAAACCAAAATGGAAATCTGTAGATGTACATACCTCGTTTAGCCAGCATTTAACTCGGTGACCTCCATCAAAATATAAAAAAATGTAAAGTTCAAATATTTAAGAAAACACTATGTGGCCAGAAAAGTACAGTTTACATTTGTAAATTATTTTTCTGATGCACATATCAATGACAAAACGAAAAATTTTTAAAAATTCCAATTTTCTTTGGTAAACAACTTGTTCAATCAAAACGTCTCATAGATCTAAATGTCTGCATGGCATTTGCGCCATATTGTTTGAAGGAATTAGAAAAAAAAAGAAAACAGATTCTGACGAAGTCCGCCCACCTCCTTGAGTATATAAGGAAATTCATTTAAAAGTCAATGTTTTACTTGATAGAAATCTACTTCTTCATGATTAAACCAACGTAGCGAGGTGATTGTACGTCACCTGTTAAAATGGACCAGGAAGGTCGTAGGGAAGTTCCATAGAATGCTTTGGCTTCTACCAATTACCGATCATTGCTTTTCTGAGAAGAATCTGAATTGAATAGAGGAAAACATCAGAAAACCCTGTTTGGTCACTTCAGATAAGCGCTACGCAAGTGGTATGTCATCAACTTATGTAATCCATTAAGGATGTCTTGTTGTGATTTAGATTTAGTCAGGATATATGTTTAAAATATAAAACTTTTTTTTTCTTTATTATTATTGGTATTATCACCAACTAATGTATGAATTTATCTGATTCATGACAGTTTAATGTACCAAGCAATCTCATTTCACTCTTTCTAATGAGTTGTTTCTTGTTATGAATTACTATTGCGATTGTTGATATTAAGGATAGATAACGTATAATGTAAATTAGCATATTTTGCACCATCCCGACTTTAATCACCATGGCATGGCTAATCTGAAGCGAATTGATTTAGGTGCCGATATCCTAAGAATGTGTTAATAATTAAGTCGCTATGACAACAAGGGATACAATGCAACCATTTCTACTGTATAAAGCTGAAGACTTACTTAAATATTATCAACTGAATTAGGATAAATCTTCGGTTAATCCGAAGAGGCCATTTTGGAATGCTCTGTTTAGAATATAATCAACTGTTCACATATTAAGAACAATTAGGTGTGGTGAAATATTTGTCTTCATTATTTTATTAAAGTTTAACATACACAGTTATGATAACGCGAGTAAAAATATGAATAGTTACTTCAGCCATTCTCTGTTTATTTGTTATGTGCATTTTATTCATCTCTTAAATCTTAAGTTCCTTTGCCGACCACCTTATGTAGGTAGCTTAAAACAGTAACAACCTTTGTACATCACAAGACCTTATTAATGAGAGCATGTTGCTTCTGTGGTCTAAGGGTAGAGCTCTCAAAGATGGGTGATCGTTAATTTATATTGAATATGAGATGAAGATGGGTGAGATTTATCTCGGCCCGCAATACCAATTTAAGCAATCTACAGGCTTAATAGGAAAGCAACGCCCCAAGACCATGATTCACTCACAAACAAGTCTGCCTTTCATGAGTTCTCGTGGTATATGGGAGCCAATTACATACCCAGGCCACAGGTGCGGTAGTCACTGGGTCTGGTTAACCCAGTTATGAAGTTATGCTGCAGCCCCCTCAGGTCGTCGGAAACCGGAATAGATTTCTGCAGATGTACATACTTAATTAAGCTAGCATTAAATATTTAGGCGGTTACCTATATATATATATATATATATATATATATATATATATATATATATATACAAAAGACATAAAATACCAGACATACTCAGTTGACTGTATCTTATCAAAACTAGACAGAAACTTTTATGACAGACAACGCTGGCACCCATTTAATAATTAAAGATTTTATGTCTCCAGTGATGTAGGACTCAAGTACGGACTATGACTCTCAAATTTTATATAATGATTGTGCAAATGGGCGAACTACTTATAGAATATCACCAAAAAAAATAAGACTATACACACCAAGTTTAGCTCTGCATTAGGGTAATTAAACATTCAAGTAAAGGGTACTTGTAATTTAACATAAAATGAAAATGTTTATCACAAATATCCTTTCAAATTTCATTTAATCAGAAGATTTGTATTGGACTGAGACTTGGACTGGAAAATCGAGTTGAGAATGACTGGGACGTGAAAACGATGGATTTGGACTCGAACCTCAAGGACTCCAACTCGGACTCGGATCTGCACACAGTCTGGGATGGTGTGACATCACTGTAGGTCTCTCTTCATACATCAATTCATTTTTCTAAAAAAAAATAATTACCTCTGTAATCTCATTGGTTCAAGTTTTATTTAAGCCTCTCTATATTTGGGAAATATTTTTTTGTTAGTGTACTTACTTTTAAGTCCCCTCGAGTGCAAAACCATCGATTTCATTTTTTTTTCTTCTTCCATTTTCTGTTTGCGCCAGATCTCCAATATCGCTGATTTTCAATGGCTGAAACTTAGGCAAAAAAATTGTCCTAGGAACCAAATGTTCACCTGATATGTATATTTGACCTTGACCTAATACCAAAGGTCGTACAATCAATAGCAGTTCCCATTATCGCTCAGTTGACAATATTCTCCTGTCAAGTCGAGAAATAGAAAAGACAGTAAATCTTAATAAGAACTAAGCAGTATTAAATTTTTCATGCAAATAAATCTAAAATATTTAAAGCTGTAATAAACCTTACAAAGCAAAACCTATTTTTCCTGTCCATTACATATATGAATATATCCCAGAATTTGTTTATTAAAAAATATTTTTATCAGGAATGTCAAGCAAGGTGCCTACAATGCAAAACATATCGTGCAGGGAATGTAAGAAAAATCAGTAACTGACGCCTAAATGAAATAACATTGTACTCAGTCAACCGCGCCTTACATTGAAATACACGAAGGGACAAACGATGTGCCTGACACGAGAAGAGGATAGTGTTTTAGCTCTGTCTGGAGCGTGATCCGATGTACTTCATCTGCCTGGAGAGTTTTTATTTTAAACTTGATGTGTCCATTGATCCTGCATGACCTTGGGCGATACTTTGAAGGATATTATTCTTGCGCTCTCGCTCTCCTGTATTGAGGTGTATCAGGGATTATAAGGGATGAACTTCATGGACATTTTGTGGGGGTGTCCTTGTTATGCACCTGATCCTCTAAAAGGTCTCGATAATAACCATTGTTTCTTTTTGTTTCCTTAAAACGGAAATAGCATCGGCTCTGACGAAATGTCATACATTGTTTACTCGAGTTACGGCGCGAGTGTTGCGTTACTTCAGACATATTCTTAACATAGGGTTTTTGCTTTGAAGAGTATAAGTTCAGAAATGATAAACTGATGATATGAAGGATGGATTACTTTTGAGCAAGGAATATGGCTTAGTCTGACTGACATATTATTAGTCATGAAGGAATTTCTGAAGAATTTTTATGATGATTCGATTCAATACCTTAGCATGTAGGGAAGGTTGTTAGATACATATGCAGGAAAATTCTCAATAGCACAACATGAGTGAAAGAATATTTTCTTAAATACTGATTTTCCATTGGCATTAAGGTCAATAGGTGTATTTTGTATCACATTGTATAGCATTGTCTGTATGTCACTTTAATTATTTTAATCAAATAGATTTTAAATAACAAATATAAAGTTATTCAGAGATCGAAAACATTAGAAATGCAGAACAGCCCTTTAGGAACTATCAGAATATTTTCTCATGTAAAACAAGAGGTTGTCTACGACTTCAGTCCCCCTGGATGTTAAAAAAAATTGCTGTGTAGGTACACACATTTATCACAGTTTAACAACCGATCCCATGTCACTTTCAGAATAAGGTCACCCGCTTATATCGATAAATAGCTCCATCATAACGAACTAGCCTATGCAATTGGACAGATGGCTTCTATATTGGACATAGAGCTATTAGTATTTAGTCAAAGATCAACTCGAAAATTTGATGGACTGTTCCTTGGCTAGTTTCCTAAGCCTCAGAAACATTTCAACAAAATCTGTTCAGCACGAACTAGCCTATGTAATTGGACAGATGGCTTCTATATTGGACATAGAGCTATTAATATTTAGTTAAAGTATAATTACCAAATATGATGGACTGTTCCTTGGCTAGTTTCCTAACCCTCCGAAACATTTCAACAAAATCTGTTCAGCACCTTTTGCCGAGATTAATTTGACGGACAATCCGAAGCTAAAGTAGTATAACTGCCACCACCTGGCGGGAGTAATAATAACCGCCATTGCATGCTCTACCAACTGTGCGAAGGTCAAATTTGGGATAAATATAATGGACTATTGGCTCTAAAGATACGTCAAATGAACCAAGGAGAAAGAAGTGTTAGGGGCATAGAGTTGCAGTAATTAGTGTCACTCAGAGTGTGTTGTAGATGGTTTATGTAAATGAGAAAATGTTGATGCAGTCACAAGGGACACGTAAATCCCCGGTGACTCTAAGGATGAGAGCAGACTGGAGCTTCGTTCAGGTGTAGTGATTTCAGATTACCCACGCATCAGATCACCCCCGGGAATGTGAAATCAATTTCAGATTATCCCCGCATCATTCAAATTACCCCTTCTATGACTTAACTAAAATCTTTTGCATTTAACTTTATATATTATTTCACAAGAATCAATAAAAGAAAAAGAAAATTGTCTCAAAATGTTCAATTCACTATAAGGCATGACACATAACTTATAAACACAAGATATTCAAATATTAAATCGAAAGAAGTCCAGTAGAAACAGATTTTTGGGTAGATAAACATAAAGCAACAACTGTTTTGAAGTTGTGATCTGAAACCCTAGGGATTTATCCTAGGGGTAATTGATTTCAAGTTACGCTGGGGAAGCCCGAAATTGATTTCAAATTACCTGGGGGTTACCTGAAAATGGGGTAACCTGAACTCGTTACACCGGTCCCATCTAGGCTAGTCATTAAACAAGTCCTGTGCTTCTCAATTATAAGTAGACTGACTTGACGCAGCCTTATCCATGATCATATTAAAGTAAATTTAGAGCAAGCTAATCATGCATTTCGTGATAAGATCAAATAGTATCTCACGGTATTCAGAGAAATACTGAAAAAAACCCACTTTCCTGTTTATTCACTTTTCCCGGTAGCGCCATCTGGCGGTTCCGTCAGATTAACAATAGTAGAAGATTTTGGCCCCCATGGTATTTGTTTTCTGGAGCCATACAGGTGATTTTACCATTTCCACTAAAAATGGCAAGATGACTATTACATCTTGAATTTAAACAGGGTATTAAATATATATTAATAGCAACTAATACTGGATGTATTTCTTGCCAATCTGTAGTGATTTTTTAGCGCTCATAATAACAAAGTGCACAAATTTAGCTTAGGGGTTTGCGCCGAGAACAAATGAACACATATTACCAGAGTCGACCATGTCACGCACAAACCAAAATGTTCTAATAGAAATCGATGTTTTCTCATTGGCGGTAGGCGGCTACTTGCCCGGTAAAATTATAAGGGAATCCGGCAGCATATGTGGAAAAAATATATTAAAAATACTACCGGGAGAACATGTAATCTTTCGATAATATCTCGTCAGAAATGATGCCCTGCGTGATATAATGTTGTTGAGATATAGGCAGGCAATTTTAGCGTTGTATTTTATTGAAGCCCGCTACCCCCTACAAGTTGATAGCTTCCAAGCAAACCGGATTAAAACAAGTCAAGAGTTTTATTTAAAGGAGCTCTCAGGGCATTCGATCGATAAGTGGGTTTAAACCTAGCGTGTTCGTCATCTAACTTTCTATGTAATCCATATCCCCGAGTGTTCCCTCCTGCGGGGTTTGCGTGTTTCTTATCTATCGTGACTGGACCCATTAGGGTGCTACGTTTGCGTGCTAGTTACGAACCGGGGGATTTTTAACGAGACGCCAATAGACCCGAAGAGCTTCGAGAAAGAACCCCCATTATACCGCTCGGCACAAAGCCGTGTTCTTATGGTGGATAATTACCCTAGTCTAACCAAACCCACACCTGGGAACTATTCAAATGATCTGATCACGTGACTAAACAATGCAGCATGAGAGACGCCGGTTGAACCGGAAACAGAGTCACACAGAGAGGGAATTAAGAGTTAAATGAGGGCTTCAATGACGTATTGTCATGGTGACAGTGGGCCGAGTGTGGCGACAGAGATTTCTTCCCCTGCACCCCGAGAGTTTGGCATTAGTAATTAAATTATGGAAACAATGTCTTTTGGAATATTCTCAACGACTGACCTTTTATCTGTATTCTAGTCAGTCCTGTGCTTTAAAGGCCTGCACATGGCCACTTTTTAAAGAAGCTCGTAATTAAAAAAACATTTGTATTTTGTTGAATCATGCATTTGAGAATTTAGAACAGTCCTCAAGAATATTTATCAGTATTTCACAATTAAGTTACTCATCAATAAATATACAAAAATCAATCAAGGTAACTTTTGTTGAATAGGAGTTCATAAATTGTAATATAAGTAAGATCTTAGGACTAATCCAGGTTTTGTCGAGCCTCTAAAAGTAATGCCAATGATTAGCTGGGCCTCAGTATGAAAGGTCTTTTCCATATATATATATATATATATATATATATATATATATATATATATATATATATATATATATATATAAGTTCGTCCGAAGTAGGAAGGTCAAGTCAAGCTTGTCCAGAAGTTTATTAGGCTTTGGAGACCGGACGAGTGTTAACAGCAATTTTGGTATCACAGAATCTCATAGGTTCACCTGAAATTTCCCAATCTGTGCCTCTTTAGTGTCTAAAAAAATTTTCAACTCCTAATCCCTTTTCCTTTAATTTCTTAAACAGATTCTGAGTGCCTCCGTGTGTACTAAGTACTGATGTATGTTTATGATGGACATTTATGGCAGTAAAGAAGAAGACATAAAACATTCTATCCATATTCCTATGAATACCCTCCTCACATTTTATCGGCGATGTACATGGGCTCCCGAAACCAAACCAGGGCGTTGTAGCAGATAACATGTCTGACTCTGAGGAGAATAGCCAACTAAAGGTTGGCTCACACACTCCCGATATTCCCCCGATGTGTTTTCCCGATGTGCTGTCCCGATGTCACACCGATGTGTATTGTGGACTGAAATGCCCTCACTCACCTCGTTTTACCACGTGACTTATCTTCCGGGACACATCTGCAGAACAACGAAGAACATATGGAGTCATTTCCTTTACCCCGTACAAGTTTGCTGCATCCAGCGACCCGTGCGAGCCTTGCTTGTATTCATGTGGTCAGAAATTCAGCAAAATTGCAGAGGGATTTTGCTGAGTTAAAACTGAGTTTTTTTTCTCGCTCATGTTAGGTGTTGTTAGAAAGTATACTAACAAAACTTTCAATTGGCCTGGCTTATGTCAAGTGACAGCGTACTTAAAGAACATTAGGCGTTGTCAGAAATGACGAAAATATTTGCATCCTTTAAGAGCCTTCAGTGCTTTTTTGAATGATGTAACGGCACACTGACAGCCAGTTCTCTGGTCGCAGACTCTCTAATGTCAGGGGGCCGAACTCGAGCTAATTAAGTAACACCGGGACATCGTGTAAACTTGTAGATAACATCGGGATGACATGCACTCCCGATGTCAGCCGATGTTGTTACGATGTATCCAAATGTGACTCTAGGTTTAATACCCTAATGTGATTCTGACGTCACCCCGATTCCACATAATTTGCGCATGTTCAAAAATGTGTCTATGTCATACCGATCTGTTTTTCCTTTTCCCGATGTCATTCTGATGTGTCCCAGTGTTACATAAATGTTACCCCAATGTTGACACAGTGTCACACCGGGACACCTATCAGATGACACCGGCGACGAAGCATTCGTTACCATTATGTAACATGGTGAATCAGACTAAATGGAAAGTAGCGTTTGACACGTGGTCCCAGGGGTATTTACCACTGGCGAACTTAGGCTTGTTGGAATAACCCCCCTCGTCCCACTTGGCGACCCTCAACTTTTTCTACGGCTATGATGACATTCAGGGAACAAATAATGCGTTTACCAGTGAAAATAATAAGTTTTAGTGTCAAATAGAATTGAACCAATGTGGCATTAATACAATAAATTAGTGCCTGCTTGGTTACTCTGACGAACCAGACACCATTGGGCCTTTTGTTCTGTTAACTGGTCACCGATAGGTTGCAAGGAGTTTGCACCATTTCACATAAGATCTGGCGATCACAAAAAATCCAAGAGGTAATGAATGCAAGAAATGGCCACATCCAAATATAGTTGTTCCACCTTTTTGTTGGATAATCTTTGTATTGTGAACCAGCGCTGTTTGATCATATTCTCAACCAGAGGTCGCACCAATACGCTCCAATTAAAAAAAAAACACTGGACAATGGATCGATCAGCGACCTTGCTACTTTGTGCTTAAACCTGGATCCCTAAATGCTTTAACAGATGTATAAAGTAAAATAGACATAACTTTGACTTCTCATATGAATTATTTCAATGAATAAAAAGGTTTTTGTATTTTACCAGCAAGCTGGCGAAAGTAAATGTTTGTCTCCACCGGCGAATGAAAGAAAAAAAATGAAAAATAAGTAAAACATCGCCCTTTTGTCCTGTGTTCTCAGAGCACATACAGAGAAAAGGGTTGTTTTACAGTAATCATTATTGATTATCATATTATTATATTGATTATATTGTTATTTTGGTTATTACAAACATCAGTATTTTACAATAATGATAAGTAATTGTTCCCCTGTGTACTTTCAGAGCCTCCGTTGTCTAAGAGTAAAGCCCCGCGGGATATGCAGGCTTTGTCAGCCGGAAGTCACACTTACTCTTTCGAGTACCAGCTTCCGGAAGCCATACCGTCCGCTATTGAATGTGGCGACGTCTGCCGGGGACGCGTGAAATACCTGCTGCGAGCGGTGATTGACAGCGCGGACGAAGCAGCCAGGCAAATCAGGGACCAGCCATTTTTAGTCCTGGCCAACCTTGACCTTAACAAGGAGGACAAAGTCAAGGTAAGGTTTAGCTACTAGACGGGCTTCATAATGGGCGTACTGTTTATTACTCGGTTGATTTCACTGTTAACATTGACGCGTCAGGCTGTTAATATCAACAAGGAGGTTTTATGACTTCCATGGTTACCTCCTTGGTAACAAGAAGAAGTCAGGGACAACCGCAAACCTACGTCGGTATTCTCGTGAACACAGCAGTCATGGTTCGACAATCCAATCCCAGGTCACCTTAAGAACAAAGCCGCCCCCTGATTCCAATGAAAAGCTTTTTTTATAAAAAGTAGCCACGTCTCAACGGGATAGAATAATTTGACTTAAAAACACACAATGATGTTTCCGATTTCCTCCAAGATTTCTTGGCTTGTTTATTTGATACTGTCCTAACTCTTCCCAGTATTTTAACGAATCAATTTCACATATATCTGATTTTCAAATTTTGAATATATCCTTTCTTAAGTTTAAATTTAAAGTTAACCAGCAGATTTTCCATCGTTCTGGCGCAATAGCTGTTAATAAAATAACTCGATTAAAATATATAATGACAATGGTTACATATATATGACTAAGGCCAAAAAAAAAAATTGTAACGACTTAAATTCAAAATCCGCTGGCCTAAGAAACGATGTTTATATTTCTAGGCTATCGGGGTCAAAGCAAGATCAACTTGCTAAATTGTAATCTTAGTTTTACAAAGGGCAACTCAATTTATTGGTTTTGCTGTTTTAATTCGGGGCACATTTTGCCGAGGTTCTTGGCCGGAAAATATGGACGGTAATAGGTCATTTATCTCGATTCTCATATATCTACATGTCACGTGACAGCTCAGTCTTCGCAAACAAAACATTCTCCCCACGGTGACCCTCAGATGCTTAGCAACGAGCCGCTTGTCAATTTCTCTTTCAGGCTTGCCGCCTATTTATATTTGACATAAAGCATCGCTTGTCAGTGGTAGATATATAGGCCAGCTAAGGACTGTTAGGCTGTCAGTCCGATGTATTAGGTGTAGCCAGGGTACGGTGAAGGGGGGGGGTTGTTTTTTTACATAGAAGGATGGCGTCCATGTTGTGTAGTTTACTTCATGAGTATGAATATCATAATCGAGATTAAAACTTAGGAAGATTTTAGATTAAACAAAATTAAAATCTGCCAAGATTCAGCCTAGAATTTGGTCCCGCCTGGGCAAGTACATACATGAACTAGACTAAATAAATGCTAATGCCTGGCCATGTACAGGCCATTGACTAAATGTACAATGAGGCGCCAAATCTTTAGCCAATAAGATAAATCATTGTGTCTGACCAATCAGAGCCATGGTCTCATTCTATTGTAAATTTTCTTTTGTGCAGTGAGCATGTGGAACAGGCTATTATATCAACAAGAACAATCATATTTTGTTATGTCTCATATGTTTAAAAGTAATGAAACTTCTTTATCATTAACGATGATATGCCGTAGTTTCCAGATTGTGTTCGCCTGATAAAACCTACAAGGGTCTTTGGATCCGGGTACAACAGAAGAACTTTACGGGCAGTGCAATTTATATTCTACCCAGACCAACTCAGTGCGTGAAAGCAATGCGAAAATGACCAAATCACTGATTACTGGTTGAAATGTGTGCTCTTAACGAAATCGTTGCCTGTTGATTCAAAGCAAGGAATCAGTAATATTACCCAAATAATTTTTTAATGAAGTTTTAAAGCCATTCAGATATGAGATTGTTTCACTTTACGTGCCGTGAGTAAGCCTACCAAAAATAATACTTGTTTTTACACAACATCATTATAGCATCAATATGTAATACTCGGCAGAAATCCACCTCTCATATAGTAACCGACTCACTGAGACGGGAACATATGGTCTAACATCGGTGTCAGGTCATTCGATATTTTATTCATAATAAAAGTAACTAGATTTCGTAAGACTTATATAATTATTTATTTCAATGTGATATGCTGATTTAATTTCAGATTACTGATTTATTCAGTCGGCGGTGAATATCGAAATATATATTACAGGAAACATATAAAAACAGTCATATAGAGCTGACTATGGTGGATTTAAGGGACAGAATCCTAAAAGTTTCAGAAAGTGACTGAAACAAATCTAACATCGCGCACCTGATACCCTTCATAGAGTTATTGTCAGGGCAACTCTGTCAGTATACTGGTGGAGGGGTGCTCAGTCATGTTTATGTGCGCCTTGTAGTTTAGGTTAGCCGTTTTCACATTACAAGCAGGTCGAATATTTTTCAAATACTCTATTCGTCATACTTCTTGTTCATACTGCACCAGAAAAAAAAAAAACATATTCAGTTCCATATTTGATAAGGCGTTCGATTCACTTCTCGTGTTTGCACTTATAGCGTATACATGCAGCAGTGGCCCTTTTTCCGGGCCTGGGGACTTTATTTTAGGTTATAGTTATAGTTGTAGTTTATTAAATTATTTAGACGCATATACATATAATGCAATACTCGGCAGCGGTTTACAAATCAATAATACATACATGGAATGAACATTAGAACATGATAAACGATCACAGTGCATGCAAGATACAGAGCATTAAAAAATTGCACAGGGTGTAAAAAGAGAATGACAAATAAAATATATGCATATAAATCTAGCTAAACGCTCGCCTTAAATAAAAGGTTTCTAACCTTTTTTTAAATCACAATAGAGCCAGCTGTCTTAATGTCTTCGGGCAGTCCATTTCAAACAGGATAAAGCACGCTTACCGTAAGTTTCGCTGTTTGTTAAAGGAGTGTAAAGCAATTCCCTCAAATCTGATCAAAGAGTTCTTTTACTGGTCTTCTCCTTTATCAATTCACTTTGGTATGTTGGTAACATTTCTGATTTGTTTTTATACACTAAAAGAGCAATTTTAAAATCTATTCGCTCACGTTTCGGTAGCCAGTGTAGAGTCTTCAAACACTTTTTTGCACTATAAAATTTACTTTTAGCCAAAATCAGACGAGCCGCTGCATTTTGCAATCGCTGCAAAGTGCTTTTTTGCTTTTTGGGTAAGTTGAAAAACATCGATTTGCCATAATCCAAGTGTGAGGTCACAAACGCATGAACCAGTGTTATTGTCAATGTATTTCCTAATCTGCCTCAGTCGATATAGTTGATAAAAACCTTTACTACATACAGCATTTATATATTCTCTCATACTCATGGTTTCATCAAAGATCATACGCGCTTTGTTTACTGCTTTTATCGAGATACAACCCGAGTTTATTTCACTCAAAGAAAGTTTACTAAGCAGTTGCCTACTTCCAAAGAATATAATTTCTGTCCTATTGTCATTGATTTTTAATTTATGTTGTAACATCCATTCCCTTACTGCACTAACACAGGATATCATTTCCCCTAAATTTTTGGTCTCATCATCACCTTTAGGCCTAAATGATAAATAGAACTGATTGTCATCTGCAAAACCACCAACACCCGGAAGATACATTTGAGTAAGGTCATAAAGGGAAGATAAATATGACAAAAACAGTACTGGTCCTGCTACACTTTCTTGGGGAACACCAAGACACATCTTACATTTGCTTGATAAAATGTAATCAATCATTACTCGCTGGTTACGGTTAGTAAGACATTCCCTAAACCAGTTAGCAACTGTCCAACCAATTTAGAATTTATGCTGAAAAGTCTAAGATAAAATAACTTTATATATTGTATCAAAAACAGCACTAAGATCTAGAAGTACTAAAAGCGTAATCTTTTTAGCATCCATATTATTCAAAATGTCCAAGTGCACACATAAAAATATTGTTTCAGTACTATATGGTTTCTCCTGTAGGCTGCATTCTTCCCTGGCATCTGACCATTCCTTTGAAGGTAAAGCACATATTGGTATATGGCCGCAGTTTCTACCAATTTCGAAATATATGAGAGATTGCTCACTGGCCTATAGTTCTTGAATTCGCGATCTAATCCGACCTTTTTAAACAAAGGTCTATAATATAAGGGCATTTCCAACATTCTGGAAAATGACCCTGTTTCAGCGAGATATTAATGATGCGGGTCATAGCTGGAAACATTACATCTAAACACTCCTTCAATGAAATTGTTGGCAGGGGATCCAGATCACAGTACTTAAAATTCGAATTAGAAACCAATTTTCTAACATCATCTTCAGAAAGCTCAACAAATCAACTCAACGTTTCACTACTCACATAATTATATTTATATTAAAATTCACCAATATTTTCGGTAGATAAAATGTCACCCACTAAATATCTAATCTTAATAATGTTTTGTCATAACTCCTCCTGGGTTGGACCCCTCCTTTTCCTGAATCCTAGATCCGCCCCTGGTTATATGCGTGTTCACACTGCGGTGATATTGTATTAATGAATTCCGTATCGAAATAACCTCCCAATGTGGATTCACCGATGCAGATCAAACCGCGAATGAATAGGAATGTAGTGTGAAGACGGATTCAGCTGCCGGTTCAACCGTCCTCCTCGCCTTGTTCTGGGCTAGGGCTGGCTGGCATGCTGGACTGCACTGAAGGTGTTTGACTCCTGAGGCATCTGGTTTCTCAAGCAGGCCAGGTTCAAGTCCCGACAACGTGTAATGCTCGGGCGTCTATATATTTCTTCTAGACCAGAGTTATTTACTCTAATGCAAGGGTTAGAATTAATCTTTTTTTTATTTTGTGTGTTATAAATTTCCGCCAATTTATGAATACAACCTTATGTAAGAAGAAGGTTATACTTCAAGAATTACATTGACCACCCCCCCCCCCCCCCTTGCCAAAAAAGTGGGGGAGATATATACCCCTATATTGACGCCCTTGGGTTCACGGTATTATATCTACTTTACGATAATATGCTGCGTATCTTTGCATCCCTTGCACAGTATTTAAACTCTGCAGTCGTTTCAGATCTCTTTCTCTTTAACCTCTGCTTTGTTGAGCAAGTTTGTCCGTTTGGAGTATACACATATCTGTCGATCTGGCCCATTGTGCAAACTACGAAACAATTAAATCACAAACTGCTAGAAAACATGATTTTTTTTCTCTTAATCAACATTCACTGTAACGTACCGACCGCTGATTGGAAACCAGGTAACCGCTGAATTTTTCACCGTGAATGGTCACGCCGTCTCGAAAAATTATATTGATTTTTTTTTCACATTAAAAAAGTGCTCGGCACAGGGCATTGTCCTAACTCTTATATGAAGAAGAAAACAAAGGAAAACAAATATAGCTTCAGTGTTGGACTGGGCTACTGGGAGGTTGGGTAGGTAATATAAACATAAACCCAGCTGGGTCCCCGCGTATTTATCTGATGGCTTTTTCATGCAGAAGCCTGGACATGCAGTTCCATGGGACCTGCGGATGGCAGGGCGAACAAATCATGGCGCCGCATTTGTGTGACCCCCCCCCCCCCCCCCCACGTACAGGGCACTTGTTTCAGATAGTGTTCTGGTAACTCGAACAATATGTATTAAACGAACGGGAAAAGTCACTGCCATAGGCCACAGTAACTAAAATATCTTTGGCCTGTTTTTCACCCCCAGTCCCCATAAACATTTATAATTTTAATATACATTTAGGCACTTGGTCCTCTTGCACAGGTGCTGTTCATCCACGGCAAAACAATATCTCGCCATTCAAACACGCTACATGCAAAAAAATATATCTCTCATCTTTTTACCTTTGGATTAGTTTGCACAATTCAGGAAATCGCTTGAACATTACCTAATTAAATGGATGATATTCTTGATTAATCTGCATTACCATGGACCACTTAACAAAGGTCATACAAGAAAATGATAAATGATTCAATAACCCACCTGCCTGTATTCTTTAGCATTAAAGGCGATTTTAGATGAAAGAATATAAGGGGCTTAGTTATAATTAGTAGATATAGAAGTTTGTATATGAAGTTTTACTTTACTAGTTTTCCTTTTATTCACAAGCCCTGAGCTCTAGTTAACGATTATAAAATAATTTTATGAAAAATTCAAATATAATCATCCATAGAGTTTTAACTGTTCACACTTTTTTTACCGATTATAATTATGAAATATCTAATTTTGCTTTCAACATTAAATAATGCCACATGGATATCCAACAGAGGTTAAAAAAAGTTTATTAGGAGAATTTGGTTGATTATTAAATTACAAAATACCTTTACAATAATTAAACGTAATGTAAGGACTTTAAAAAAATTATCTATAAAGTTTTTAATATAATTTTGTTTAATGCTTTTATTTTTTTCACATTTCTTATATATTCATACGCTTGATGTATTATATACATTTGATAATATTAAATTGTGCATATGTATAAGAAAGGTTATGTATGCTGCAACTATGGTGAGAGGTTTATTGTTCTGACAATTTTCCATCCTTCCACGAAAAAGAAGCGTATGTCATTGTTTATGAGTGTCTTTTTATTCTATTAAATATCACCGGCCGTATATCACTTTAAATGGGTTTTCCGCAAACACAACCAAAACACTAAAAAAAAGTTGTTTCACTAGAATCAGTGCATACTAGAAAGACGTTTCCATCTACTACCTATAGGTGCTTTTAGCATAAATCGGCGGAGCAGTTTTTTCTACCTTTTGTAATAAAGAGTAGCGCAAGCAAGATTAGGGAACACGCGCTGCAGTGTTGACGGCAGCTACAAATGGGGAGCAGCTAGTAATGAACGACCAGTACCAATAGGTTTACATTAAAACTCTCATCATTTTTCTCATTATCAGCGTACTACTTGTCCCTGAGGGCAATGATAGACGGGTTCAAGGAGGACATTACCGTAAAAACCCCGCTATATATCTACTCACTTCCGGCGTGTCCCCGGAACCTTGTCTATCACGGCGAGATGCCGCATTACTTTATTACGCCTAGAAATGACAGCGTTCTCTCCGGCTCTTAGCTATTTATAAGACATGTTTATGACTCGAGTAACGTCTCCTTGCTGTACCGATTTAATAACTGTTTTCACATCACTGATCGAACGAGGACATTGATATTAACAACACTGAAAATTACAGTCGTTATGCAAAAATATTGTAAAGGGTGGCGGAGGAACAAGTAATGAATATAAAACTATCCATAAACAAATTATATACCGCGTGTGCTAAGATAATAAATGACCTAATTATATGAGATTGCCTAAGAAAACCCACAGCTAAGCCAGCGGAAAGTATAGTTGTGAGGTTTTTACGATGACAAATAACTTGAAAGGTATAAACCAGTCTTTTTTAAGCAAATACGCCGTGATATGTGATGTACTTTGGCAGGAAAGGACACATGCCAATAATGGTTTTGATTTATTTGTGTGTTTTTTTTTTGCCTTGTGTTAGTCTTACAGCTCGGAGCAAGATACATACGGATTTACGATTAAGGCTACCACGAACCAGAGTGTATTTTCTATTCTATAAACATAAGTTTACGGTACTTCGTAAATTTTTATTCGGCTAACCAATATTTTATTAGTTAAAATAAACTAAACGATTTGATCTCATATAACCAACTTTTTGGATAATCCGTATTTTACATAACTGCGTATACCTTCTGTATGCAACTACTTGTTAAGGAACCTAATATCAACAGATCACGTAGTCGTGACGAACATAAATTTTGTAATGGAGATAAAGAAAATTCATGTTCTGTAACACTAGGCAACGTGAAATGTCTAGGGGAATGAATAAAGAAGTCAGTGTTATTTGTTAACAAATAATTGTAATTTATTCTTAAAACAACCCTAACATTACAATACACCAAATCAAAACAATTTCACAGTATAACAACAGTACAACACTAAATTAATACAAGTATATAAAAAAGTGTACAGTACCTAGATCCCTTCACTGTCACAGCGACAACAAGTCCTTTAAAGCATACAATTTAGATAAACAGTTCACATAAATCTTCTCAGAGAATAACAGTCCAGTTCAATCACAACATCAATTTGTTGTAATCCAAAAGTGAAGTTCTTGTTATAATTCCGAAAGCAAAATGAAGACTATATAAGATCCGTAACAAATTTAGAAGAAAATCTATAACTGCCGCAATTATCAGAAAAGATCCACAAACTCGTCTGTGTCCGCTGGAATTTTTTAATCCTCTCTCCCGGCTCTAAAACACAGCCCCTTATTTATAACTTTTCACCTCAAGCCGAGAACATTCCATTTCCCGAACAATCCAAAGAACCCAATAATACACACGTGACAGGAAACATCTAGAACAACGAACGCTGTGTTTCTACATATCAGGGTTCTCACGTGGGCCGGCCCGGCTCGGCCAGGCGAGCAAGCCCCAGACTAGCATGACCTCTGTGTATACACGTCAGACCCGAGCGTGGGCCGGGCTATGCCGCCATAGCAACGGACAATGCTAGCGCTGCACATACACATGTAAGACTGCTGCATACAACAAGAGAGATCTTTAACATACTGTATACCTTATTATTTTATCGGTCATCGTTAACAAAAAGCTCAAACTCCTTTATACACAATCCGGCTGAGAAAAAGAAATCTCGAATACTGTATTTATCTTTTTTTTTTATTTGTCTCCAACTCCTTTATAGAAAATCCAGTTGGGAAAAGAGAAATCTCCAATACTGTGGTCCCTTTTATGTTCGCAAGGGTTTCTATTTCCGAAATATTTGCGAACAGAATATCATAGCAAAAAATTTAAAAAGTTGAATAATAGGCAAGTCGATGATTAGTCTAAACGATTAGTGATATAAATGATAATTCATATTTTTTTGTCAGTGGGCCCTTTGTATAATAAAAAAATATCAGATCTTGCAAAGAATCTGACCAGTATTTCTGAATAGTCCGATGTCGTTTTGGTCCCCGTCCAGTTATTAAGATATTGCACATAATATGCAATATAATAAGTACTTGATATAAGGATAGATATGCTGTGTGTTTATTGGTGTATGGTGACATCGCGAAAATAGAACCCAGCGTAACAATGAAAAAAAATACACCGCGAAATAGCAGCCTCGCGAATATAAAGTCAACTACTCTAATTTTTGTTAAGACGGATAATACCTCCTTAATACAGAAATAATAAATCAATAATTTTGTATTTCAGGACAGCGTTGCTGCCCGGAAAGACAAATACGTCCAGTGTTGTTGCTGTAAATCCGGACCTGTGACATCAGTTTTACGTCTGGATAGGACTGGATATGTACCGGGAGAAGACATCAGTCTGGATGCTGAACTTCAAAACCTTAGCCGGAAAGAGATCACTTCTTCATTCGTCAGTATGCAACAGGTATGATTGACATCATATATGTCTATACAGTGAAATCTCGCTTAGACAACCACCTGCGAAAAAAGCCAAAGTGATCGTATTAGCGGGTGGTCGTGTTAGCGGGTGGTCGTGATAGCGGGAAGTTTTTAAATTTTAACACATGTATCTAATGAAAGACCGTCAGAAAACAAGGATCAAGTAATAGTTCAACGATTTCATAATATAGTAACAGCTGTAATAAGCAAATGGCTTTAGGACGAAATATTGGGAGAGACTCTAATATTCTAGGAGAGAACACCTACTTAATATCTGTTTAAAAAAAACCTGGTATATTTGCAAAGTGTTACACTCGCTATGTTTACCAGATTTACAATACAAAATCAATCAGTTTCCTCGAAAGACTAATTATATATCACTAACCTGTATCCTGGAAAGACTAATTATCTATTACTATCACTTTATATACATGTCTATTATGCGCATTTGTAGTGATTTATAGTAACGTGTTTAACTTGAGGAAATCCAATTAGAAAATGTCAGAGTTGGTCGATGGTTTCGTAGAAACCATTTACATCGCGAGTTCTTGTTACGGGATCATTTTGAAAAGACAATTGGTTTCATTTCAAACTGAAATGAATTTGCCCAGCGGTAATCACCGGTGTCCTTGTTCGAAGTTATTTTTGCATATTTCAATCTCCAGATGAAACTTCCCTTCAACCCAAAAATTCATCATAAATAGTAAAATATGCAACCGGTTAACATTTGTAACCACCTCTAAAGCCATGAATTATTCATTATCGGCATTGTCAGCTGTAACTACCCTAAAGGTCAAACTCGAAAGACCTGATTTCTTAGCCTGTGAAACGGATGAAAGCCCTGTCTGACTAGCACCTGCTTATTTAGTTTTTCGAACTGTTGCTGATTATTTATGATATCGCTTGACTGAGATTGTTATTTCTCAAAAATAACGGTTTTTATGTCAATGAAATTCTGCATACGGATATTATAACAATCATTTGATATTTTATTTTTGATATGTCATGTTAAAACATAGATACATGTAATTTGTTTGTTATTACTTAAATCATTGAAATATGTATTGTTTACATTAGATTATAACCGTTTTAGCGATATATGTGCCTTTATTCCATTTGCATGCTTTTACATCTTTTCATTCAAACACGAAATACATGTAATACTTCCTCGAAAGTTTTTATTAAATACTAAAGTATTCTTAGTTAATTTCGCGGAATAATGTATACTTTTAGCAATGTTTGAAGAAGATTTGAATACAATATTGTATCAACGATTAACAAAACGCAGACAATTTTATCAAACCATCTTACTTCCTATAGAACCGTGCTCCAAAGGCCAAAAAATTGCGCTAAAATTCATTCAAATGTATTTACAATGTTATAAGTTATGTCTCATTCAAGCAGACACGGGTTAAAAACTTGCAAACTTAGTAAAGCAAAGTTCATCAAGCCCGCCCGATGGCACCGACGTGTGGGTCATCTCATCGACACGACGTCACTCACGCGGCTGTAGACTGGCGCCGGCTCAGCCTGTCATCCGTGTTAACTGTCACCATTAATCAGTGATTATAGTCTGGTACTCGGCATATAAAACGACGTCTTTTAACACTTCCCTAGCTGCAAAGCTTTCATCCCATAGATCTGTACTTCATAGCCCTTATCCGATGAAAGAAAAGTGTAAGATAACTCTTAAACTTTGGTTTTATGTGTTACCTGCTGTGTGAACACGTGGAGCATAATGCGCACCAGCCCACCCCGGCATATCCTTTTCTGTAAAATCAATATATGAACCATAAGCGATTACTATATTGATATAACTAGCGGTGTACCCTTAATTCCGATAACGCACTTTCGACATCCGGGGTTAAGTGGTAGCCCCATTGGGCAGCGTCCATGTGGAATCATTGGGAGGATAAACCGGTTAGGGTTTGATGTGGGCACGGAAATACGATAGGAAAGAACTCCGAGGACATCGTCCAGGCAGGAATGTATCTGCGGAGAGAGTGTTGTGGTAATGGGTTGTGTATCGGATCCCTTTAGAAGGGAATAACCTTTGTCGCGACCACGCCCACATCCGCAATATATTTTAGGATATTAGCATAATGCACTCTTGTTTATATCTGTAATTTGGTGAACTAAAATTAGTTTTTTTCTCAAAGATCAATCGAAATATAAAATTACGAAAAAAAAAATAACTTCCTCAATATATTGTTTACAATGCATCTATGGTCATCTTATGGTTCCTCTCAGTCATTCATAAAGTTAATTTTCGAAGTTATTTATACACACGAACTGTTTATGATATATTAAAATTGATATAACACTAAATTACATTAATAGCGTTCAGTATAGGTAAGATCAGAGAATTCAAATGTTTTACCGTGAGTATGCATGTTCTTTTGGAATAACGTTTTCATTTTATTACAAAAGTAGGGCGTGTAATGAACAAACACATTCCTGTTTGTTAATACCATTATATCTATACTATACTTTATGGCTTTTAATCCTACTATAATATTAGGATTTGGGCGTGGTTCAAAAGAAAGCGTTATTCTCCTTTTAATATTGCAAATACACGTCCCCTTTACACCGGGACTTTACCTTTGACGCTGTACTTTGAAGTAATTGGGTGCCGTACTTTCGTGCCGGATTCATGCACAATATCGAACCCCGACACGTGTATTTCTCAAGGTATCTCGTAACCGTTAATGGGGGCGGTAATTTTGTGTACACATTAAACCCCGATGTTACAGGGTGAAATCATGGGTATACCGACTGTGTATATCTCCTGAAACATCAGAATTTTCAGTCCCCAAGCGTCATTACGAGGGGATACGGTATATACCCTTACCTTTTAGCAAGGGGGGAATTGTTAATGTAATCATCCACCCTGCTATTCAGAGTATGATATTTACATAGCGGAAATTAAATATATAAAAAAATATAGATTTCAGTTTCATTTTAAGTTAACTATGATATAGTATATATCTAAAGCTGGTGTAGGATTAATCTATACTACATATATAACTTTTTTTAAACCATATACTTAATTGTAATATATATGAAAAGTGTCACGCAGACTGTAGAAGGTTTATATATAACTTTGATTTCCCTTCCACGCCAGCGAGTTTCCCCTCACCCTTGATGATAAATTTACGCCACATCTTTATAGAGATCAAGGCTATGGTCAACATAGATGTATGCATAAAAACACACACACCCTCCCACACACACCTCAAAATGGCCCTTCTCTTATCAGTTATAATGCTCTTCTCTAGGAAAGGATGTCAAATACGGCAGGCAGGATAATTCGTCCCTCCCAGGGTTTTACTGACCTTCAAGGGATTTATTATGGCTTTTTTCATCACCTGCTTCTCGTCCTGCAAAAACACTATAATTTAAAAGGTTAAAGTATAGGCCTCTCTGGGGCATACGTATTTCTTCATGAATAAGGAACAGGTTAAGCGATCCCGCTATTTTTCCAAAGTGGCCTCGTTGCAGTGAAAATAAAACCCATTGACTGGGCCAAGCAGCGGTGCCCGCAGGTAGTAAATTAAGTTCAAGAACCAGGTTTTTCAGATTTATCTGTTATTGATATTTTTGTACAAGAAATAATTTTTGTGGTGTATTGCAATGCTGAACCCACTTTCAACTCCTGGCACTTTTTCAAGGAAACGACTGCGCATTTTGGCATTTTGTTCAGTGTCTTTGTCTTCAATAAATCTTGGTTTCTTTATTCAAAGTGAAGATAAGAAGTTCAGCCTTTTTAACGTATAAGGAAAACCTGCAAGAATTAAGAACAAACCGGTATTTGGACATCCAATGATTATAAGAGATTTTATGGCAATTACATTATGGTACATCCATACACTTTGATTCTTTATGTTTGAAGTTAGTGAACAATAATGAGATATCATGTGCTGACATATGTTTACTGTTTATAGCAAAAATATGCAACGCTTAATTGGCGTTGCTCAATTGATATTATGACTAAACAAACTCCAAGTAAAAAAACTGTAAAACTTTTATCCCAGATTCCCAAAATAGCCAAATATTAATTAACAACACATTATAAGGGAATTTCCAATACTAACCCTTTTTTAGTTAAAATTGCTAGTTCTCTTTGTTTTCAAACTTTACACAGATCATTATATGATATTATGCATTTTTATGGTGCATTAAAACATTCATACTTTGAATCAACGCCTTCTACATATACCGAATAATGTTAAATCTTCCGTACTGTTATTTAGAAATTCGCATATAGACTGCATTTTTTTTTAAATAGCAGCAACTAGTATCTGTTTTAAATTAAACTGTTCGTTTCCTTTGTTATCAAACTTTCGACAGATCATTTCTTGATATTATACATTTTTATGGGGCAAAAAACTTTCATACTTTTCATCAACGCCTTCTATATATACCGAATTATATTCAATCTTTCGTATTGTTATTTAGAAATTCGCATAGACTACACTTTAAAAATATCACTTGTATCATTTGGCAAATATTAAGATTGTAAAACATTTACTTGTAATTGCAGTTTTCTTCTTTCTCACAGCCTTTCTTCTAATTGACACTTTTGCTGTATTTTAAGAATTTCACCAGTTAACATGTGTGATTTCAGTCTATAAGTGTCTGAAAAGTTAGCTGCATGGGTCCAAAACGAATAAATGGAACCGATTTTACAGCAAGCTATACACACGCGTCGATCATATATCTCTCAGACGCCCCAGAGTGACCCTGTAGCGCGGTGGTTGAGCGGCCCGGGCCTCGCGGATTTTAACAGTCCCCGGCTACCGTCGGAGTTTGCTTCTTCCCCGACCCCACGGGCACCTCTTCACGCACCTGAGCAGGCTGGAGCCCATTAGTAGTCAGGCGAGGGCAGGACTGATGGCCCGACCTGCTGGAGCTCTCCATCTTACTGTCAGAACTGCAGTAGAGGATATTAAACCGGCGGCACAGAGGACGCAGCGGCATAACAATCACTACTGCCACCTCCCAACAGCCACACCTGGGGACATGCAGCCTTGCAATCTGTAACAGCACCTCTATCAGCAATACCTAGGGACATTCATTCTTGCAGTCTGTAAAAGCACCTATAACAGTGATACCCGGAGTCTTTCGGCCTTGCAAGTTGTAAAAGCACCTCTAACTTTCCGAGCTTTCAACCCAAAGAGAAATCTAACCGTACAATACGCCCCACGCTCCTCACGCAGCGGTTATACACTGAAGTCGTCAAAGATCTTCCTCGTGTTACCGCGGCTTTGTATGGCAAGATACTCTGTGTCTCACCACCAGGGCTGGCATAGAACAAAGAACTGTAAGCAGACTAATATCAGCTTGGTATCGCATTATGTATCCAGCTCCGGTGCCAGAACCGGGGTAATCCGAACCAACGAATGTTTAAAGTTTGGAATTGGATGCACAATGCATAACAAGGAAGCATATATAACGTTCCAATCATTCCTGGTAATACTTTTATGACCATGACCGTGTTTGCCATCTCAGCCATTTGTATGTCCCTCCTTTTGCAGGTGCTGCACTTGCGCGCCCGCGGGGTCCTGTACACCACAAACAAGGACATCTTCCGGATATCTGGAGGGAAGATAAAACCCGGAGACAGCGCCTTTTATCACGATATTATACATATCCCACCGCTTCCACCATCCTTTATGCGGGGCTGTACCCTCATAGACATAGAATATATCATCGTCGTAAGTAACTTTATTCAATGACAATAATTGACCATGCATGTTATTGACAAGATTTTGTTACCTCCACTCGCAGGATGCGGCGCGAGATGCTGAATACCTATACCGGACCGGTTACTATGAATTATATCGGCCCAGTACGCTTGTATCAGCCACAAGGAGTGCACACAGTGTCAAAGAAAATCGACAAGACACGCTGCTGCGGATGTGTCAAAACCACTGCGCGTGTAACCTATACCACAAAAGTCCAAAATTATTGTTTCTAAATTTCTGTCTTTGGTGTCTATCAGTAGTGTTGTTCAATGGAGTTAGAATGCAGTAACCTTGAATGTAAATAAGTTCGTCTTTTAATCATATGTGTATGAATCTTTTTGATTGTGATTTTAAGGCCTTTGGGCATTGGCTCTTGGGCCAATATTAGAAGAAAAATACCAACTAAATCAGTTAACAGCAAATTTACACAGTTGTAGATAAATATGAAGTATATAATATAATTGTAGTGTAATTAACGTAACCGAATGCGATCTTTTCCATATTATACAAGCTACTATCCAAATAAACATCATTTAGTGTAGATAATATAATTGATATACACAGTTTTCAGTTTTGTTTCATTCGATCATTTTATTTAAAAATAACAATGCTTCAGTATTCATATCGAACACTACAGCAAGTTTGCATGAAAGTCTTAAAATATTTAACATATAAGTTTTAATCCATTAAGTCGATTTTTTTTTTTAATTTTGTTTTCTAAAGTTGATTTAACTAGATGCAATGACTCATTTTATGTCGGTGATTAATCTGTAGGTAGGAGTGCTGCCATCTGGTATGAGCAATACAATTGAACTGTCAGTGCCTGTCACCATAGGAACCGTGCCTCTGCAGCAACTGCTGCCACCTGACACCAAAGGTTGGTACTAAAACATCACACCAGGACTAAATGGATTTGCATCTAATACTTGCAACTGGCATTTTATTGCTGTTGTCAAAGTACATATAAAATATTTCATCAGTAATGAAACCGGCATACACAAGATTTTTGTTTTCTTTACCCTGGGACAAGTTTTAGACTAGTCTATTTAATGTATTGGATATTTACAAAGAAGAAGAAATTGTGCTAACTTGCTGAAATGATACAGAAATGTTCGACAACCCTTAATAACATGAAAATAAAAATGTTAATCATCTGTATTGATAACTTCTTTTTATAATTTTGCATTTTAATACACGTTGAAGCAATTGGCAACATAAATACTGACTGTACTCATTAAATGAGTATCGTGAACAATACAAAAGACGATTCAGTAAAACAATTATTTTGTTTTGATTTGGCCTTATAAGGCAGGCCTAACTTTCTCATTGGGGTAACAACGGGGACAAATGTGTCAATGTGTCTAAATACCATCGGGAAGTGGAGAGATATCTGGACAATTTCAAACCTGATAAAATTTCAGAACAGGTGTCACATCCGGGCACATCGGGGCGACATCGGCATTACACGGGGTTACATTGGGACATATCGGTGTGACATCGGGGGACATCGGAGTGACATCGGGCATCATCGGGGTGACACAGAGACACATCGGGTTGACAGCGAGACGACTTTAATGTTTAATCCAGAGAAGGCATCGTGGCATTGGCGATGTGTGAGCCAGCCTTTTATTAAGATAAGATTTTGTACACGGTGAAAGCTAAACAAAATACTTTTCTTTTTCAGTGTTGCCGTCTTACTGTCATTATAATCAGCAGAACGGGAACATTGAGGATTACGCTGAAGACGATTTCCATGATGGGCATTTCTACAACATCTTTTTCTACTACAGGAACCTTTACCGTAGGAGGGAGTTACCAGGCGCTACAGCTATATCATAAAAATAATAACAGGTGCTCCGATAGGAACTTTTGTACATCTGTCTAAACATACACAATAGGACCAGGACCGCACTAAATTTTGTACTAGCACTGATGATATCACAAGCAAAAATCATTCGTTGGTGCACAACTCTCATCTTCAAGAATTCAACCAAAGGTTCAAACAAAAACGATGGTTTATGGAGTTTCACATAATTTTGCTTAAGGAACAGATTGTTTCACGTTCATGCACGAGACAGAGAGTTTTTTCGTCCAAGCAGACTTGGGGACAGCAGAAACCCTGGTTGGTTTCTTCTGGTGGATATATGATACTAAAGGTTTTTTTTTCATGAAGATATATGATAAGCACTGAAAAGTTAGCTGTTTTTATCCACGACTTGTTGATACCAACACGAATTGTGAATGCATTACGTCGTTTCTTTCGGCGGCTTACGTCAGAATTTACGGTTTTCATTAATTTTCGTCATGGCTCTTGGACACATCGTACTTGAAGAAAGGAGAAGCACTTTGGGCATCCGATTAATGAACTTGGGCTGAGGGTACTGAGGTTGTCCACGTGGATTGGCCGAAGAAGGGAAGTTGCTTTTCTTCCAAGGATTTAGCAATAGCTGAATTCCATACTTTCTAAAACAGCACGTCCATGAAATTTTGTGTCAGCACATTTATTATACTAACAAAAATGAACAATTTGTGACTTGTGCCCATCCATCCATGATATTGAAACCAGTAATTGTTATGGTCAAGTTTCGTCCATGGACCTATTGTATTAAGGCAAATATGTGCGTTAATGAACGTCCATAGACTCATACATTTATCATAACCCAAAGAAGACTATAAGGACACATTCCACTTATTGATTACAGACAGAAGACTTTTTCCTGTGTACAATATTTTGGCCGCTTATGTAATCTTGTGAATTTTATTGCCGTGGAGACACCAGGATCTATATCGCCTGTGCTCACATACAGAATAGAACAAAAAACATATTGAATCTTGCTTGTGGGTATACCTTAGTAACACCACTGTGTTTTCCTTGCACAAACCCTTCTAGTTTTGATGTATATATCTGACATTCAGGTATAGGTCTTTGTGCAGATGAATTGTCCCCGGAGATGTAGACTTGTCCCTTTTCATTTTCTGCATCTTATCTGTCTAACTTGTTAAAAACAGTATTAACCTTGACTATAAGACATGTTTAAAGATTAAATCATCAGAGGGGAACATGCCTTCATTTTTGTGACAATAGAGCGGTTGGTCTGAGATGACGTCAGGTGATATGATTCAGGTTTGCACTAAACTGCAGTCATTCTAGATACCCTCAAAACAAGAAAATCATTTCGCGGTCATGGACACCCTAGTTACATAACATAATCTATTTAAAAAAACATATATTTGCAAATCTCATATATACACTTTTTTAAATTTTTTTTTTTGGTTGAGGTGACCTCTTCCTTTACAATCTTAGCTTTGCTAAGTCTGTGAGTCTGCAAAGTATCATTTCGATTTCGGGCTACGCTGACCCGGGCGAGGACACACGATTATCCTGGGGTCAACCAGGCTCGGTCTACCGTACCTGCGGGTCGTCATTGTTGGGTTTATAATGCAGGTACATGTTGTGATTATTCTCTCAGGCTGGGAACGGTACCCCGTCCAGTTGTTATGGCCCCTTTATTGCAATATCAGTTCAACAGTTTAATGATAAACTATGAATAACGCTAACTTTTGTGAAAATGACCGAATTTTTAACGAAGTTAAATTCATTGCCAGAAGTCTAAAAACATCCATTTCTCATTAATGGAAACAAAACCGGAAAGATCTAGATGGCTTTGTAAGAGTAAGATAAAATTAAGTTGGATCGTTCCTGCAATTCGATTGCAGTAAATCTTTGGCAAATGATTTGCAAAAGCAAGTTGCTGTAAATAATAATATTCGATTTTTTTATTTGACAAGTAATTATTCTGTTTTGTTTTGCTGTCCTCTTAGTGGTGGCCAGATCATATCTTCGGAAGAAATCACAGGATGTTCACGTAATCTTCCGATTTACATTTGTTCTTTCTTAAAGTTACACCCCGACTGTTAATGACGTTTTTCTCATTGTAACAGAATGACAAATGCGTGAGACAACCAAGATTTTGATTGCAGTAAATTCAGGAGAAATAATTAGTGTAAATTTTATCTAGTAGAGGGACAGATCCAGGTTTTAGAAAAAGGATAGGTCCATCCCAGAAGGACTAGAAAATGTCCCCCTGTCCAAAAAGGGTTGGGGGGTCCAGGCCGCAAAAAGGTCTTGAAACTATTAAACAAAGGTTCCAGGCCCCTTTGACACCTCCCCCCCCCCCCCAACGCCCCCGGATCCGCTTCTGTATTATAACCTGGTTCTCAAACTTACACACTAGGTGTGGTATTAAACCATATTTGAAATAAACTTTGAAATAAATTTGAATTTTTGCGAAAAACGCCGGTGACCGTTCTTTCAGACGGTCGATAATTTATATATATATATATATATATATATATATATATATATATATATTCGGTTACATATATGAAGTCAAACAGTTGATTTTTTGGTTGGCATTGATACATAAGTAGATAAGCAAACTCTGTTTCTTGTAACATATTTTCGGTCATTTATTGCTAAACTATGTAGACTTGAATAACAATGCACTATTGGTATAATTTCAGTAATTTCACGTATAACTCGCTGTACATGTACGCACAGAGCATTTTCTAAACGGGTATGATCTGGACTTTATCCATTATCCCAGACACTGTATACTGGCTTTTACTTGTTTTCACTTAATCGTTTTTTATGTGTTGATCAGAAGTATAATTGCAAGGGTATTTAGGGAATAAATAGGTGACGTTGATGCGAATCAATTTTTGTTGTTATGTTTTTATGTGTAATGCGAATATGATCGAAACAGTGGACAGAATGAAAATCACTTGTACAAAGCCCTAGCACCATTTGATAACATTTGAAATTAGACGACTAATGGTGAAAATATTGGCGGGGGGATGCAATCTTGCTGACCAAAGGATTAATTTAACGGAAAACGCATTAGTTATATGTTTGGAATATGATTTATTATCGTCATTCCATAGTTATTTTATGACAAATTCAGAAATAACGTATCGGGAATATATCTTTTTCTAAGTATAAGTTGTTGCAAATGAAAGTGTACAGTAATAACGCTTAATGTAAGCATGTTAGATATTTTCATATTTTTTAAATTACTTTCATATCGTAATTTTCTCAATAGATATTAGAGTCTGGAAACTTTATTATCAATATTAACTAAAAGGTCGGATCGGACGGGGGGATTTGGGAATCGTGCCAGAGTTTTATTTGGAAGGTTCGTGTCTATTTGCCACCATACCCTCTCTGCAGATATAGATACCCCCTTTGAACCCATCCTCTTCGTACTTTACTTTATTCCCGTGACTATATACAACCCCTGACCTCTCACAATATGCAAAACTTATGATGGCTGCCATTTTGCGTATAGACTAAAAAACGGATATCACAAGCCGCATGTCGGATTTAATATATATCTCTAGTGCATGCAAAAGTTACAGCCTTCTTAACAAAATACCAAGAACCATACAAATCTAATAATAATATATATTTGATTCTGTTACAGGATAATTAATAAAACTATACAATTGCCGGTGTACATTGCCTTCATATGCGTATTTTTCTTTCTCTTTTAATAAAAAAATTCATTTAAATTTATAGTTCCTATTCCTTATTTTCATAATAATTCATGAGTCCCTCAGTGAATGAAAAAAAACTGGATTGCAATTGTTTTTATTTTTCCGAACATGTTTGTTCCCTTTTTGAGAATAGAAATTCTTCAAATAAACGATCTTATAAAAAATATAAAAATTGTTAAAGACATATTTATGAGACACCATGTATTGCAACTACATTGTACGTGCAAGTAATTAAGTGTTCTCTTGTGTCGTTAGCTTGGTACGCATGTATAAGATTAACCTCGATTCTATACAATTCAGAGGGTAGTCATATTTAGCGTCAAGGGGCCTCAAGAGAATGATGAAGGCAGCCACACAATAAACGGCTGTACAAAAAGTCTCGGCGCACAGCTAGTAATCTTAAATATTACAATATTAATTATTAATTCTCATGAAATACACGTTTATGAAGAAAGTAACAAATACATCACATCTGCATGTAGACCATCAACGTTTCTCGGGGACAGGGGAAGATGGTGTGGCTACTTTAACGAAACAGGCAACCACGCAGCCGATGACGTCATTTAAAAATGCACGCATGGAGGCATAGTTTATGATGCCTCAATAAATGTTACTCAATACAACATTTGTTTTAGGAAATTGATAGCACTGTCGTAAAATTAAACCCCAACATTCCAAAATTTATTTGTTCGTCGCCTTCTAAACTAGGTTTAGTTTTTTTGCTACTATAAGTTGAAGATTTGGGCGTGGTAAAAAAAAAGCGTTATGCCACTGCCGATATCCATGCATTCTTATTACCATTCTTTTCCGCAGACAGATTCTCGCCTTGACGCATCCCCGCTTCCTTATTGAACCCTGATAGGCTTATTTCTCCAAGTTACTCGAAACATCTAACACGGGCTGCCATTTTGAGTACACACTAAGACCCGTGTGCTACAGGTCACATATCCGAGTTATTGGTATACCGGCTTTGAATATCGGATTCCTCTTGCTGAACAAAGGGAATCGGATCTGAGAGTCAGGTGTGTATATATGAGCATTGTGGAGAGATCTCTAGGGAGAATTGATAAAACTAAGACATTTGCAAAATAAAACAAAATGACTAGTCAATGACTAGACATTTTCACGGCTGAAGTCTTCCAAGATATTTTTATTATCTGTATGCCTTTTCTTTATCATGATGATGTTCATAACATACACCTATCTCCTATAACAGCCTAAATAGGAAGCAAACTAAAATACATTATATATATATATATATATATATATATATATATATATATATATATATATCACTCAGTTAACTCCGAAGAATAAATCGACTTGGTGTATGACAAAACATAACTTATAACACAAGGACACATTTACGAGTCCAAGTGCGAGTTCTGTTGGCAGGGTCCGAGTCCACCTTCTTCGAGTGGAGTCATTGGGAACCCGAGTCCAAGTCCAACTCCGAGTCAAATACAATGCTCTTTATAAAAAGAAACATTTTTAACCTGGTAAATCATGTTTTTTTTTGTTTCTTTGAATATGCTTTTTACCTGTATATTTAATTTCATTTAGCATCCCATATTTGGCTGAAGCTTGTATTTATATCGTATTTTCTACGTAATATTTTGTTAGTAGTCCACCCATACATATGTCTGAGCTTTTTTTCCTACTGTACTCGAAATAGACACCAATTGATTAATACAGTCCTTACCACAAGTGCAAGCCGAATCAAAGACCCTCGAATCCGAGTACGAGTCCCTAAAAATATAATGTCATTCCTGAACTACAAAGTTATTGCTATTAATTTTCATACAAACATTTATTCAGATTATTATAGGTTCAATCGTTGAAAAAAAATAACTTCTTCACGAAAACTCTGTATTTCCCTATCGAACTCCTTTTCACCATAATACCGACAAACCGGGATGGATTGCTGTGCCCTGGATGGGGTCCGATAATTTTGCGAAAGGTAGGTATTATATGAAAAGAGTTTTTTTTTGTTGAATCGAGACGTAAGAATGTAACGAAAATGCATATAATTATCGTCGATAATGATTTCATTTTAGTTTATATGGCATTTTCACAACAGTATCAAATTATAGATAAGACTGCACATGGATAGGCGCCATCTGGTGCCAGGAGGAGAAGATATACTGTTCCCATTTAAGAATAGGTTTAAGCATCAGATCAGTAATAAAAGGCAAATGCGCATTTGAGGAGGGAAGATACTGGTCAGAAACGTGCTATTTTTAGAAATTAATTGTATTTATTTTTAAAAATTAATTATATACATACTGTTTAATATAGAGTCTCCCAAAGCGTTTGCGCATCACTGCTACCGCTTCGCACCTTCGCTCTGTGACCACTCGATATCTATTCTAAATTCTTTTATTCGCCCTTAATGAAGAAGAATTTTTGACAATTTGATTTTATTACGGCAATTAGATACAACAAACTATGCTACCAAGACATATATCAAGGAAAGCACCAACATACTTGACATGATATATAATCAGGAATTGAATTTAACTATAGCATAAGTTACAGAAAGATTGATTGGTCAATGGTATATGTTATAAACAATGTAATCCTGGCATCAAATATAAAAAGCACTGAAATAATTAACAAAATGTATAACCAGGAATTTTAATTACTTATATAAAGCTGACTAAATTATCTATTCACGGAATATACGATTAGAACATAATTTCCGTAATTTAAAATAACAGAAAATTGACTAAACCTGCAATGAGATATGTTGGCAGTGCAGAAGGTCAGTGATTACATCTTATTTAGGAACTTAAATCAAAATACAATATCCTTAAATATTATACCTCTGTATTTTACTCTGAATCTGACCTTGATAATGCGAGACATTTTATCTGAAACTCATATGAATAAGTCCCTTGTTTAAATTGCACGATTGTTGACAGATGGCGCTATATTAAGAACTTCGTTTTCATATAGTACATTTCATACGATATGGGGGGGGGGGGGGGGTATGGCTTTAGGAAATCAGGCTTGTGTCATGTGACGATTCATGTAGCGATGGCATTAGTTTATAATATTAGCGGAACTTCTGTTTTGGTTAAATAACGTTAGGTATCGGTAAAGGCACTCGACCATCTTTTCTTTGGCCTTACGTTTTCCCATAATGATAATGGAAGATCCAGTGCACATCGTTCGGGTTTTTATTTTTCCTGGTGTATTAATCAGGTTGGATATGAAATAAAACGCAAGGAATTAATTTTGTCTGATGCGCTCGAGATCTTTGTTTCTATTATACACGTTTGATATTTTTCATGTGTGCAGGCGTTTGCATATGGTGCGCATGAGTTGGTATATTTTAAGTACACAATAAATAATGACATGTAAACATAAGCATGTTTACAAATAAACCTTAGATTAAAATTGTTAAAATAAGTTAGATGTATACAGGAATAAAGATACTGTGACATGATTAGTAGCACTGCGCGATATTATCGGTATATCGCAATGTAGTGATTCGCATATTGCGAATCGTGATACAGTGTTCAAATAGAAAATTTGCATGCCTGCTCGATGACTTAACGTAAATGACCATTCATTAAAATTCTCTCCTCTTCTCGCATCTAATGATAATTGCAGGAAGATAAAGTGTCAAGTTAAGAGTATTATTGTTTATGGACGCTGGCTTCCAATGTGGTACATGGCTGTGATGTGCACAACATATTTCCCTCTCTTTGCTAAATCACAGTCCATAATTCTCTGCCAAGTTATTTGCACATGAAGGCATTAAGGTAACTTTGATTTTAAATGTGTCTCTAGATACCTACAACAACAAAAACGTACCTGTAAGTACATAGTAAGTAATATTACCATATTTCGTAATGTGTTATATATAAACTGATCTTCATAATCTTTATGGTGTCATTATAATAAACATGATCAAAAATTATTAATTATAATAATATTAATAATTTATATATATACATATATATGATAAAAAAACACTATTATTTCCTTTAAATTTAATACAATGAAAATATCGCAATACGCTACCACATATAGCGATATATATTGCAATACGAAATTTGTAGACGATAACCAGTCAACAACGATCCTAAAGACACTCAGTGTATGATAGTTTAAAGCCAGCAGTCCCCTGCCTTACTTGTATAATTTATGAGATGTCTGACCTACTCTCTGCACATATTAATGAACCCTTGGTAAATCCTGCAAGGAAAAGTTCTTATTATGGATTTTTACGTAATTTTACGCGACTAAGTGCTTGATTTTACGCTTATTTGGCATTTAGATATAGCGTAATTTTACGTGATTAAGATCGTAATTTTATATTTAATGTTACGTTTTTATTACGTCATTTGACATAATCGTGGCCTTACTGATGGAAAAGAAAACACTTAATCTTGTTCATGTATACAAACATTTTATTACATCAAGCAGGGAGCCAAGATATATCGATAGATGCAAAAAGATCTGTACAAACATTAATTGATGTATCAGGAAAGAATATATAGAAATAAAATGGCAATCAATAGCTCTGAAAAGAATCGATATCAAACATATATGCAGTATTCATAAACCTCTACAGCAAACAAAATAAGGTTTATACCAAATTTTGAAATACCAAGAAGCTGGCCTTAATGCTTAACTGATTTGAAATATATTATCACGGTGTATGAAATATATTTTTTTTACAGAAATGATAATCTAGTATTTAGCTTGAAATAAATTCTAACCAAGGATGAAGGAACAGTAATATGTAAGGTCATAGTTATAGAACATGATATCTTTTCAAAGTAATGGTTACAGTATGTTTACAGTATTAATAATTGCTGCAATAATAATAATAACAATGATAAAATCAAAGTAATAGATTAATTAATATTACCTTTCCCCATCACTTGTTTAACAACTACTGAAATCTCTAGCGTAAATTCCCACATACACACATACCAGCATATATTCAGTGATACATACCTTTGGATGAATTTAAACGTCTGACCCACAGTGACTGAACTTGGAGAGTGAATGTTGAAGGTATTATAGGCTTCAAAGACCAGGCCAAGAAAGCTCCGTATAGGCTCAAAGGCTGTCATTCTGGTGTAAGATGTATCGTTCCACAACTACATACTGGAAGCAATGAAAGAGCAAAACATGATTGTTTATGTATAAAACATGGCCATAGGTCCGTGTCCATATATGATATTGTATTATAATTGTCAAACTTTGATGTAATTTAGTTATGCCTAGATGTATTTTAGTGAGTCATGAAATTCAACATCAGATATTCTTAGAAGTATAACCCTACTATTAATAAATAAATCCCAAAGAGGCATTATTATAGTTATATATACAAATACTGCCGATGCAGTTCTATGTTGATTTATATGACTATAAATTACATAGTATATTGAATTTACCATTCATAACAACCTACAGAAACTGGATTGCGCTGGTTTCACAACTGAATTTCATTGAAATATCTTCAAGTTGTTTTACTCACCTCGAATCATAACACTGCACACATGCACGGAGAGCTTGGTCCTTTTTTGTGAACTGGTGATGCAGGCGGGACAATTTGAACATATCTAGTGGCCCGTCCAGTTCAACCAGGTTCTTATCAACCAGGGCACTGTCTGTGGTCTCTTGCCAGGCGCTGCCGCACGGACAGGCTGGTATCCCGGGGCGGGGGGCTCATGGTCAAGGGATGTATGTGTCATTAACAATCTCCACGGAGGAGTTAATTACCGCTTCAGTCTCGAGTAAAGTGATACGGTATGGGCTAAACCATGATAACTCGACACATACACGTGATGTCACGCCTCTAAGTCGCGTATTCCTGTGTAATAGTGAATACGGGAAAATGGCACGTTAAATTTACGCGACGTTGTCTCGTATTTTAACGCATATTTTTCACAGTGTGCCCTATGAGCTAGTGTATCTACAAACTTAATGAAAACACAGTACTTGTGCCCATGTTGACAAACAGGAGAAATGTGGCCGTAGGTGGTTTAATTGCATTTGTGCAGAAGCTGAAGGCTCAGTTAGAGTGATGTAGAACTCGAGTCCGGACTTGGGCTAGAGGTAGCACAGACTCGGACTTCTAGGAGTCGGAGATAAGGACTTGAGAAATCAGGCAGAGTCCATTTCGAGTCCAATAGCAAATAATCTGTCACTTAATAAGAAGACCTGTGTACATATGCGAGCTACAAACAGAATATTACAGAATGATAACACTATATATACCAAGCAAGCTTTGCTTATCATCGGCAGCTATAAATGTAATTAAGCATTATAGAAAAAGCATGTGTATAATAACTGTCCTTATTCGAGAAATTTTTAACAGACATGCAAGATTTTAATGTGTATTTTTGCTTGTTTACACATGCTTTTTGCCTGAATGTTTAATTACAGTTAGATATTGATGCACTGCTAAAGCTTGGTATATGGAGTATTTTTTTGTGATGTTCTGTGAGTCCGCACATGTTTATGTTCTTATGGTATGTGTCGGAGCTATTTTTTCTACTGGACTCATGATATACCACCGGACTACACATACTGATTTCTCGAGGGCCTACCAGACGCTCTTGTAGTATACAGATACTTCACGGGATTTAGGAATATACTTCACCGGCTGATATGTTCTATTTAGGCCACGGTTGGTGTAGGCCACGTTCCGTTTGGGCCACGGTTGGTGTGGCGATATTGCACAGAAAATATTAAAGACATTTAAGAAGTGTCTTACGCATGATTTAATAATATAACGTACATGCTGGTTGCAAAAACTTTTGTTTAATCTACGGGTGTATTTGCTTCGTGATATATCGAGTTTTCCATTAGGCTTATTTAAAAAAAAATATATGCTTCACTATGTTAAAACTTCCCATTTGACTTGGTAAGAGGCGTGCTACGCGTATACGGAATTCTTGTGTGAACTCGGGGACACGCCTTGCACCTGAACCAACAGCGACTTTAGTGTTGGAATCTTTATACAGATGTCTCTACTAATTGAACATTAAACCAGCTAATGTGAAAGGCATTTGTCAAATTTTCTTCGTTTAATTAAAAAAAATCACAATCTTTATAACTAAACATGTCTGGCAGCCTCCATCCCATTCGAGTTCAAATGTTTTTCCGCAGATAAATTTTGCAATTAAATTTTATTCGTTTCCAGGCTTAATACACCAAATGGGATAGGTTTGGATGCATTTGTCAATAGATCATCTGCGCTCCAGCGAGAACCTTGTTACGACAGGTAATCTCCCTGATATATCTTTACGGATAATTTACGGTAACGGGTTTCAGTTGGAATACAGGTCGGGCATCCCCCGGAGAGAAAAGTAGTAAGAAACCACATATCTGATAATTCACGTTCACCTACTGAACGTTTAATCTAATACCACGCTGACTGCTGATTATCTATGGGCCCCAGTTTGATCTTCCAAGCTAAATAAAAACCACACTTTTATCCCTTGAAGCCGCCATTTCTATACTACCGTAAATATTGTGTTCACAGGAGTCAATGTTTATGTGTCGTTCTTCCTATTTATATTCCTTGGTTCTTTTTACGGATCACTGACCGGCCTTTAACATAAATATTACAGTATTCTGTTTATATATTTATACAAACTTAAATTTTAAATCTTAAGCTTCAGATATTACTCAGTCGTGTGGCCCTTCCTTCAACGAATGAGACCATTATTTTTAGAATATTGAAAATGTAAAAAACAGGCGTGTGATAGATAATTTTGCTGGACTTTTACATCATATAAATAGGGTAAGATTACGACAATATTTAGAGAAAATAGAAAGAGAGAGAGAGAGAAGCTAGAAAAAGAGTGTGCACACGCATAAATGACACTAATACGTCTCGTTGCCTTTAAATGAGCACTGATTGTTGTGATAAGCTCTTTTCAAGAACTTATGTTTTTGAGTGATGGTTTGTGAAGTGAGTGACAGTGTCGTGTCAAAGGCTTCCACAGAGTGGAGAGGTTCCTGCCTCAAAGGCTCAGATACATAATGTACCTTAAGTTAGTTCATTATTATTATTATTATTATTTTTTTATTGTCATATACATTTATAGGACCCAACATACTAAAATGGATACTTAATCAACGCGCCGTACATGTAATAAATCATTAAACTTGATAAAATTAGAGTGATAAAACGTAACATTAAGCATCACCTAACTCAGAAAAAATAAATGTTCCCTTCCCTAAAAATAGGGTCTTAAAACGGCACAATATCAATGTTCCCGAACATCGAACATTTGATGAGAGCATGTTCCTAAATTCTGATGAAACACTTGCTAAAACCGTGCCACCAAAAGGCTATAATTGTACTGCTGGCTTATCAAAAATTTGGATTGATTAGAAGATGTGAGAGATCGAGAAGGTAGATACGACGAAACAAGCTCAGTGATGTGTCTTGGCGCTATAGAACATGCAATCCGCGATATGTAATAATTAAAGCATACGATTTTGTGCGCGATACGCTATAATTAACGTATTGTTTATAAGTGTAGATCAATTATGATGTTGCATAGAGAAACCTGTTTGCATCATATGAAACACGGGCTGTGATACTTTAAACAGACTGTAATTAATCTAGAAAATAATGATTAATTATTCATCTTGGCTGTTAAAAATACATTATTCTTAAGTCCTGCTTGTGACCTCTTCTCGTGCCAACTCAACAACGGTGAGTCGGAAATTGATATCACAGTGACAATGATCACCATTATTGCTTTGCTGCTTCCGGATCGTTAAGTCAATCCCAAGGGTATTGTTAACTAATTAGAAAAGCATAATTTTCAACGAACGGCGTCAATTTAAGAGGAGTTATTTCAAAATCGGTGTCTCTAGACCTGTTAACTACAAAATTAAGGCTTGTTTGTGATGGACACAAATTACTTTTAGGTTCTTAAAAAGCAATCTTGTTGTCGTAAAACAGCTAATTGAAACAGACAGTAAGTTAAAGTAAGCAATCTTTCTAATTAACGCTATTGCAGCCGCACTCTCTATCTCGGCACGGAATCTCGGGACTAATGGTTTAACGCTCCAAGACGCGGTACAGCGGCGTAAAAAATACCAGACTGCGTGTTCGCGCTTATCAAAATGTCTATTTACACTCCCGGAGGGGGTTTGCTTATTCACTAATTGAAATATGGGTATCCTTCACAGTGTTAATTAAAAAGAAGTTCCGATACCGGGGTCGAGAGGGTTACATGTGGCGGTGACGTCAAAGCTTATTTCCCAACCAAATCGATTATGTCACTTAAGCAACTCCGTGTAATGGACATTTATTCTTTGTAAAATACTAACACTCTTGCTGGAAGTGGCTGTTCAACCATTCACTCCATTTACTCAGACAAAACTGACCCAGCTTTGGGCTCAGTCCGTATCCTGTTCATGCAGACCAACAAATTTGTTTCTGTTTTTATAAAAACACTCAAAACAAAGAAATTTCATGCATCATTTGTGTGCGTAATGTCTCATCATCTCGTGTTTTTTTCGAATGTTACATTATCTTTTTTTAAGCCTTTTAATTTCAAATGTTCATGATCAAAAGGAATACCCAGCTGATGGTTTCCTTTCCTTAATTATCTTTATCTTTAAAGTGAAGGGCATTGGATTTTAATCAATGAATAAGACACAACAGTATCATTAACTAATCAAATCCGCCAGAAGAATTCATTCTGTTACTCATGACCTTTCTTGAGGTCGTGGACACAAAAATACCACGTGCCCTATTGATATAACGTCCGGAATTTTGCAGGTGTATATCATACGTTAAGACTTAATGCAAACTCCTCTGTTGTTAACGCTTGTTTACTGATGTGAATATTGCAAACTGACGATAGACATCACTAAATGTATGGAGAGATGGTAAAATGGAAAGATATGGAAGTATGAATAAGCATTATCACCAACACAGGCTTCCGCCATTTGGGCGGTCCTTAATGTTGGATACTCCGCGGCCCCTGTTTTCATTCACTTATTGGCCGATTAAATCATTTTCCCAGGTTTATTGGTGCATGTGCTCCCCAAAAAGCGTTTGCGTTCACTTATTCGGCCAGTAAATGGTATAACGTGTCTGAAACGGGGACAATCAATTAAAGTGAAGCCTTATCGATAATTTTAAAACTTAAACATGTTACGTAGACTGTTTTGGGAACAAATAAATGGATCCTTGCAATTTATGTGACTTACGTATGCTCTAAAATATACGGTGATGGACTGAGTAGGGACAGAATACCAAAATATGTCGTTCAAATGCCGAACGCCTCGTTATAATAATAAACTGCAGATTCAGCGCGAATAGAGAATTGAATACAATACGAAAATGATGTAGAAAGAGTGTCAGTAACTTATCACAGATTAATTCTAGATAAGTCAAGGTTCAATGATTGATTAACAAAATTGATGTCACATGTTCAGTGAGCTGGTGACTGAACAATGGCCACATACTCAGTTTTGAACGTTTTAATATATTTCACACTATGGAACTCAAAGAGACGTCATTCTCACGCCAACAATGTTTTCTCCTGGTCATTCAGCTCTTACGGTCATCTTTTTATACCGTCACTGTAGAAATTACATCTGCGATCATCATTCAAATATGTTGACTTTTTGTATATGAGTGTACATTTCAGGCCCTAGCTGCCATGGTTGAGCAAACCCGCTTATATATAATTTGATGACTCCCCTCTGTTTAAAAGTTGGCAGTCAACAGACAAATATGGAGACAAACTTCACATGGAAAAAAAAATGTAGCCTCTGTCCGACAAGAACAATTTATGTTATGTCAGTTCCCTTTTCAATTATATTTGCGTCTGTTATACCGACGCGAGGGAGTATGATGACTGTTCAGTGAAAAACAAATCCATTGCTTTTGTTCATGTAAAATTCACCTGGAAGAACTACATGTAAGTCACCCATTTACTCGTCTTTTTCGTTGTGTTTATGTGATTTCTGAACTAATGTGGGTGCATATGAACGCACTGTATACACCAGGCCTGGACAGCTGAGCGGTTAAACTCCCGACCATCTCCACTAGCAACCAAGGTTCGATCCCAGGTGCTGCAATGAGAGTGGGTTGTAGTGGCCCGTCCAAGGTCGGTGGTTCTGTCCGGGTTCTCCGGCTTCTTCCACCCATCTCAATACGATCTTCAAATCTATCAGTATCTTCTATTTTCGCCTTAAATATCTAACTGTATACCGACTCAATCTGTCAAACTTTGTCCTTGCTGAGGGAGACCGTGCGGGCCGGATTTTATCGAGACCTGTGACTGGCTCGAGCGCCGACTTCACTTGAGTGAATCAGTCATTCCGTGTAATGCCTGAAATGTTCAGTCATTTAACGTAATGCCTGATTACACAGTTTGTATATATATATATATATATATATATATATATATATATATATATATATATATATATTACAACCAAGTAGATTATTTAAAAAAAATGGCCAAGCAGGAAGGCAGAATTTAACTTAAGTCTCTCATTCTAACTATTTATATATTTTATTTCCAGTAAATGAATTATATCTTGCTCTCTGAGTAGCAGGGGGATGATTATACATTCATCATATTCAACATCCCCCTGTATTGTCGCTCTGCGGGTCTATGTTAATCACGAATGCATGATTTGGACGATCAAACATCAGCCGGTAGTCAACTTCACTTATAGGTATGAAGGCTGATACATAACATTGTCTGTTGCTATTTAATGAATGCCATTTGTTCATATGATAAATGTGCTGAATAACTTCTCCTGTAAAATACTAACACTGTTCGTTTTGGACATTAATTAATTGATCAATTAGTAATGATATGGGTTCTCTGATACATCTGTGATCAGTTGCTAGCATTATGATATTGAATATATTTAATATGAATCCAAATTTATTTCGTGATATAATACATTAATCTTTCACCATGAAATCTAAGTCTAGACATAGTGTTTGACCTTTTTTCATTATTAGTTCTCGAGTATTTTGAAAGAGTGGATCAATCTCGGGAAACCTTGGAAAGGTCCAGAATAGGCAAATGAGGATTTGTAATTTTCAGACTTGGGTTTTGGTAAAGGCAAATTATTTTCAGAAGCCCCCTTGTTTGGTATCCTTGGGTTCCCGTTAAATTAAAAAAAATGATTAAAAAGTGCGATGCTTGGCCAGTAAAACATTTAAAAACTAAAACCAATAACAAGTAGCGGTAACGTTAATCCATGGTCATCCAGTATATTTGTCTGATAAGATCTGCTGAAGGTATAAATTTATCGAAGGTTTTTGTTACGATATGAGCTGCTTGGGTTTGAATAATTTGTAGGTGCGAAAAACTTCCCTTGTCACATTTTCCTTTTTGCGATAGGCAGGAGTCAATTGTATTAGAGCAATATTCAGAGCTCACAAGGCCGACTACGGTAAAAATTTGCTCACTCGATATAAAAGTCTGTTTCTAGGTTTCAGTTTTTTTTTAAACAGGACACATGAGGTCTCTACTTGTATATGGCTATCTAAGTTTACACCAAACAGCTTATCACGTTTTTGAAAAGTTACATATCTTAAGACGATTAATATTATTTTATCTTGTCGTTTGCAGTAGAGGAGTACCAGATTTATCCGGGCTATCATTAGTCTGTTTCTAGTCTACCATACATTTACTTGGTCCAAGCTCAGCTGAAGGTCTTTAATAGCGTTATTCATCGAGCTTGAACTAAAATATGGTGTGGTATTATCCGCATGTATCATGCATTTGAAGTCGATGGATTCAAGAAAATATATAACAAATATTACCGGATTAGGCGCGTATCAATATACATCAACAGTTTTTGATTGGCAATTTAATATTTACTTCCCGGTTTTATTTCAATTTTCACATTCAATGACAATTATACCACAATAAAATAATCAATGTTATGAATTATGCAAATATATATTTATTAGCTCCATTATTAAATTCTAGTTATAATAAATCCATTTTGAAAGAGTGGATATTACAAACTGAGAGAGTTAATCTAATTATTATACGCTTAATGTCTATCAATTTCTCAGAGCAACAATTAATTTACATCAAATTAAGCAGGATTTCCATAAAATAATTCATTTGCATTGTCATCTGGACGCTTAATTTGATTTTTGATGACAAATGATTGTCTGGATTAATTAGAATACTGGTAATGTATTTAACCTTTTCGAACGTTTTTGTATGAAACTAAACTCATAAATCTTTCAGAATTAAATTTCTCTCGGTCCAAGGCTTACAAATAATTTTTTTTATTCAGGAGACTTTAGTGTAATGTTAAAATAATCACAGTACCTGCGTTATAAATGATTCCTAAAGTCATAGATGTTGAATTAAATGGAATGTGATTTTATGCCCGTTGACAATTTATCGTATAATGGAAACCAAATGAAGGATTTTGGGTGTTATATAAATATTAGGCATAACACATGAAGCAACATGCATATTACAAACCCGCAATGAATATGTCGTCCCATTAGGAAAATATAGCTCCTGTTTTTCTACGAAACTAATACAAAAATAAAACATAAATCAAACTGGCAGCTTAATGTAAGCTGCCAGACACAAGAAGATCCAGAAATGACGGATCTGAAATTGTTCATGCCAATTAATTTCCGCTTCTATCATACATGATATATATTATTTCTGTCTGAGCTCTGTTTTTTTATATTTTTGATCATTACATATTTGGCACCAACTCACACACTGGTTCATATTTGTTTTATATTATTACACTTGAAAGATGTAATATAACACGTCATTATACCTTTACTGGAGTGATTGTCCTGATTAAACGATTGAAATTAGGACGTCTTGTTTAAATATTGGTTGTTATTTCTATCAATTATAATTTTGTCCATTAAGGATAATAATTCTATATTCATAGATTCAGAATATTTAAGCCACAATAGTCAAACCGCTTCTGTCCGGATATATAGTATATACTAGTATGCCTCCAGCAGGAAATATGCGTTCATTCCCGGTCTTGTGTGTGTTTGTGTGAGTGTGTGTTCATAACATAACTCATCATGAACGGAATCTCATGAAATAATCAATGCTTTTTGGGAATGGACCAATGAAGAATCGATCAGATTTTGGTGTAGATCTGGCACATGATACTGATTAAGGAATATTCACAAACGTAGAGTCACTTATGCGCGAATGGACCAAGCTACTCTTAAATGTCGCCCTTTGTTATTAATGGTTGAAATTAATGTTTACATATTTTGTTGTTAATATGTATAAATTACACATTACCCCGCGCCATGCAATAGTGTGAAAACAACATTAAGGCCAAATATATGGACCATCTTAAATATAACTTTCATTGATGTAGTCGAGTCTACATCATCCGACTCTGAGTACAGTCCAAGTCCAGGCTGCTCGAGTCCATATCCGAGTGCTTGAGGTTCGAGTCCAAATCCCCTTCCTTCGAGTCCGAGTCATTTTAAACCCAAATCCAAGACCGAGTCCAATACAACTTTTCTTAAAGAACAATTTAAAATGGAATTTTAGATTACCATGTATTTTTAAGTGACAGTTCACACATGCATTTTACTTTGGTTACTAATGGTTAATTATATTAATAGCTCCTGATGCTGAGCTAGGCTTGGTACATAAAGTGTTATTATTTTTTGATATTCTGTTACCATATGTACATAAGGCTTTTTATTAAGTTTTTATTCTATTGGACTAGAGATGCAGTCGGTTTGATTTCTCGAGTCCTATTATCCGAGTCCGAGAATGGGTCTGAGTTCAGAATCCACGTGCCCAACTCAGAGCCCGATGCCCTATAAGTGGATTCAAGTGAAAGTCCGCACTCGAGTCATACATCACCAATTCTACACTATCTTAAATATAATCGTGGTGGTTATCTGTCGATCATGCGATGTCTGTGCACTGGACTTTTACAATTGTGGGTTGCCTCGATTCGTATAAATAAGTTTTGTTCTAAGAGAACCGGGCAACGCTATATTTTCAAATAATTTGAAAACCAAATAGTCACTCTGCATAATGTAATGTTTAAGAATCATGTACACGCATAAAAGGTGTTCCCGTATGTTTTCAGTCATTAATATAGCCATACATATTTGCAACCGTCGATCGATCACTGGAATCCTTCAAGTGAGCGATAATGGGAAAACGGCACGGAGTGTACGGCTTTGGGAATATGGTCAAGGCAAACAATAATATTGAGCCATAAGGCCACTTGTGAAAAGTAGCCATATTTGAGATACAGAGAAAAACTCCTCTCCTTACGTGGTGAGGCCTGATTTATTACAAGGTACAGTTCTGTTATATTTCGCACTCTCTGATGAATTTGCTGAAACACGTATCTGAAGGATAAAAAAGTAGTTATCCTCTAATCCACACAAGATCCAAACTTCCCTAAGTAGTGTCACACAACGCACTCCTCAAGCCAGCTACATATGATATTTGTTTTATGCAAGTGGTTCGAGTGATAAATAACGTTGCACTCAGACCCTCTGCGTTTGATTGTGCGATGAACAGGCCGCTATATTAAAAGGTCCTATTCCGACATCTGACCTCTATTTACTAAAGATAATTCACTGAACCTATTAAAAACATAAGTAAGAAAACACGGATCGGCCTGGTGTTTTCCCTTGAGCAATTTGTCTTCGTAACAACAGGCTGTTCGTTTTGTTTATATACACGTGTTTATAACTGGGGGGGGGGCAAAAAATAATTCATACACATTCAACAAGGACATCCGGAGCAAGTCAATACGAACCAGAGTTTAGCAAAGGGTGTTTTGCAACTAGTGACCTTTCAGCTTCAGCACACATGCAACCTACCACTTTAATTAACACGGGTTTTTCTGTTTGTCAATACTGGTTCATGTTCCGTGGTAATTCAATAACAGCTTATAGATAAAGAAGCTGATCCATCTGTCTCAGAGGCATTATGAAAAAAAATTCTGAACAGGAATTACCCCCACTGCTCATTAAAATGTACTCAGTGTGAGCCAGAAATCTCAAATCTACAGAAAAGGATAGTGAATAGCTGGCTTTAAGAGAAAATATATGTTAAATTGTACGTTAATTTTAATTTTGTCTGAAGCATGTCACGCTTGGAGACACAGCGGGTTATATAAGTGTGTGTGTGTGCGTGTGTGAGAGAGAGAGAGAGCTCTGAAATCTGACCTTAACACAATCTGTTTCAGATATAGTCTAGTAGTCAAATTAATTACATGTTTAATAATACAAAATATTAATATATATATATATAATATTTAAGATTTATTTTTTATTGATTATAATAATGAGTAACATTTGCATTATTTACTATTTGTAGCTTTTTTAATATCTTTTAAAATGCGTCCTATAAAAATCATATATAACATATAGTGGCATGTTTACCTGCAGAACTACACACTGCTCTAATCCCACTCCATGGAAGAGGCGATGACGACATCACTTTTAGTAATTGCCGCATCCCTTAGCCAGACGACATGACAAGAGTGCGCGTGAATAACAAATTCTCGGCGTGAGGATCGCTAATGGATTTTTTTATGAGATTGATGCTGTAGAAGAAGTATCAATCCGACGTGTTGTCCCTGTTAATGCATCCCCCAATACGTTTATGCCTGAGAGCCCTGGATGGCGTTATAAAACGTTATTACTGTTAGCGCCCCTGGCCGCAAAAGGAGGTTGAATTAAGCTTCGATAGAGAGCGTGTTAAGTAGTTTGGTAGGAAATCCGCTGACGAAAGACTTGTTGAGAGTAATAAGTTTCCTGGTTTTATGGTATGGTATACATCCTCAAGAGTCCAACGACTTGAGAATTTACGGAGAAAAACCTGATTGAATAGACCGCTATTCTGACACTTTTTTTCACGTTCCACTATAGTTCTGCTGATATAAACACACCGTCTGGCTTATCTTTGTTACTTTTTGCGAGTACCAAGGATACTATCGTTTTAGAGATAGCATGGGTGTTTCTCAAACAAGTCACACACCCTCTTTTAATGTGATTAAGTCTGCTACAGCTCTTGGGACTAGAATACCATGTCAGGCCGAGATAGAATAACATTTGATCATTAGATAAAAAAAGCTTCACTGCATTGCATACTCAATGAAGAGCATTGGCCAATTCATTAAGACAGAGGTTACACAAGTGCGGCTGAATTTCCTGTCAACAGAACACACTGTAAAATTGTAAAATTGTTTAACTTGTTTAAAAATCATCTTTAACATTGATTGTGTATAAATTCAATGAAGAAAAAATATGTTTACTATTGGTTCGCTTTAATATAGTTACTGCCACGCGTTCAAAATACCCAAGTATACCCTTTGAAACCCAGTCTATATCACAAAACGTCTTGACATCCCGCAAAGGGACCCATTCGCACACTAATTCGCACACTGTATATACTCAATGGAAGATGAAGGATTAAACTAAGATGTTATTTGAGAATCATCCATGCGCCCTGACAAATAATTACTTCTTAGCACGTAACCAGGATCAAATAGTAATTTAACTTCGTGTAACTGTCACAAGACAGTCCACCCATCCCGCAACCCCATAACCGATTTCCACTTTTAGGTGTTACCGCTATTCTAACCTTTTATCCATCCCCAAACAATTGGGATGCACTATTTGATCGTCCCTTCTTGAGTTTTCATTGATGAAATGAAAATGTGAGGACATATTTTCGTAAATTGCTATTTTTTTTTCAAAAACTGTTGAAGATATCGCTACAAAACTTTCTACTCCACTCCTTCATTGACAATGACACTTGTCTGTTAAAGTTTCAACTTATTAAGTCAAAAGTTTCTATAGGTAGAAACATAAACTAACTGAAACGTGCTAAATCATGTATATCATAAGTTTCCGCATGACTGAAAATCTAAAAATTCACAAACTTGACCCCTGTGACCTTGAAAAATAGGTCAGAGTCACTGAAACTGGGGCAAATTAATTTGATTATTGCAAGGTACACCCTGCTTAAGTATCAATTAAATCGGATAAAAAAGAGACAGAAAAATAAGAAAAGGAAGAAGAATGCCATAAAATATCTCCACCTATGGAGAGAAAAAATTGTCTGAGAATGATTCAGTTTACAGTTTTGAAGGAGTGTGCCGCTCTAGTTGTTTAATGATCAGTGACCCATTCAGTGTTGTGTTCTAAGCTCCTAACAGCAAGGTCTCTGATTCGGTTACTCAACCAACCCAGCGTCATAGATCGCAGGAAGATATTGTGACCACTCAGGTGTATTAGTCAGGATCTACCTTGGGAGCGTACCGAAAACATTTTTTACGTCATGTGTCCCGTCTCCATCTGAAGATTTTCCCTCAAAAGTTAAAACAAGAAATTGGCTTTGGAGCCTCCCCCCACACCCATCACACACACACTTTTGGACATAGATTTGCATGGAAAATCCATTGTGTTTCTTCCAAGTCTACATGTATCACAGGAAAGCAACTTGGATTTCATAGGTCAGTATTATGTAAATTTTAGAGGTAAAGGAATTAATTATAATGGAAATCACCTTAGTGAGAACGGTTAGAAATATGCTTGTATGCTTAATATTTAAACTGATAACCTTAAAGAGAGATCTGCTATGAGATATAACAATTTTTGTATTGCTCAATGTGTAATTATATATGACTGAAATCAGTGAGTTTTCTGAATATTAATTGTTCATGGTAACATTTATTTGGTAATCACAACTTCGTGTAAGTAATACTTGTTTTGTGAGTCATACCATACATGCCTATGGTTTTTAGTAAAATTAAAAACCCAGTAACGGATCTGAAGTTTTATCAAGAATGGAAAAAGACTATAATAGGGTATAAATATAATCAATTTGGTACACATATTTAATAATAATAATAATAATTCATTCTTATCATGCGCACATATCAAGAATACAAGACCCTGCTGAAAGGGCATAACAATATAATATTTGAATAGCAATCACATACATTTAAAATAAATGACAATACTTAGTATATATTTAAAACACAATGTAGTGTTAAGATCAATTAAATGTCATAATACTAAATACTTAAACATAGCATATAATCTAACATTTACATTAAATATTATCATAGGCTTGCCTGAAAGAGTGAGTCTTCAATGAACGTTTAAATATATCAATAAAATCTGATTGCTTTATATAGTCCGGCAAACTGTTCCAGAGCACAGGGGCATAACTAGCGCCAGATCGGCCCTCTGACATTACAGCCAGTTTCCTGGCCTGTCAGAGTGCCTCAACATCTATGTCTGAGGAACGCATTATAAGGCCCCATGAGGATGCAAATATTTTCGTCATTTTTTAAAACGCCTCATGGCTTACAAGTATCGTGTCACATCAAATATAAACCCGCTTGAACTTTAAATAAGTTTCTTATCACTCCAACGACACGTACCATGTGTGTGATATATTCCGTAATAACCCAATATATTCGTATATTATTCTGCATGTATGGGAGATTTCTGCCTGCCGTCCGACCACAGGCCGGTATGTCTGCCACCGTATCTCCGATTGGCTGATTATTTTCAAATTTTTTTTAAAACCCACAACCACCCCCTTTCGGCCGCTCACGCGCCCTCAAACTGGGTTCACTTGCAGAATGGCCTCCGCTCAAAACCCTACTATATAAATATATGTGTGTGTGCGCCCCCCCCCCCTCCGGAATGTGCCCCCCCCCCCCACACACACACACTTTTAAAAACGCTGCAGAGCCTATGCAAGATCTAAGAACATGGGAGAGTCTGGAATGTTTTATTATGCTGTCAGTGATATCCCAAGATAATCAGAAGCAGACAGATAGCTCGGCAGGACGATGACAAGTTGGTTTCCGCCTCGGCTAATTCTCATGCCGACCTGGCGATTGGCGGCGAAATATGACGCTCGTCCCGTCTGGGCATCCTGCTCTTGTACATTTTGTTTCCTTAACTAAATCTCGAGAGTCGGCGATCTTTCGAAAACATCTATACCTGTATACTCTCTCAAACACTGGACTCCTTTACCTTGAAAGAGGCTTTTCAAGAATAAATCTTACTGTAACTTTTAGCTGCCTCCGCCAAGAGGGCATAACCAATCCCCCCCCCCCCCCCGCCCTTCGTGTGCATGTTTGTGTGTGTTTGTCTGCGTGCTTGTTCAGAACACAACTCATGTAGTCATGAATGCCATATCATGAAATGTTCAGGGCATTTCGGGAATTGACCGATTAAGAATCGATTAGATATGGTGTTGACTCCGGCACATGATCCGGATTCAGGAACGTCATCAAGGAAAACTAGTATTCACAAATGTACAGTCATTTAAGAATGAATGACCCTTAGAATATTGGCCGAATAAGTGAAAGCAAACATGGGTTCGGGAGCATTTTGCCATAACGGCGGAGGCTTGCATTCCTTAGAGTGCAGATTTCTTGTTCTTAAAGATTGTCCTTTGTTATTTATAGTTGAATTCATATTTATAACGTCTTGTTGATATGTATAGTTTACACAATACTTCGCGCCATGCACGCGATAGTGCGCAAACCACCATCAAAACCTAACATATGTGCCATATTAAATATAACTTTACACCATTTGACCTAGAACTAGGTATCCTGTTGATCATCCGATATATTTGGTTTACAAACATATAAAGTGGTGTTGAGGGATAGAGGATAAAAAATAATGAAATAACAAATGTTTGACCAGTCGAATGATTTGCATGAATACGCACATTATGAGTCTCAAAGATCAGTTTAAATATGTCAAAGCGGCAATATTAAAACTATATCAGGAACACATTACTTCAGGTCTTTAAATTTGTACCCTACTTATATTTACTGCGTGGAGGGAAAGGGTTTTAAATTGAGAGACCATAAAGAGAGGGTACAAATTCGTATGGTGTGAAAACATTTTGAAAATTCAGGCCATACTGGTGCAATAAGATAATACCATTGGCGCTGTAATCGGTATTTTTTATAAGAAACTGAAGAATATCGCTCCCCCCCAACTGTCCCTTCGACAGTATTTGGCGCCATCTGTACTTCGTCCTTGTCTTACAAAAAATCAATTCACCCCGTGTTATGGCATCTTTCACTTTTTGATACTTCAATATAGGCATATTTCGTCCACTTTTCCTGGATGCACGGATTATTTCAACAATTTAATTATTTTTTTTATTCCAATTCGAAAGATTACAACAGGTATATATGTTTCACAGAACGTTTGTTTTCTTGCCGCCAATGAACTAACATACCACATGGGTTTGAAGCACGCCTTTTTTTTTTGGGGGGGGGGGGGGTTATCATAACACTCTTTAGCAAGGGGGGACGGGGCTATCAATATAGTCACCCACCATGCTATTCAGATAATAATATTAAGCCTTATACTTAATTGTAATATATATGAAATGTGTATTAAACATCTGCATATGTACACACACACACATATATATATATATGAATGTATGTGTGTATATATCTATCTGTATATATATATATATATATATATATATATATACATACATATATATACACATTAATGACAGACAATCCATACCTATTCCCTAATAGAATAAATAATAAACGCAACGTTACCACGTTTACAGGCTGATATGAAAGTACAGCGGGGTGGTCCTTTCCCCTCAGGGGCTTTGACAAAATTTCGACTGGCAACTCGTACAGCCACGTGATAGTTCCCAGACATAAGCAATATTATGGCGTTTCATCACAACGAGAGGTATGACCCTCGGACAGAGTTTGCACAACCGGTGTGGAAAAGAAGTTGGCATCTACCACAAAAATGATAATAACAATGATTTTCCTACTCTAGGTTAATTTCCCGCATGTTGCATTCAATTCTCAATTAATGCATGGATTAAAATTTTCATACATGATATGATGTAGCCACAAGACTTATTACTCGGTGTATTATATTGTATTTACCTTGTTGTTTATCAACGCTCTGTGACGGTTATGTTCAAAGAAACATTGAAAGAAAACTTCTGTCCGACAACATAGAATAAGGGGCATCAACATAATTGCTGTGTACACACTAGTGCCCTGCGCGGGCAAAAACCCGCCCCGCGGGCTGCGAGGGCCCGCAACCGCCCCAGGGGCCCACGCGGGCTGAGTTTTTCAGGATTTTGTGGGGCGGGGCGGGTCGAAAAAAATTCTCTGCGGGGCGGGTGCGGGCTAAAAGATGGGATATGTTACAGCAGGGCAGGTTACATGATATTTAAGTGCGGGTTTCTGCGGGCCGAAAACATGGTTAAATAGCGAGAAGATGATTACATTTACTTAAATGTTAAGCACTGTAGGTTTGTTTATGTTCCTTCGGTTATTCAATTTTCTGAATTACTATATAGCACATGTGAAATATAAATTCGCTGAGTTTTGAGACAGATTCATCTTTGCAGAGACCACTTTTCACAATATTGCAAATGTACCTGGGAATAGCGTTGTATAATTGTAGACTGTTCAGCAATTAAGGCGTTTACTTGTTGCCAGTCTTAGATATAACGTAACATGGCTGAGGGTAGAGCACCAGGATTACTGATGCCTGTGATGTTATAATAGTCACAGTATGGGTGCATCTGGCTCTGTCACCAGCTGAATATAGCTTTACTTTAATTACAAAGACTGAGGGGTGCCAGTCTTAGATATAACGTAACATGGCTGAGGGTAGAACAACAGGATTACTGATGCCTGTGATGTTATAATAGTCACAGTATGGGTGCATCTGGCTCTGTCACCAGCTGAATATGGCTTTACTTTAATTACAAAGACTGAGGGGTGCTTATTATGGATGAGCAAATGAGCCCTGGCTTGTTTAGAGGAATGCATTAGCAAAGCAGAATGAGATAAGGAGCATGCCATGGGGCTCATTTGATTTTTATTCTTGTGTACACAACCATGATGTGGAGCTGACTCCCCCCGTACATTTCCATACCCTTCCCCTTTCAGCTAATCAGCTGATCATCGCTGGACAGGATTAAGCTCTTTGTCAAATATCCGAATTTATAATTACTTTAAATATTTAGAGGAGACACAATGGCAATATTTGATTAGTGTGCCCCAGTTGCTGTAGCGACATTTCCAGTAATAATTGCATTTTGGGAATTGGTAATTCTTTAAAATAAAAAAAAATACATGCTAATTCTATTACATTTGTCCTTACCTGTGAAAAAAAAACTGGAGGAAAGTCCTATAGCATCAACAAAACATGATAACGCTATCTACGCAGATGGTCATTCATTATTAATATCTGAAAATAAATCATATCTTTTTTAGTTGGCTACCTTTTTGGTTGTCTCTTATGTTTATTTGCGGGTTGAATGCGGGCTGATTTCTTGGAAAAATGCGGGACGGGGCGGGTGCGGATTGAGCGCTAAATATGCGGGGCGGGTGCGGGTCGAATTTTTCTTTATAGGTGCGGGGCGGGGCGGTTGCGGGCTGAAGGTTTGCTTTGCGGGGCGGGTGCATGCGGGCTTTAAAATCCGGCCCGCGCAGGGCTCTAGTACACACCTACATAACACGGTTCAACGGAAGTCACCCTCACAGGCCACCACTAGAACAAAGCAGCCCCAATACCAATGATTGGCTCTGGACCTCAACCTGGACAAAGTAACTGCCGTGCGCCACTGATTTAGTATCTTTTGACTCATAAACATGTTATTGGGTTCATTTTATAATCTTACGATTTGTTGAATCCTGGGTAGCCACCAAGGGTGACTAAAATGTTATACATCTGAGAGTACATTTTAGTCACCACGCGATGTATGCACTTGGGTGGGATTCTCAGCTCAGTATGATCTGTGTCTATTTAAGAAAGAAAACTCATCATTATCTCGGGTTTCTCCATTTTTATAGACAAAATTCTGTTATGGTAAGCTAATTGCATAAATTCCCAGTTTAGATATGTCCATATACCCCTTATAAAATTGGCCAGTACACAAAGCATTGTCGCCGCGACGAATACATCTTACTGCTTCTGTCATGGCGGTAATGAACAGTAAGACCCAAGTCTTCTTAGACCAAAATACATAATATATTTCGGTTGTCTTGAAAATAGGATATTTTTGCCATGGTCAAGAAGTATTAATGTCACCCCATCCGTGAAACTGATAGGAAAACTGCCTTTTCCGGAAAATACGATCGTAACGTGTTCAAACACCAGTTCCCTCTGTGAAAGGGGAGGCGACGAAACATTCGTCCGTTAACGCTGCAAGACGTTTCGTCGCTGGAGGCGGCTAATTCCTGAGGTGTTACCCAAACTCTCAACAAAATTTATTCAAAGCCTATCATGAATAATTTGCTTAATGTTGCTGACAAACAAACCAATCAACCGAGGACATATATGTATAATAGCCACCTGGTTGGGTGATTATTACCAATATTACAATTTGGGAATGTGTTTGGATTGTCGACGATTGCCCAGATGACAGGAGCCTGGACAACAATGTTTTGGACGGTCTGACGGTCCTCTACGGGACATCTTTAACATTTAAAAAGGGGACACCTGAAGATAATGGAAATTGTTAATTTAATACGCTCCGGCATATGCAGTTTTTCGGGGAAAATTATAATTAATCCTGACAGCTAAGCGTGAGTATTAAATGGATCCCATCCATATATATGCAGGTAACAGTTATTAGCGCCATCCGGTACGCAGCAAGATGCATTAGCAGTAGCTAAGAATAAAATAATTATTATGATTTCCATCCATCCAAACAGACAAGGTGTTTTTGTTTAATTCCTTATTCCTAAAATCTTATTTTTCTGGATAGCAAATATGCCTATAAGATATAGACGTGATAATATGCAATAAACCGTAGTTTTTTTTTTAAAGAAAGCTTTGTGCATGCGAAAAATAAACATTTTGTATATATTGGCCTCATTTGTGGCTGGCCGATGATCTCATGTATCCTAGCAAAGGATCTAGATTTGCCAATGACCTAATAAAGAGAAAAGCCTAGATTATTGACAGACAAATATATCATACATGTAAGGGGCTGACTAGCTGGGGTGAAAAAATACGGTGAAACAATACAGCGTGCTGTGGACCACATTAATTGACCGACATGAAAGAACTGAAGAGACGACCTCTTTAGACTCAGGGGCTTCAAAGATTTTCCACTGACAGCTCGTACATTTCCATGATTTTGCCGGTGACTGTATTAACAGAATTCCCGCTAGGCCCAGGACGAAAATCTAATATGGTGTTCCATCACTCCAAGATGCGTGACCGGCAGACTGAGTGGAAAGAACCAGCCTTAATGCTTCCCCGGGTTCTCGCCTTGATGTGTAAATGGACCCCTCCCAAAATGTGCTAACAAACATTACGTTATTGCTTTGACTTTGATCTTCGAATACCGCATCCCTTACATCCTCTGCAAAAATAAAAGACACCATTACCAATACCTGAAGGACTCCTGTTATAATTGCAAATGAAATAACACGGTAATTATATGAGTTTTAATTTAAAGAGAAAGAACACACACATAATATGATTTATAAAAGTTGTTAGAATAGCGATAAACCCCCCCCCCCCAAAAAAAAAAAAACAATTTATGATTATAGTTGCAATTTTTAAGAGAGTAGCTAAACTAATCACCGTGTCGTAATTTGAACATAGATCATAAGATGGTTCCATCCATATGATTAATTTCTGAAGACGATACAGGTCATGTCTGTGACCATGGAAATTATCCATACCTGTGGAAAGTGTACTAGGACCCTTAATCTGAATTCTCATCTTCGAAAAATTTATTCAAGACAAGTGACCTTTTCATATTCAGGGCCAAATCAAGTGAAAGTTCAAACTCAGCTGAGCGAAATGAACGCTCGTCTTTTCTGTTTCCCCGGTCAAAGACAGTAAGTCGACACGCAGTTAAAGAAAGCAACATTCTTCAAAATCACTCTCCGATTGCTAGGATGGTATTATATTCTTTCTCATCAATGCATGTTCATCCTTCCGAGTTTTAGGATGTTAGAACGATGCCTTTTCGTCCATCCGTTGGTTTTGTCTATATGTATTTTTGTTTATATGTATTTTTGTTTATATGTATTTTTGTTTATATGTATTTTCATTCTATTTGTCCTACGAAAAAAGGATGATCGTTCTTTTCGACAGTATGTAGAAAGGTATAAGTTGGAACATAGGACGGCGTGTTTAAATTGATAGGAATCTACTAGGTAAATACTAAATATTGGTGATTTTTGTTTTGTCCAGGGGTTGTCCCCTTGTAAAGTGACTCAAATTCGCTTTTGTTGATGATTCTGCGGTCGTATGTTAAATATAAATATCGACAATCAAAAACATTTAAATGATTTAAACAAATTTAAAGAAAATACGAATTATAATGTTTTGAACGTTATATTGTTTCATCACATGGCATTTTTATTGTTCCTCATCCTCTCGCTTCCAGGTAAGTACATTCTTTCAACGTCTCAATTCTCCTAGTTTTTATTCATAATGTAAAGACGACCAAAAGTGCATTGCATCTGAAATAAACTCGAAAACGCGTTATATTTCCCTTGTCTTTACACCATTGACAAAAAATACATAGTGGTTTTTTAAAAGTAATTCTTTCACCTGCAAAAAAAGACAGTCACATCTGACGTCCTCAGGGATAATGATGACCCTCGCGCTGTTTCCTAATCACTGTACTGAGACCGCTCATCGGACCTCTGCCACACTGGCGTGCCCTCTCGTCTCGTCAACACAAGATGGATTACATCAATTTGTAGAGTAAACACCCTGGGGTGCCGAAACTGAAGACGGCATAAAACCTCGCAGGCAAAGAGGAAAGTAGGATTTAATTGATCTAATCGTAATATCAGATACATATACTGGTCTAGATTTAACCTTTTTATAAGTACTTTATGGTAAATTATTGCAACAAAGGTTTTTAATAAGGTCTTAATGAAGGAAATGTAATAATTGGCCGAAGTACACGGTTATTTGGAAGGAATTACAAAGTAATCTCCACTGTGTCCAAACATGTCTTCACGATTTCAGCTAACTATATATTTATTAGGTGCAATACTTTGTTATCTGTTATGATTCCATGATTGTCGTGGACGTCTATATTTTCGGTGGTATTTTTCCAAGATAATCATTTTTCGTACATATTCGTCTCATATTCTCCGGCGCCGGTTTGCTGTTGATGGCTTGACATAAAGTGTTCCCTCAGAATTAATAAAGAGACGTAGTCAGATTATTGGCAGACAAATGCATCACATATGCCACGCTCGACTGGGCAGTGAACTGAAACTATGCTGAAAAGGTATTCCATGCTGTGAGCCGCGTTCATGTGTGAACCGGAGGGTTAAACGTGTATATCGGCCCAATAAGAGGCGTCAATTTGCCTTCGAGGGTGTGGGTGTTGGGGGGGGGTGTCGATGGGTGACTAACAACTTTTTTCAACACACACACACATATATATTTATATATTTACACCTTTTATAGTCTGTGGATATATTTGAAAAAAAATTACAATTGAATATAAGATTTTAAAAAGTAAGGTATAATAGTTCCAGTATATGTAAATTTTGATCATGTTTAGATTTATAATATTTCATATTTATATTCAGAAATGGATCTTAAGTCTATTATTCTAATTATGATTACATATTATTTCCAAAATATAAATATTGTTCTCTGAATAAATGGGGGATGATTACATTGACCATTCCCCTTGCTAACCCCCCCGAATGAGTTCGAGGTCATCCCAAAAGCACTCCTCCAGATTCTACTCGAAGGATGCGTTTCCAGTAACTCACAAAAATAAAGTTATATCACTGAATGCATATGTTATGATATTTTTAAAGGGTAAAAGAGTTAAGTTCATTTGACAAGAAACGACATAGAATATCATGTTAGTGATGTTACTGAATACACTTTTTTATAATTTAATATTTGAAAGACAGGTTGAATTTAGGTTGAACAAATACAAAAAAAAATAACAAAAGATGCTTGGCTTGCTTTCCTAATATTGACTTAAATATCAAAGGATTTATATAAAAAAATATCTAGCATGGGACAAAAAAACACAAACAGCAAAATGGTTTGGATAACCGAGGGACCAGTTTGGATGATCATGACCATTGGTCGGGACCCCTCTCCGGGGCTTTTGGCCATCATTTTGTTCCAAGAGATACCAGAAATTTACCTCTGTTTGCTACGAAAACCCTCGTGCGTTATGAAGAAAGCACATTTCTTCAAGAACAAACCGAGCAAATCACAGGATCAACGGAAAGTCTTATTTCCAAACTTGTTGTCACAAAGTGGTTCGTGTCATGCGGGCATGTTTCCCCTATTTTGTTTAACTACGGATTATTTTATTCTTTGGTTTAGCTGTAGCTGTATGGGACAATCAGGGTATCCAATAAGGGTCACCCGGTGTTCTGGGTTAAATTTTGCCATGGCAGCAGGTGTATTGTTCCGAGCCTTTTTAGTATTCAGCGTGATTGTGACTATAGGTGAGCCTTAAGAATTGTATATGACTTATGAATATGACTGAGCATTCAGGGTAGATGGGTATTTCAAAGGGCCAGTGCTGCCAGTCTAGATCCTGTGCTGCCAGTCGGGGTCCAGTGCCACCAGTAAGGACTTCTAGCGACTGTTCAATCGGACTCTGTACATAACTAGAGTTGTTTTTTGTTTGTGTGCAGTCAGTGTATTTAATGTGGACTGTATTCCTGCGCTTGTAAGGCGTAACAGGCTTGAAACCCTATCTGGTAGGTTGTTTTCAATTCCGTCATTTTCTGTTAATATATTCATTGTTGCTCAGCCACTGCCTCGTTTTTTATTGTGTACCTGAGTGTTATACGTTGAGTGCGCCATCAAAAACCACACCGTCTCTACTTTACAACGTTAGGCAACACGAACCGTCACTTGGCAAGGGCAGCCTTTTCCCTAAGTCACCGGCAAGGGGCAACACCTATCGGGTGACACTTGTGATACAGAATGATCAGTATTCGAATGATATATTCGAAGTGGCTCTGGTTTTTTGCTCAGCTGACCGACAGTCATCTGAGCTATAGCGATCACTCTTTGTCCGTCCGTCCGGTCGTCCGTTAACAAGGCACAAATCGTAACCGCTGTGCTTAGAAACTTCTAACCGAACACCCTTATAAAGATCTCCTTAGAAACCTGAAATTTGGTCAGCTAAGGAGCTCGAAAGTAACCCCCCCCCCCCCCCCCAGAATGTAATTAAACATTTGATACAAAAGCTCCAGTATTTATCCAAAATTTCTATTTCATCAACATATTTATCGTAATTTATGTCTCGAAAGGCATTTGGCTGTTTATGTCAAGCCTGGATAATCGCGTGGGATCGTCTACTCCAGTTGTTTTTCTCGCCACTCACAACATAGGTACATGACCTGAAAACGGATATCTCTTGGGAGAGGCAGTGGAGACAGGTATGCTAGGTCCGATAACATGGACAAATTGGTTATGGCAGTCTTTAGATTAGAAACAACCATTCATTTCCTACGTGCTGTACCAACACCCCAGACCCGGGACCGTCAGCACATTGGAACACTGGTGAATTTAAAAAAAAACCTAAATGTCTGTTAGTGAAAATAATATGACGAAAGGAGACTTAACGGTATGACAAACTGGTAATGTCACTTGCAACTATTTACAGGTTGAAGACTTTTACATTTATCCCCAAAGCAGTATTTCTGACTTTCTCTTGAGATAATTAGAGTACCTAAACTGTGAAGTCCATAATTATATTAATTTTGAAAATGTTGAAGATCTTAGTCGATTTTAAATATTCAAAATATTCTGAGAATTCATTCTCATTTGACACACATGTTTAGATTTTTACACTCAGTTAATGAGTCAGCTGTTGGGTACCCCTCCCCCTCCCTTCTGAAAACACTGTACTGCCCAAGTTCAGTTTTGGATTTGTTTGGCGGATTAATTTTGCAGGTAGTTTACCACTCATTCAGTAAGTTAATTTGTATCTTACTAATGCCATTGATTAATTTATTTTAATTTGTTCATGATGGGAAAGTTATGTTATCAAGAATCGTTAATATGTATCTGAAAAAAAGAAATAAAAAGTAATAAAGTGAGTTGTATACACTCCTGTTTACACCTTAAAGTCGCGAGGGTTTTGATATCCACATTTTAAACCAATTAGTCTTCTGTAAGTCCTAGTTCATCATTTGTACATAGGTCTTGTGCTCAACGGCGCCGGTTTCACGGTTCTAGACAAAAAACAGAGCAACTGAAATAATGAAAAGGCTAAACTCAGGTCGTTGACAGACAAATATTTCATAGCTGTTATGACCAATGGAATGAAAAAAAAAACAGTCATGACGTGATTATACTGCATGCTGTGGGTCATGCTAACTGACCGAGATGACAGCCGTGTCGAGACGACATCTGTAGTCGAGACTCGGGAGCTGCACAGAATTTAACCTGACAGCTCGTGCTCTACCATGATTTCCCGATGACTGTTTTCTGGATTCCATGTACCTGTAAGAAAGGGACGAAGACCTGATATTGTGTATCACTACTTCCAGATGTATGCCGGAGATAGTTGACTCGTCGGTCAAAGTTACGTGCAGGTATCTAGTTTAATGACTCCTTCCCCACGATAACCCGACTTGGAACCCAGCAGAGCGCATACCCGCGCCTAGACTTAACAATTCTATGTCACCCGCTCCGTTGTCTAGATACGCTCCAGAATTTAAAAATATATTCACTGACTAATGTCTAACGACTACGCAAGGTTCCGCGAACATCTTTTCAGGTGCGTAATCCCGTTTTTAGTAAATCAAACCGACACGGCTAAAGACATAACTTCTTTAGCTGAGGTAGGAGATGAGATGGTGTATCTCCTTGGATATTTAAAGACGCATATATATATATATATATATATATATATATATATATATATATATATATATATATAATATAAATGTAATATATATAATATAATATATATAATATAATATATATATATTTATATATATAAATATATATTCAGCACCATGATGTTACACAAACACATTTCTATTTGATAATGAATAGCATTATTTTTGTGGGGGTAACCGTACTTGTTTTTCCAGAAGTAAACCTATTGAATAAATTTCAATTCAGACACTTTTAAAGAAGTTCCTTATTCGTACATCTCGAAATGTAAAGACATATTTTTCAAAAGCAAGGGATGGCAACTTAGTATAAATTAACTCCTGGCATGGTAAAATTCATAAGTCACACAGATTAATGACAACGCTCTTTTCAGATTCAAATGGAAGTTGAATGCAGGTGTCAGTTTCAGCCATGACCTTTGAACCTTTGAGTAGAAATGGATCCCTTTTGCCTTAAATATTCGTCTGTAGTGTGTGCCAATTTACTCGCCAATAGCATTAACTATTTCTGTTTACTCAGTTCTTAGAAACCACCTCATGCAACCACCTGTACCAAGGCGACCAGATAGCATTAGTTATAGCACTATTTGTACAATCTAAGTTAATTAAGTAAAGTTTAATTTTGATTTAAATATTAGCCCCATTAAAATGTATTGTAGTTTTAGGCACTTGCATGTAATTCCTGGTTTTAACTTTATATGCAAACGTTAAACATTTATATGCACATGTTTATATATAACATAATTTCATTTTTGAGAACTACGCATTATACAGGACTGCTTTTGTTGTAGCAGGTTTATATGTAACTGTCTGTCTGAAGAATATTAAAGAAACATTCTTGTAACTGAATATAAAAGATGTGTTCACACCTCTATTGGAAGTAATAAAGCTTAAATATCAATGTCAGTTTTTTAAAGTAATATATTTAACAATAAACAACACATGCTCCATATATAAGTATATTTTAAGGTTAGGAACATGGTTTCAGGTTTTATATGCACGGGGTTAGGAATAATCCAGATTTCATAACTTGTCGTCACGACGTTAGAGCGAATCCCTGAGGTTTAATTGAGAGTTTACTAATTTCCCATCAAGGCAAAGGCTGGGTATTCCAACGTCCTAACAACTTTTATATGAAAGTCTCTATGCATATATCAGCGTATCGAGAAGTTCCTGACTCAAGTAAAGGTATTATTATCTTCAATATACTGATTGAAGGATCAGATATATTAATAATAATATTAATAATAATAATAATAATAATAATAATAATAATAATATAATTATTCATAACAATAATAAAATTAAAAATAGTAATAATAATAATCCTAATAATAATAATAATGTATCCTAATTGCAAAGTGCTGAGTCGCCTATATCATATGGTTCTATATGCTTCCATATGACATGTGAATTCAAAGAAAATTTATAGTATTTTTTTATCCGCTTGTCCGTACAACTTATAGATAAAGAGAAAATCTGAAAATAACGCATGTTGATATCTGTGACCTTAAAAATAGGTCAAGGTCAATGGAACTTGGTCAAATTTATTTAAATCAATTGAAAAGTAGTGGCAGAATAATGAAATAAATGAAGAAGGAGAAGAATATAAATAATAATTAAAAAAAGAACAAATATCTCCACCTATGGAAAGTTATAGATAAAACTGGTTTTTGTGCAGATTCTGAGCTCAATGTTTGCTGACTCTCTTTATTCCGGATCTGGATCTGAGTATTCTTTACGGAAACCAAAATACAGCATTGTCCTCTTCAAACTGCAGCGAGTGGATGGAAAAGCTAAAGGGACGGTGGGAAGAATAAGAGAAGAAACGTGAAAGAAAGAAAAAAAAGAGAGAAAGGTGGAAGCAAAGATAGCGAATCCCGGAGACATCGGCACATTATTCAGAATTAGCTTGCAGCAAATGTAGAATAGATTGACACACTGGTGTGATATAACTCAGTCACATCAGACGCTACTTAAAGATCAGCACTGTTATTGTCTCTGATGACAGAAGGGTGCCTATGTGCATCATAGACGTTTCTTGTAGTACTGACACCTTGAACTTATCAATAGCCAGTAGCCATTGCCTAAAGTTTTTTTCTCCTTAACACAAAATGCTTATAACAGGAAGTTGGTCCACTTTGTCCTCAATGTTCTTTGAATCCGCGTTTCGTATGACACTGTGCTATACCTCATTTTAACGGTTATTCTTCCCGCAGTGACCTCGTCGATACCAGAATTAATCATTTTGAATGTAAACATATTTTTGGTCATTTTTGCGTGGTTTATAAATAACATGGTGTTACGGAACCTAATATAAACAGATCACGTATGCGTGATGAACACAAATTCTGTAATGGAGAAAAAATCAGATACTGTAACACTAGGCAGCGTGAAATGTTTGGGGGAATGAATAAAGAAGTCAGTGGTTTTTTGTTAACAAATAACTATAATTTATTCTTAAAGCAACCCTAACAATACAATACACTAAATCAATACAATTATACAGTAAAACAGCGTTATAGCAACAAGTCAATACAATATAATGGTACAATACCTGGATACCAATACCGTCACCACGGTAAGTCCTTTAAATGTAAACTCTCGGAGAAAGACAGTCCTGTGGAAAGTTCTTTCAACAACCCAGAAAGTAAACTGAAGTCCAAAAGCATAAAATCCAGGAGAAAGTCTTTGAAAATGTATAATTGCCGCATTCGTCGGATAAGGTCTTAGAATCTGACACACACTTCTACGTCCGCTGGTATCTGCTCTGTTGTCTGCCCCCTGGTTCTAAAAAACAACCTCTTTATATACCTTCACACCCCAAGCCGAGAATTTTCCACTTCTCGAAGCGTCTATAAGTTCTTGCACAACACGCGTTTCAGGAATTATCGAGAAGACATCGCTGTGCGTACCTCCACATACCAGGGCCATCACGTGACCCACGACCAGGCGTGAAAACCCAAGGCTCACATTAAAACGAGAGTTCAACCATTACGGATTGAACATTAAATGTAACAACAACATGAGTTACGCCCGTGTCACACAATTAAAAGAGCACCTGTAACAATGGAGGTTGCCACCGAAAACAGTGGAACTGGCTTCGACAAAGACCAGAATACCTGCGCAGAATAAAGGTCTTTTGTGCACATGAATAACGCCTGCTGTCCTTGACGGATTTAAGCATGTTTTGCCTGACACTTTAAATGCATCATTTATATACCTAACAAAACACATTATTCCTTACTTTAAGTGGCTTTCCACCTAAAATACATCATTAAGTTCCTACAAAACACATTATTCCTTACTTTAAGAGGTTTCCTACCTTAAATACATCATTTAGTCCCTACAAAACTCATTATTCCCGATTTGCTTTAACATTATTTAGTCCTTACAAAACCCATTATTCCTTAATCTTTGAGAGGGTTTCCAGCCTTAAGTATACCATTTAGTCCTTGCATCATTTACCATTTTCAATGTCTGTTACATGTGCTGTCTACCTACTGATAGTACGTGTCAGTTGAAGTGTTATATATCATCGCGCACTTTCAGGGGAAGATCCATGATTTAGGAAAAGGAGGGGTCCAATCTAGCAGGGCTAATGATAAAACCTAAAGGGGCTCCGGGTCGTACAAATTGGTCTGAAACCCTTAAAAAGGTTGAGAAAGGGTGGGGGGGGGGGGGAGGGGGGGGGGGGGGTTGGAGGGGTCCGGACACTTACGACGTATGCATATTCTCTGTTCCTTCTTTAGGTACATCTTTCTTGCCTTAAAACATTCAGTTAATTTATCTATCATATATTCCCTACACAAGTCTGTCCTTTATATATGTCTAACAATAATTATCAATATAACAAGTCAAAGATCCTCGAGAATCTAAAATGCCCCGCATCCCATTCCAGTTCGCAAATGAAAACGTCATCATTGACCAGGTCTTCAAGTTAAAAATACCGATGTAAGAAATTCTTGCCACGAGCACAGCGCCACATAGTAGCTGTGAAAATATTTGAACAAATCTCTTTTCCCAGTGAAAATTTACATTTTATTTTTATTTTATTTTAAGAGAATAGCTGACATTCCTCATCTCATTAAATACCCCCCAACCCCATGGTTACCGGGTTTATCTGCTAATATATTATAAGCACTTCTTAATCGTGATTATTATTTAAACATTCACGTGGTCAGGTGCAGAGACAATATTGATTTGAAAAGATACAGAGCCACGCGGTGGCATGATCTGTAGAATGAATATGAACATTTATGAATTAATTATGTTACAAACCTTTTTGCGGTTAATATTTTGCATATTTTATAGAATTACACAAAAATAAAAATACAGAAACTAAAATTACTATCATATGTTGAAGGTAGAAATTAATTTGATATATAAGATGAATGTAAGGTTATACTTTGACTATACCTGCAGGAGAACGTAGGACGTAGCCAGTAAAGAGACTAGAGCTACATGTAAATACATTATCAATTCCTATCTGATTTTTCCCCCTTTCTCTGTGTCTCTCTGTCTCCTTGTAAATTAAAACTTAAGAAGTCACTTTCACTGCTTATAACGTGTGGCGGTCAATTCAATGCCCCATAAATCGGTGATTCATCAAGTGTGTACCACGTACTGAGAAAATAATGGCGCTGAGATTTGCGATATATCGACTCTACGTAACCTTAATTCTTTTTTTGTTTAAATTTTAAAAGAATGTGTCCCGATGCGGGTTTAACCTAACTGTATTTCGAGACTGGAGAACTCATGAGAGTCTAGGATATTTACATCTGTATTAGGAATATCCTAAAGTAATCAACAGAAGACGGATTACTTCAGAAAATAGTGACAGCTCGGTTTACAAGTAAGTAAAGTCTCGGTTGGAATATGTTGACGTGGCGAGGGGTGGTGAAAGTTCTTTATGCTTGTTTCTATAGAGTTAATGCCTGGCGTTTTCCCCTTGCGGAAATTAATAAGGGGATAAAGTCTGCTTGCGTTTCGGCGTGTTTCCTTAGGACATGGTAGGAAATTAAAGTAAACATGGTGCCTATGGAAACATATGTGTTACACCTCTTTACTTCCATTTTCATATATGCAATACCTAAATGTTATGCTACGCTCCTCACGGGGCGGTTATACACTTAAAGGGCCCAATCACCTATAAGGCATATTGAGTTAACACGAAAAAAATATCTTCTTTCCTTTTAAATAAATATATACCTGCCAAAATATTGCCCTGAAAGCGTTTGGTAAAAACAGTGGACCGGGCGCGATGAAAGGTGTCAACATAAACACTGCGCGTGGGGCCGTGTGCATCGCTGAGCAAAAACACGTGTCAATCAGGAGATGCCCGGTCTAACGGCCAAAAAAATGTAATACATGTTCCTGCTGGCTGAAACACAGCGAGTTGCCCCTCTAAAACGGACCTCCGGTCACGTCGCCTTGTTAGGGCAAACAGAATGTTTTTTATCAACACGCAGAGCCATAACACGGTGTTAAACAGCCATATGCGAGGAAATGAGACCTTGTGCTGGAATGGTTTTGCAGGGAAACATTTGTATAAAGCAAAACTGAACTAATGTGTGAAAGAAAAGCCATAAGTTAGCTCCTGATTATGTCCCTTTAAGTCGTCCCAGACTCCTCTCGTTATTCGCTGCTTTGACTAAAAATATTTTTTCTAGGTTCGAATCCAAGGATGCATACAAAGCAAATAAACAGACCAATGAGAGCGCGGTATTAAGCACTGTGCATCAAGCTTAAAATTTTAAACGTGTGTCACCCACTCTCGTTCGTCAGAGTACAACACGCCGCCCCCTCCCGTTTTACTGGGTCCTGGCCCTGTTCCAGAGTGTCATCGGTTACACGAGAGCTCGAGATCTTCGACGACTGCATTGAATACCCGCGGCATGAGGAGCGTAATATTATGTATATATGTTACGTAGACAGTGATGTCGTCATATAATTAAGAAAGTATATCCTGCTTTAATTGAGTTTTCGTCAGATATCCGATTTCTGACTACTAGCGGTATAACCATAATTTCAACATACGACCTGTGACATCCGAGTTTTAGTGTGTACACAAATTGGCAGCCCCATGAGCGGTTTCGAGAAACAGGGACAAAGAAACCTGTGAGGATTCGATAATGGCTCGGGGATTCGACACGAAATTAGTCCGAGGACAGCGTCCAAGCCGATAATTATCTACGGAGATGAATTTCAGACAATTGAACGGGTATCTGTTCATTTTAAAGCAGAATAACGCATGTTTGGACCACGCCCAAATCTGCAAATTATAGTGGGGTAAAACGGATATGTCTATCATGTGTCAATTATAAGTCAGACCTGATTCTAAAGGGAAACGAGGGTCTTGACCCGCGACTCTTTTTCCTTCGTACTCAGGTCACTGCTTCTGATCTCTACCACGACGACGCGCCCTCTAGCTCCGGGGGCACGCGTGATGGATCACTCCCATTTACAGAGAAAATACCCTCAGGTGCTGTGGCTGAATAAAAATGCCCCGAGAATAAATCTATAACCTGACAGGAAAGGTGTAAGGTTGAAGTTATTTGACCTCAACTGTGATAACAGACGATATATGTTTATATTTAACGTTCACACGCCTGTATCACACAACTGTATTGAGGTTGTATAAGTGAAACCACAATATTTTGACATTCTTCGTATGTTCTTACATCCGTTATATATATATATATATATATATATATATATATATATATATATATATATACACCTACACGAATTATGAAACAGCTACTGGCATACATGTTCAACGTTTCATTTGGCCATGCAATTCAGGCATATGTGGGAATTTTCTCTCAAGTTACTATTAGTTATGGCCATGTGAAGAGAACTTAACTTCTTACAAATAAAGATATTTTGATTTTTATATCAAATAAAAAAGCGGAAGTCATGGTCTGTAAATCTTATTTCCCCGCCACTAAAAGCACACAAAGGACTCTGGATTATGAGCTGAGCCGCTGACACTGGCCGGAGTGTGACCCGACCCTCTGAGGTTTTGATGGCCTTGACTTTTGTCTCTTGACGATCTTTCATGTAGCATCTCTGCCACACCGACGCAGCCCTTCGCCTTAGGGCTAATTGAGATAAGTGACTCCTACTTGCAGAGTTAATATCCTTAGGCATCCTAGCAGATAGACATAACCTATAAAAAACCTATCAGACAACAAAGTCAAAGTCGTATTTGATTGATTCCAGCTTAAACTCAATAAGATTTGCCATTTGTCAACCGCCAGCATGAATAAATACAGAATATACATTATACATAAAAAAGATCATGGCGATGTATAATATTTGATAGTCCGAGCGACGAAACTTGCAGACCATTAAAAAACATTTTAAAATGACCAATCTGCTTTGTTATTTGTTGTCATTAAGCGTCAATGACGCGATCCAGCGTAACTATTATTGGCGCCTAATACCTCAATTGACTTTTTTTAGGTTGTCGCTAGGTGAGCTATTTTTATGTATGTGCTGTCACAAGTTGTAGCTTAATTATTTTCTGAAGGCGGCCTCGTCTTCCTCATGCAGGCCGGTCATCAGGTTTGCATACTGGCCAAAGCCGGGTCTCTTCATGAACAAGTGCGTCTACTACACAAACAGCTGTAACCAAAACCTCTGCTAAGGAATCTTCTTCTCCCGTCTTGTGCTCAAGCCTTGCTCGTCCTTCAGCAATGGTAGGGTTGCTGCAAAAAACATGATGTATTCTTTTGTCACAACATTACCATCTAATGTTGCTCCATGGTAGAAACGATGCATTCTACAAATTAAACTCTATTTCACGACTGACGAATAAATATCGTACCATTTGACGTCCAAAGTCTCGATCTGTTTTGCTTTTATGTTCGTGCACTACTTATTTAGTATTTCAAAAATACCTAATGCCTAAATAAAATATGATAGGCAATGGTGGCTCTAATCTTCAGGCTGACGTCTTAGGCATGCCCTGCACTTGAGACCGCGACGTTCTTTTTTTCTGTTTTCCCGCTTTTTCCATTGTGACAAGATCTCTCAAATCGAAGTGACCTATGAACCCCTATGCCCAGAGCGCTTAACATTTTATTTCAATGGTGAAGCTTGGTTTTCACAATATATATATATATATATATATTCATATTGTTACAGAACTTAATAACAACAGGTCACGTAATCGTGATCAACACAAATTTTGTTACAGAGATAAAAAAAATCAGATCCCGCAACACTAGGCAGCGTGAAAAGTCTAGGGGAATGAATAAAGAAGTCAGTGGTTTTTTGTTAACAAATAATTATCCTTACATAACAATACACTAAATCAATACAATTACACGGTATAACAATAAAATGTCAAGTACCAGAGTTTCCGGGTCCTAGGCTTTGATTTCTGGATACCACCACTGTCACAGCTCAACAAGAGTCTTTTAACGTAAATTATCCTCATAAATAGTAATAATCAAAAGGCAAACTGGAGACAGTCCGTATTAAATCTTTTTAAAATCCGTTGAAGATCTGTAAGTTCTGCAATTATCGGATAATAGGTCTCAAACCTGACGAGAAAGTAACACTCTTAGTGCTCGCTGGTATTTTACTCTCTTTCTGCCGGCTCTAAACACAGCCAGTAATTTATAGCTTCCCATCCGAAAATTCTAGAAATGGAAATTCCAAAGAACAATACACATGCACATGAACAGACCCGAAAGATCTAGAAAATAAAGAACGCTGTGTCTCTACGCTTCAGAAAGAACGCTGTGTCTCTACGCTTCAGACCCAACACGCGAGCCAGCACCAAACAAGCGAGGTTCCCATAGCAACGAACTATGCACGCGCTGCACGAATCAGAATATCATCAGGCACATGTAACACTCCTGCGCACAACAAAACAGACACCTGTAACAATATATGATGGAACATGAAAACACAGAAAAGTCGGTTCACTGCCGATGGTAATCGAACCCATCACCTTCCGATTGCCGGTCTCTCTCTTTCTCTCTCTCTTTCTCTCTCTCTCTCTCTCTCTCTCTCTCTCTCTCTCTCTCTCTCTATATATATATATATATATATATATATATATATATATATACAGGGTAGGTAAAGAGAAAGAATGGCGCCTTTTAGATGGACTAACAAGTTAATTTATCTAAAAGGCGTCACTCTTTCTCTTTACCGAAACTTCGACTACAGACTAACACGGCTATTTCATTATATATATATATATATATATATATATATATATATATATATATATATATATATATAAAATATAATATAATATAACGGCGCCAAGGTTGGTTGGTGGCGAGTCTTTTTTTATGTGAAGGCTCAGCAAAAAATGAATTTAGTGTTAACAAAATAAAAAATGTTTTGGTTTCTAAGGTACTTTTTCAGAAATCAATGCGGGCGGGCGGTTTAATGGTTGACTTTTATTTTAGGTTCTCGATAAGAAAATTTATATAATCAGCGGACCACATGATGATAACAGAATTGATTTGCTGAATTCGCAAGGTGAGGAAGGAATATTTTATCAAAATGTAAATAATTGATTTTATTTATCTTTTTGAAACAAAACAGGATCAATTTTAAAATCGTTGATATTCTAATAAAAATATAAAATAATATTTTTATATGTGGTAAACTTACGCGCGTCGACTGAGAAACCAAATTTGTTAAGCCTTTGATTAAAGTACGGAATCAATTTATTTTGCCCTGAAATATATTATACATTATCAACAGCTCTAAGGGGTATATAGTGTCGCGGACAGTGCTATTCCTTCTATAACCGTTTAACTTGCATCAGATTTAACCTGAAACGATATTTGTCCACATTCAGTATTAAGTTGTATTAAACCAAGTTCTGCATCCTTACCTTAAATAGTTTTCAAAAGCATCCCACCAATGCCGACACCTTAAATAAAAACTGATTTGTTTATTACAAATTATCTTTGTCATGAAACAGCAACTTAACTTCTTAATAGAAAATAAATTAATAGAAAATAAAATTTAATTACTAGATGAATAAATATAAAACTACGTGGCCATTCGGAGGATTACGGTGATGTAACACAATTTCCTAGAGTTTTCTGGGATAGTACGATCACTTTTTTACCAATTATTCTTCCCTCTGGAAAAAAAAATTCAGTAATGCCGTCCTGTGCAAAGTTCCATCAGCATTGCTTTGTTGCAACATCCTGTTTCAAGCTCTTCCCTAGAGACCGCTTCAGATGGTTAAAATAATATCTACTGCAAGAAACAGTAGATTTGACATCGTTAGCAAGTTAAGCTTTTCCTTTCTATCTTCCTGTCCTTGGACACACCTGGCTTTTATATCCGTATTAAGCAAATCGTTTTCGTTTACATGAGCACTTTTGAAATAAAACCATTCACAGACACCAATTTGACAATATGAGGCTGACCAAAAGTCGGTATAGGTAACGTAGGAAGCCTGATTTAATAATAATGATGAAATCAAAAATGTCATAACCATAAAAAAACTAAAAACTGTATTCTAAGGAATGCAAACCTCCACTGTGTGGGGGTATCTACTTTGGGATCCCCCTACCCGGCCCACAACCCCTGTTTGCATTCACGTAATCGGCCCATATTCCCAGGTTTATTAGTGTATATATGACTCTGCATTTGGGAATATTCCTTGAGATTCCTGAATCCGGATCATGTGTCGGATCCACACCAAAATCTAATCGATTCTGAACTGGCCAATAGCCGAAATGCTCTGAAAATCTCATGAGATTAAGTTCATTATTGTGTGAGTTATGTTGTGAACAAACACATACACGGATGGGGATAAACGCATACATTCCTGGCGGAGGAAACAAACGTGAAATGGTACATACAACCTGAGCAGTACTAACATGTTAACCTAGCCATAAAACGAGGACCAGATTTTTCTAGCATCATCAGACGTGTTTATTATAAAACATTAAAAACATTAAAATTGAATGCTCTTTATATTTAATCATATGCATGCACTGCAGGACCCAAACAAATTAATCTACACCCGGACACGGGACCGAGCAAGTGTGCAAGATGATAAGATGATTGTCCCTTGAAAAAGTAAATTGTGATACGAATGCTGGAGTTTTATTAGTAGGTAAAAAGTATATTTCTGGATCGTTGATGATACATATAATTATTTTCTCATATAAATACCCATATAAATATATTCATGTACATCTTATGAGTCCGTCCTTTTTTAAGATCGCCTCTTAATCAAGTAATATTGATAGGAAATATAATAAGCAATTATAATGAAAAAATCATTGTTTATAAAAAAAAAAGATCTAGGTGTTAAGTGTTGGATAGAACCCTGAACACAATGAATCTTGCTTAAAAAACTAATATGATTTGGTTGTTATGGTAAAGAACATATATTTGTCAAGTTTATGTCAAAAGTTATGCGGGGTACATATAACTTAAACTGCTGTGTTTTATTTTATCGGTGGGAAAACTACAAGACCGTGTTACATCCGGTATGCATGACTAAGAAGCAGATGCATGTGTTGGCGCTACTACACTAAAAAGCAGAGGTATTGGAGCTATTAAGCCGAATTGTACATTTCTGTCATTACATTTATAGTATTTATATAGCGCCAATTCTCCGATAGTCGGACTCACAGTGCAGTTCACACACACACACACACACACACCATCACACAATTTCATGGAAACCTACTCCCTATGCCTCTCCCTGAGCCCACTTTCCTCCTCACCCTCTCCCGCGTGTTCACCGATTACAACTGACTTCCGAAAAAAAAATGATCAGACAAATGACCAAATTGCCGAACGAGATACGTTTTTAAATTGGTTTTAAATGTAAGAGTCGGAGATTTTCCAAGTGTATTAGGAAGCGAATTCCTGACTTTTGGGGCTAATAAACGGAATGATCGTTCAGCCTTTTTAATATTTCACTTCTGTACTATGAGAAAAAAATGCTGCTGGGCCAATCTTACATCCATTATCTGCACAACCGCATCCCCATGACTGAAGTATGCAGATATCTGGAAGAATATTGATAACTTTTATCTACAATGACAAGTCAACACAGAAAGGTAATGAAAATATAGTAGTATAAACATAACCCTTGTACATGAAGACTGATCTGTTGAAAAGCCAAGCATTTCCACATAGAGTTACAAAGAGAGCGAGAGCTGCTTCTGCCGTGACCTCTGACCTCATGACGGCAGACCTCTTCTTTGCTTTTTGTTCATATAAGGAAGTGTACCTAGGTCGCTGTCAGATTTGCTCATCATAAGTTTAGATTAAACGGATTAATTATATGTCATATCTTTTCCATTATACTAAGCCGAGAAATTAATTTGCTATCACCAGGCACAGACGCCTACAAGCCCTTAATATTTCATTAAACCGCATCCCGGGGATTGACTGCATCCCTGGGAATGACTTGAACTATGCAATCGGTGAAAGAAAATGCTTTCTGGGTAATTTGCAAAATTTGAATGTCGGGATAATTTCCTGTTTGAAAACTATTTTGTCACACTATGTTATTTCTGCAAAGTAACAGACTGTGTTATTTGCTGATTGTTATAATTTAGGATACCAAAGAATATCTATTAAATTACGTTTCCAGTTATGATTTAAATAATATTAAAATGAAGTCTTTTGATAGAAAATGTACTAATAAGTAAACTATAGAATAATTATTTTTTTTTATTTAACAAGATGTTAGCAATCGCCAAGCGATCGCAAGGGAAAGTTCTGGAAAATTAGGCCAAAGTCAAAAATATATAAAAAGTTTAGATCTTTAATCTATCACCTATGAATATTACTATGCCCAAGGTCAGTGTTTTATAGAAAATCCGTCATATTTTAGAACACGGGCAAAAAAAAAGAAAACAGAAAGAAAGGCAAATAAGTAAAAGAAAATGAAATACTTTTACGCTACGTTTAATATAGGGTCATGTCTTCAAAGAATTATTCAAAAGAAATGAGTAACAACAGGGTGAAATGCACATTGGTTTTAATCAGGGAGTCTTCCGGTCACTCATCTAGGAACAAAGAGACACCATATCAGGTTTATGTTCAGTCAAACACAGGTAATATTCATTTGATACATGGAATCCGGAAAAATATGGTAATGAACGAGCTGCCAGTGGTATACATTCAAGACCCAGTCGAAAGAGTCCATTCGACTTATTCCAATTGGTCATTTAAGGTTAAAGGTAGTCCACAGAAAACCTTATGTTTGACTCATTTAACGTATATTTTCCTTTTTCCATCACTGTCCTTAGTTTAGCTCATTATTAGTTCAGTTATGCATATATCTATATGCCCGAAGCAATAAAAATTGATCAAAGTATACTAAAAATACATGTTTCAAATAAGCTTAAAAAGAACACGACTGTATTAAAATTTGTTCATAGAAAACAGAAATAGTTAATTGGCTAAAATATAACATGCAGTCTCTTCTCCAACAAATATAACAATTTCAGAGTGAAAAAGACCTATCAAGGCAACTTGGGTTATTTAACAACAATAATAATGAAATTAACAGATATTTAATCGAATATAAATATTGAGATTTAAAAAGGGTTACTTATCATCATTAAAATCCATTCAGCGCTTTCGGGTAATTTTTTCTAACAAACAAATTTAAAAACCAGGCCGGCATGATGCACGGGGCTACTTGGATCATGGAGCCTAGACAATTAGTTCAGTTGATTAAACAATAGAACCAAGCTTTAAAGGTACTTAAGATCCAGGTGTTGCCTTTCAATAGGCTATGAAACTAAATGTAATTCAAGACCCAGACAAATCAGCAAGATCCCAGACCTCTTTTATTTACAAATGACTGGGCAAGTGTGAGACATTATACATGCTGTCTATAAGCTAAGCCCTTCGTGTGGTCTGATTTCCATTGAACCTTGTTATTATCCAGTCCTAACAATATAGGTAAATTTAGTGGAACCTCAGAGGCTCGGTTTAGTATAAGTATTAGTATTTTAGTTAAAATCAAATTTTAGTAAAATATATGAAATCAATGTAGCAGTAAACGCTAGTCAATATGTTATTCATATAAAGATTACAGAATCATTGCTTTCATGTTATTTAGAAAACCTATAGTATTTATTTAGAAGGCTTCTGCTACGATAAGAAATATTTCATGACGAACCTCAGAGCAACAAGGGAAGCACATGTACCTAGTTTTTATTGATACGTTGTCTGTAAAGTAAAAGGATTAAAGATTTGCTGACCAGGCATTATTCAGGGTGAAATTTAGCGCGTTATTAGTGTTGCAGTACGTTAACAGGTTCACCCGCTGAAGCCTGGGTAAGATTCTCTTCGTGAATAATGCATCAATAAGAAATACGATTCCCAATACGTGGATACAATCCTAATATCAGAAAATTATAGCAGGAACTGAAAAATAAATTTTCGTATTCTTGCATTCTAAATATCCAAATATCGGAGAGTGCAAAGTGGATTTATTTATTGCGCCCGGAGGAAATGAGCCGACTTTAAGCTGAAGGGCGAAAAGATATCTGCATGATTTCAGCAGTCGTGAGCCGAAGTACCAGTAATGAGTTGTGGAGAAGAAGGCTTTTGCTATTTTTATAACGATTTATTTGTCAACATGACTCCCGGGCTTTTGATCAAATCAGATAAATTAGTGTAGAGTGAAATGTGCAGACAAGCATATAGCTCTAATCCATCAGTCTAAGAAACCGATACAGGTTGGCAATAAATATATCGAGCGATATCAGTCGTATTTTGACGTCCGAATGGGCAGATGTGTCACTGGTCCGAGACTAATACGCCGAGGTGGAGATCCAGACGGGATTCTCAATAGTGAAAAGTCCCCTGTAATTCTTCCAGAAAGTCTGTATTTATTCCTGAAAAGATATGTCCACTGCCGGGAATGAGGTGTATTTGTCGTCTAGACGAGTTTTCTTTAGTATTCCGCTGTACCTTAACCAGGATATGGATTATCAGATGTTGTCTGTATTGTATATAGCATCCAAAGAAATGAGGTCACGCAATGGTTAGTAATCGGGACACTGAATTGCTGGTGTGAAGATAGTCCTAGGGGCGTATAGCCAAAGGGTGGGGGCACACCCCACCCCCCCCGCATCCAGAACTCCCCGTCCTCCGCGAATTCCACAGTCTAATAATGATTAACTTTTCCAAAACATAATCATGAAAATTCTGTCACTGGTATCTGCAAGTTTGTGACATTTCAATATAAAGCATTGGGCAAGCAGTTAATAAGGAATTGTTTATTGGAAATTATACATTTAATTAGGTTAGACCATGCAAATTTGATATTTTTTATTTATCCGTCTTGTAAAACTGATATTCTAATTTGAATTAAAATATATGCCACCCCCCCCCCCCCCCGAGCATCGCTACGTTCCTTAAACCATTTCTTTTTTTTGTACACGACACGTCATCGGTCTGCAGATGAAAGTTAAATAAAACATTAAATAGGAAGAAGCTGTGCTATATTGTTAAATCCATGTTCTTTAAACTATGTGGACCTCACCTCCTTTTTTTCCCTGAACAGGATGCCAAAGTCAATCAATTTAACTACTCCCCCGAATCCTATCCCTGTTAACTTTTATGCATCTAATTTTTAAGTGATTTCCCTCTTACTGTTGTTTTAACCCATCTTACGCTTTTGGCTTGTTTCCTAAAAAAAATGAGTTGGCAAACCCTCCCCTGAAATAAGAAAACCTGTCCTCGGGCAACCAACTGCTCCACTACCTTATTAAATGTAAGAGAAAGCCCTCTGGTAGGAAATCATTTTTTCCCTCCGACCTACACTTCATGGAGTATATATTTCTTTGTAAGAAAATAATTTGTGCTCAGATTGTTTGAACAATATATTCCTAATAACTGACATTTGATTTAAAATTTCAACAACAGACGATACGGCTATCAATCGAGTCTGGCAGTTAACTGATGTCATATAAATTTACACAGTGCGAGACGCATCATTTAAAAGATTAATTGTATTTGGGATAATATGACGAAACTTTAAATTGACAGAGGAAATTACCTGAAAATTTAATATTCCGGTAGAAGGAGACTGAAGAGACTATACAGGCACCTTGTCCCCTTCCCTGAAACACTGAGTTTGACACGTCCCCCCTGTCGCCCCTTAAACAAGGCCCATGGTCGGCAGCATAATGATTTGGTAACTTTTCTTAAAACTGTATCAACAGGACTATAGTCAGTGTACCGTTCTCCGTGACATTTAAGATCCTGTCCTTCTAAAAGACACCCTGCAGTCCATGTATTAACCAAGATATGTAACATATAAATGAAAGATTAAACACTTTCTGGACAGATGCAATCTGATGTATTAAAATGGAAGACAGCCAGACACAGAAACATTTGTCAAAACAACAATGGAGCTAGAGCATGCTCCAGTGAGCGAGGTATGCTTGATTAGCAAATAATAACTCGAATTTATGGAAAATATCGAAATGTCGGATGAAAACAGTCTTGTATTTAGTTAAAAGAAGCAACCTAACGCCTTTTGATCTGATTTGAACATTTCAATGCATAAAAACAATCAAACTCAAAACACTTGTTACCGCTTTCTCTTTAGCCAACTTTTGGGTGACACAAAACTGGATGTTGCTGTCACCCGATGACGGATTACCTGGAAAAGACTTATCGCATGGAGGGACAGTAACAAATTACCTCTTTAGATTCGCATCAGCCATAGTGGATGGCATGTGTTAACGGTCATGGGTGCTTCAGATCATGATTCAATGAAATAATCTGGTCATGATTGTATATTTGATTGCTCAATGTTGCCAGTTTTAATAATATGACATTTTCGTTGCCGGTTTTGTATTCTATTAAGATCATCACATTTGCAAGTGTCGATTATCCTTTTGTCCTATGAGGGACAGTCTCCTGGTTGCAAAGGAAAGGTGAATATATGATGCAGCGACAGTAGCAGTATATTATGACAATTACAATGAAGCAAATGCACTAAAATACTATTACTAAGTCATGTGCCAACTTGGCCAGGCGGAAGCCTATGGTACGTGCAGTTGTTCTCCATTTACCGGCTTGTGGCGACAAAATGTGTCCTCCCGAATCTAAGGTCATATCTCTCAGCTCAGATTTTACATTCCCTTTCCGAATCACCTATAACCTGCAGAAATCCCACCATGTTTATATACACTGATACACATTGAAGTGGAGTTAGGAATCGACATAGACTGGAGAAAAAAAAAGAAATTTTTCAGAGTTGATTGACCTGTTCCAAGTAGAATACGGAGACAGAAACTTTTTTATGTCGTTTGATGCAATTTTTTAATTATCCGATTCTTCACAGTGCGGCACATTAAAAGTCCAAACTAAACTCATGTCAAAATAAATTTAAATCCGAATGGCAATCCTTATTGAGCCTTATTTTCTTTTATATCTTTAATATTAGACGATTTGCTTAAATATTAGACGCCTGCAAGAAGAACTCGAGCACTTACGCTTATATCCTTTCAACATTTAAATGTAATATTTAATTCAGAGCTTTGAAATAGGTGGTAGAAAGAAATATTTCAGCTGAAGGAAGAACTGAACGGATTGACGATAATGGATGGAAAAACGAAAATTCATTCGACGTTTTGATGGAGGAAAGAGGTAAATTTTCTGTCTAAATACAACATTGTCCACGATTCTAATGGATAAATAACGTGGAAAATACACAGAGAAGTTTCATAAAGCCAAGAAGAAATCATGTGTTTTACTGTCATGAATCGCAACTAAGACATTCCAAAACATGAAAACATGAAACCAAAGAAAACCCTTGATTTTGAGTGTTCTTATTTTGAGTATTTTAAGGAAACTTTAGAACCGCATGAACTTATTTCCCTTGGAGCATAAACCAATGTTACCAAAAACATTGGTCAAGTAAATGAAAGCTGAAGGAATCTAAGTAACAGCTTGTTTGAAGTGTGCATATATATATATATATATATATATATATAAAAATTTATATATATATATATATATATATATATATCCAAACACACACATACGTGTATGCATTCATTGTAATAACAAATTGACACCAAAGTCGATACTCCGTTATATGTTCATATGATTAATGTATTTAAATATATGTAAATATTATCAATGAATATGAATGAAAATATGACAAACTACAAATCTGCCATCTAAGGAATGCAAGCCTCCGCCATATAGGGTTGCTACTGTTGGATATTCAAAAACCGTGTTTACATCAATTATTCGGCCCATATTCCCATGTTCCTTCTTGCAAAAGTGACTGTGCATTTCTAAATATTTTTTGATGACCTTTCTGAATCCGGACCACACTAAAGTCTAATCAAATCTAAATTGGTCGATCCCCGAAATTACCCGAAACCTCAGGAGATTCCGTTCATGACAGCGTGCATTAAGTTGTTTACAAACACACACACGAACACACCCAAACACACACGAAGGTGTATGCAAATAGAAATTAAGTGGTATAGCCGTGTAAGTCTGTAGTTGAAGCAAAAGTTAAGGTAAACAGTGACGCCTTTTAGATAGACTAACTAGTTTATTAACACACGAGCTTTCGAAGTACAAAGACTAATCGATTGACCACCTGACGAAGAAGTCTTTGTGCTTCGAAAGCTCGTGTGTTAATAAACTAGTTAGTCTATCTAAAGGGCGCCACTGTTTATCTTAACTTTCGCTATATATATATATATATATATATATATATATATATATATATATATACACACACACACAAGTGTATGCATTCATATAGCCCTGCCAGGGCTTTAGTATTTGCGTTTACTAATAAAATGCTTACAATAAAACATGATTCCATGTACCGATAGACTTACCTCAGTGCCAGCTCCTATCACTAAAGCCCTGTAAAGTCCGTAGGGTGAATTGCTGATATTTGCATATCAAGGCGTCATAAGGCTCTTTGAGGACCTGACGATTCCCCCGTATTTGCATATTAGGCCGTCACGCCTCATGTGAGTGGCATCGTTGCTATGAGAACGCCAACAGCGGTCGTACAGCTCGACCCGTTTGGTAACATTCGCACTGAAATCATGTGTTCAGGTAGTTCACACATGAATCTTCGTGTCCTATGATATATCTCTGCTGAACGAATATTTCGGGCCATGTGCCAAATGTAAGTGCATATTGTAGACACTATCGCAACAAGTTTGTACCGACAGGTACCGTAAAATTCCTTCTGCCGAGATGACAAGAGCAGCTGGCAGCAGCATTTGTCTGAACCCGTGTATTAACTGTCAAATTGCGACTCGCGAATCGTAATCGTTTCAGTCAGCCGGTACATTTTGACTGCGCTCGTCGTGTGCTGCACCTGAATATCTCGCGCTGATTGGCTGAGCCAGAGTTTGGCCTACATTATGTTTAAACAGGCCAACTTTCAAGAGTGCTGGTCCGATAAACGTTAACACTGAGGCTGAGGGTTATAGTGTTTTACAAAGTCCCACCGAACTCAATTTAACCGACGGCCTAAAATTAATAAGACAAATTAAGTGGGAATATTTGTAACCAATTGGAAGCCCGGAATAGGCGATTACTGAATGAACCATGTTGGTTTTGAAAAAGATTCTGGGAAAGACCACTGCTGACGTCACTGGAAAAGACCTTAGTTCAGCGAGGCGGTGATTCGTGGCGCTGACCGTCCGGGAACCGGCAAGATTACCAGTCCATGAAATCAGAGGGTCAGATAGTGGCAAATTAGTTATATGAGTTGCCGCAAGATGGCGGTAATGATATTAAATGCGACACAACGCATGAACGTTTGATTTCTCTGTCAGAAGCAACAATTAAGTCAGTACTATTTCATGGACTGGGCCAGTCTAGCAATTATAGTAATAACAAATCGACACTAAAGTCGATACTCTGTCATATTTTCATATGATCCATGTATTTAAAGTTTAAACATATATATTAATATTATCATCCGACACATGTTCCGGATTCAGGAACCTCACCAAGGACTATTCAATAATGTACAGTCACTGGATAAACTTTAATGGAAATATGTGATATTTCAATATTCAAGGTTTCCCCAACCTCATTTGCGAGTCAACCTATAAACCCACGCCACTGACCATAAGCGACTTTGGAGGCCTATTCTCTTTTCTGTTTCCGTTGTATGAACGTCTAAGGGCTTTAATGTTTATTTTAGTTCTGTGGGCTATCCTCCCATCGTTCTAATGATAAGATTATGACCAAAATCTTACTTTTACAATTACTATAACTTCTTTTTATATTCTCAAGAGACCACCTTGTCATATCTTCAAACACAGTAATTCCTTGAAGTATGGTCCCCATAGTAAACGAATTGATAGTGCTTTGAGAAGAAAATACCCAACTTTTTTCCCAAAGAGTTGCGTAATGGCGTTCTCAAGGGTAGACACTTGAGTGGATTCCTTTGTTACATTATAATGAAATTGTTCTGTATTTGCCATTTAACCTGCACACAAATCCCCATCCCATGTTGCAAAATTATCCCTCCACACAATAGTAATTTAAAGTCGTTTTATTGGGTCTACATAAGAGCTTTTCTTATTACGCATGCTATTAAAGAAAAACGAACCAGAATAATGTTTTAGCTTGGGAAACAGTTTTTTAAGGCCATCCTTAATTCATTTTCCCATGATTTTAAATAATATTGTATAAACAACGACACATATGACAGGAGAAAACTTACATTTAATTTTTTTTCAAGGTAAAATATATAACCATGGGTGTTTGTGTCGGAAGGGCAGGGGATAAGGGATAGTTGAAAGCATACGCATGTGAATGATAAACAAAAGCCATTTCTTTGAAATGTAAAACGTACTCACCAGCAGAGTCTGATTCGGCGCAGTGATATATATTGTTGCGGAACCTAATATCAACAGATCACGTAGTTGTGACGAGCATAAATTATGTTATATAGATAAAAAATCAGATTCTTTAACACTATGCAGCGTGAAATGTCTAGGGGAATGGACAAAGAGCTCAGTGTTTTTTTGTTAATAAATAATTATAATTTATTCTTAAAACAACCCTAACATTACAATACACTAAATCGATACAATTACACAGTTTCCTGATAAACTTCCGTATTTTGCAGAATGATGGCGAAAGAAAACTTGTGTTGTACGTTCAAATTCTCATATATCATGCCAAATCATTTAACGTAAAGAAGTGTAAGTAACACTACAGCTTGCAAGTTGTTCCTATGGTGTGTTGAACTATATTATAAAACAGAAGCACAGTTTTAAAATGAATGCTCTTCGTATTAATTGTTCAATTTTACATTAGTACCCACAGGTTCGGTCTTCGGTGGATTATATCACGGAACCCTATTCCTAATCTTTTGTCCCGATTCTGATTAATGTTCGACGTGTGATACGAATCTTCATTAAAATATGATTCTGAGTATTTGTATATGTCGTAAACAAGTGTATCCCGTAGCCACCAAAAGACTTGGCAAATAAATGTAGCCACGGAGGTCAGATTTAAAAAAAAAATGTCTATGTTCTATGGAAGGTTGAACATGATAGCGTGATACCCCTTTATGGGTGTATCTTGATACTTCACGATGCTCAGTTACCTTTTGTTCATTTTTGCTCTGAGTTGGGTGATGCCTGTTGTAACTGACTGATATTGGCGAAACCAAATGACATCTCTGCCAGTGTATAGATCAGAAGGTCAAGGAGAAACCCCTCCCAGGACTTTTTGTTCCTCGTCTGGCTTTCACAAAAAAGTAAAAAATGTCAATGCCCTGGCCAAATCAGAATCTTCTTTAAAAGTTCAAAAAGGTGATATCATCCCCAGATGGTTTTGTTATATTTGTAACTGGAATATAAACAGGTAGTTGCTGAGAAAGTCGTTCGTTTAAAATGGTTAGCCGGGGGTATACCGTTTTAACGTTAACTGAATAAAATAACTATTTTTACCTAAACCGTCTTCTTAAGGAATACCGTTTGTAGGAGTAATCGAAGAACCTAACAACGATATAAACCGACACTTTTCAGAAAACAACAGTTTTCGAAATTTTGCCACCGAACAATTTGGCATGCGTGTCAAATGAAAAAAAAATGCATTAAGTGACAATTATTGGCAAATGCGGCAGCTCACTACAAATGCAATCAGAATTTCCGTGATTGCTCAACAGGTAAAATATTAATTTACATTATATGCCATCAGAACTCCCGCATCGTTTCTTATAAAAGGCCAAACTCAGTGGAACAGTAGAGTTTAAAAGAAGTCATTTATGTAAAATATATCTCTACACAATTTGTTAAGTTAATGTGATAGAGTCAATGCAGAAATAATGGAACTAACACGTTCCTTTGTGTCATGGGCTAAATCAATTGACCTTATTGGTCAGAAAAGTCGAACGGGAAGGTATAGCCTATAATTCGTTTATTCCATCCGAAGACATATATTGTTCTATTGTTCTCCTTGAAAGAAGTGTTAAAGGTATGGATAATAGACTAAATTTTATGTTGATCATATACATATTACAAGAATTGAAGCAAAAGTTTGAATTTTCCTGAGAAGCTAACAAATCCCACGTGTTGTGTTTTGACCGGTAACAAAAAAAAAAAAAAGATGCCCGCTCCCACCATACTATTTTAATCCCAGAATCCGTTGAACTTTTTGTGGCTTTAGTGTCATTTCTATTCTAACGAGTTTTAGATAAAAATACAGCAAGCAGATAGTTCCAATGGTTCCATTAACTCTTCTGTAAAACTAGGCTTGACAGCCCGACACAGTAGACCCTTATATTGGGCTGGTAAGCCCAACTTGAGACGTGATACAAACCAAATGGAGAAATGTATCGCAGTTGTCTTACATTATGTTGCATTCATAACGTGGTAAACAGCCAATAATCTAAACAGATAATACGACTACGAATGATGAACTAACACAACAGAATACATGTGAACTCACGACTCAAACTGAAACGCCTTCTCTTTTGTAACGAGTCATTTCCTTTATCGCAATAAAGTTGCCTGCGTCAAGTAACCCGTGCGAACCTTGTAATTGGTATTCATGCTGTCAGAAATTCAACAAACAGGCGGAGGGATTTACTAATATGCTGAGGTAAAGCGGAATTCTTTTTGCTCATGTTAGCTGTTGTTAGATTGTATACTTAAAAAGCTTACGATTGGTCTGGTTTATGTCAAGTGACAGCGTACTTGTAAACCACGAGACGTCAGAAATATCGAAATTATTTGCATCCTCAAACATCCTTAAAATGTGTTCCTCCTGAAAGATGTAACAGCAGTCTATAGCTTGGCATACACGTTGCGACGCGACCCGACTCCACTGAACTGGGCCAGACTGAACAGGTTTCCTCAAATTTTCTACAGTTTCTTCCAGTTTTTGTCCCTGCAGACTGACGACAACTGGGGTGCATACACATCACGAACCGACTCAACTCAACTGAATCGACAGCAGAGGCGGTTCATTCACATCTACAAAAATGGTGACAAGCTTGTGACATATGAATTAAAAGCAAAGTCATTTTATTTATCAGTATACATGTATGTACCTATATCTCGCCTTTTTAATTCTTCCCGTTGCTTAGCTGAATGATTTTAGTATGATATAAATTAAGTCAGGAAAATAGTATTCGATGTCCTGTGATATACACTATATGTCTTGAGCCGTGAACATGAAGCATATTGATATTATGCTGCCATTGTACTGGGGATACTGGCAATACAAATCTATTCATAGGCCTATATAATGCGCACATAGAGCTCATGAAATGTAATGTTGTCTTTCTCTGCAGCATACGATTTGGGCCCAGAAAATCACATGACCAAGGTACTCATGGGGTCAGAGACGTAGCTATGATTGGTTGCTGACTGTGCTTCTGAACGACGCGACCCAACTGGACACGATTTTTCTGATACTGCCAGAAACCAAAAGCTGACCCCGACTGATGCCGATTCTAGTTGAGTCGGGTCGTTTTCGCGCTACGACTCAACTCAACTCAACTAAAGAGTTTTTGACCTGTTGAGTCGGGTCGCAAAGTGTGTGCCGGCCTTAACAGCCAGTACGCTGGTCGTAGATCTCTATTGTCAGGGGCCGAAATGTTGCTACTATAATACACGAGAAGACTTTAAAGGTATAACGTTTTTGGTGTGAATTGTCAAACATAAAACATGGACTTAAAGGGTTGGTCTTCGGCGAAATTATGACGGAATCCTATTCCATATCTGATGAATGTACGACGTGCTGGACGAATCACATTATAACATGGTACAGAGTCCGTCCCTCTCCCCGAAGATGCCTTATTGTTATATAGAGGTACAATCCTAAACCTTGTTAATAAACACTTATATTTGAAAAATACAATAGGCCAAGCATTTTCCATGCAAAGAGAGAGAGAGAGAGAGAGAGAGAGAGAGAGAGAGAGCCCGTCTATCATGCTTCTATCATGACCTCTCACCTCGTTGCGTCATAAATCTACAGACACGACAAGCTTTTCTTTGGTTTTGGTTATATAAGGAAACACTAGATTTTAGCAGCGTACATGCCGTCTAACCTTGATAGCTACAAGTGATTTGCTCATCATTAGTTTTGATTAAACGGATAAATTTAACGTCGTCAATTCCATTATAAAGCTGAGATGTTAATTTGGACTGGGATACTTCATAAAACAGCATCCCAGAGATTGACTCCATCCCTGGGAATTACTTGAGCTGTGCAGTTTGTGAAATAAAATGCTTTCCGGATAATTTGAAAAAAAAAAAAAAAAATGAATGTCACTATAATATCCTGTCTGATACTGTTTCTGTCACACTATGCTTTTTCCTTAAAGTTACTGGCTATGTTATTTGCTGATTGTTTTAGTTGAAAGATACCAAAGAGTAACCATTAAGTTACCAGTTATGATTTAAGTTTTATAAAATGAAGTCGTTTGATAGAATGTACTAATAAGTAAACTAAAGAATAATATCTTTTATTATATTACTAGATGTCAGCATTCGACGAGCAATCGCAAGAGAAACTTCTAGGAAATTAGGTCAAAGTAAAAAATATATATCAAGGGAAATTCTATCACCTATGAATATTCTTGTTCCAAATGTTAGTTTTTGAAAATCAGGCATACTATATAACTAGTGCAAACACGGACAGAAGAAAAAAAAGGAAGAAAGGCAAAACCTGTATTACAGATGTCTTTATGGTATGTGTATCTGCAGTGCTAGCATTGGCCGTTGCTATGACGGCATAGCCCGCCCAACGCGTGGGGTCTGATGTGTACACAGCAGTCTTGCTAGTCTGAGGCTTTCTCGCCTGGCCGCGCAAGGCAGACTCACGTGTGAACCCTAATATGTAGAAACACAGCGATGTTGTTCTAGATGTTTCTTGTAACGCGTGTGTACTGTGTATCATGTTAGGTTCTTTGGATTGTTCGAGAAATGGAAAGTTCTCGGCTTGAGGTGAAAGTTATAAATAAGGGGTTGTGTTTTAGAACCAAAGAGAGAGGAGAGGAATATTCTAGCGGACACAGAAGCGTGTAAGTCAGTTGTGGACCTTTTCCGATAAGTGCGGCAATTATAGATTTTCTTCCGAATTTGTGACGGATCTTATATAGTCTTCAGTTTGCTTTCGGTATTATAACAAGAACTTCACTAAGGGATTGCAACAGATTGATTTTGTGAATGAACTGGACTGTTATTCTCTGATAAGATTTATGTGAACTGTTCATCTGGGTTGTATGTTACAAAGGACTTGTTGTCGCTGTGACAGTGGTGGTATCCAGGTACTGTACACTTTCTTTATATACTTGTATTGATTTGCTGTTGTACTGTTGTTTTACTGTGAAATTGTATTGATTTAGTGTATTGTAATGTTAGGATTGTTTTAAGAATAAAATTATAATTATTTGTTAACAAAAAACCACTGACTTCTTTATTCATTCCCCTAGACATATCACGCTGCCTAGTGTTACAGAATCTGATTTTTTTTTTTTCATTACAAAATTCATGTTCGACACGACTACGTGATCTGTTGATATTAATTTCCGTAACAGTTTTCATTTCACTCATTGATCTATTTCTGTATCCTATGTATTCATTGCACCAGGCATATAGATATATATTCACATCTTAACTAATACTGAGCTAAACTAAGGACAGTGATGGAATATGCAAATTAGAAGTTTAATGAGTTTTACGAGTTAAACACGGTCTGCTGTGGGAAAAAGTTTTCCTTAATAGAATGATTTGAGAGGGTTGAAGGGATATTCGATTGAGGGGCTTTAAGATATACCACCGGTATTTTTTACATTTCCGTGATTTCCGGATTCCGTGTTTCAATCGATTAACTTATCTGATATGGTGTCTCCTCACTCTAGGATATGTGGCTGGCACACTAGCATGGCCGCTGTGTTTACACGTGGGCCGCACCCGGGCAGTTAGAACAAGGAACGCTTAAGCATAGCAACGCCAGGGCTTGAGCCAAACACGAATCAGAATGTCAAAAGCGCACAATAAAAGAGACATATCAACAGCTCACAATAAAACAGACATCTGTAATAAAAACATAGTCTCCATTTCGACACTTTAATAAATTTTAGAGTGAAATAGATCTATCAAGACACAATCGGTCATTTAACAATATAACAAAATAAACATATTTATAATCGAATATAACTGATGAGATTTAAAAAAAGGCCATATTCTCACCAATAAAATCAATTCAGCGGTCTCGGATGAATATTATAAACAGCAAGTTGAAAAAAAAGATGACTAAACAATACTTTTGCGGAGGGAAGATACCATGTTGATTATATCAACAGTAACTTTCTTACCCGTAAAGAGTACATACTCCGCAACCCTATACCAGTATGTTATGCAAATGTTAGTTTTCTCACTGTATGAAGACTAGTCCTTCAGTCAGAATAAGGGACTGATTATATATTAAATACATGTATGAAATCATGAGCTCAATAAGCAGGCTATACTCTGTTCCAACACCCCTGTCCCCCTAATTTTTCGCGATATTTATTCCTAATATATTTTGTGTGCCACTACAATTTAATCAACGGAAGTAATGTGGCGATTTATGATAATTTAAATAAGCATAAAATAATATTCGACGACTCGACAGTATTTACCTGACTAGAAAGAGGTGCTCAAATGATGGTGTCAGTTCAAGTGACCATATCTGTTTGTTTAGGCGCTGCAGGAGGAACCTGTGTGACGCAACAAACGACGTACAAGTACCCCTGTGACATATTCACTGAAAATCGTCAAATGGATCTAGTTTGAGGCCGTCAGCTTTAGATGTCACTCATATGCCGCAAGACCGTACATCTGTTCAGTCATATTTCCGTTTGAATAAATCATGTAGAATCCATACATGTGGGAGTATTATTTTGCTGTTAGAAAATTGTCACTTTTTCTGATTTGCCAGTGAGGTAAATTAAGATAAGCGTTACTGCACTGTATATGAAATTATCAAAAAAAAAAAAAAAAAAAAAGAAAAACAGGTGGAGAGGGGTTGTGAAGTGGAGTATAGTTATAATTTCCCTCGGTCTCTTTCCACTACAGTTATTAGGTATGCAAATGCTTTTCTTTGTTGGACAACACATCGTTTTCCAATACATGTATCGTCAAACCAAGCGTGATGCAAGGGTCTGGTTGGATCATGAAGCCCAGACAATTAGTTTAGTCGGTTAAACAAAAGAACCAAGCTTTTAGTGTATTTAAGATAGACACAAACCATGAAACTATGAAACACAATGTGCTTCAAGACCCGGAGACAAATCAGCAAGAGCCCCGACCCATTTATTTACAAATGACTGGGCGAATGTTAGACATTATACAATGCTTGCTGTAAGCGATACCATTCATGTGGTCTAAGAATACCTTTAAACAATGTTATTACCCCGTCCTAACAACAGAGGTAAATTAAGGGGGTTCTGGAAGGACTTCTTTTTGTTAAGATCGGTTTTTATAAGCTTAAAGTAAAAATAAACGCCGGACAGTTTAATAGTGCTGTAATGGTTACAAATTCATCAGTGAAATATAATCTGATAGACCTTTGATATTTACTTCATTTTCTCCAGCTACCTAACCTGTCCACGAGCACACATTCTACCTTTACTGCAAACCGTTATGTTATGGATAACCTACCTCTTTGAACTTTAAGAAATATAAAACCACTATATTGAACATGAGTCAACGATAGCAAGCCAATATTTTGTGAAGACTCCAAATCTGCCAGCATTTATGTCGAAGTAGCATACAAGGAAGTATTATATGACGAACCTCAACCGACAACGGAAGCGGATGCACTTTGGTTTGATTGGTACTGTGTAAGTAGAGTAAAAAGAGTGAGGACTGATGATTACGCTCTATTCAGGATGAAATAGTGAGGTTATTGGGGCTGCAATACGTTAAGGCTTTCACGTCGAATAATAAGGAATATGATTCCCGAAATCGTAGATTTATTTCTTATTTTCACCTATTCTAGATGTCCAAAAGATGGGTAATCGCAAATGAAATATAATCGTAGGAGGTAAATAAAAAATTCTCTTATTCTGGTATTCTTTAATCGAAATATCGGAGAGTGCAAAGTGGATTTATTGGTTGCGCCCAGAGGAAATGAGCCGACATATGCTGAAGGCGAAAAGACATCTGAACGATTCAAGTAGTCGCGAGCCGAAGTACCAGTAATGAGTTGTGCAGAAGAACGTCTATAGTATTTTTATAACGATTTATTTGTCAACCTGACTCCCTGGCTTTTGATCAAATAAGATAAATTAGTGTAGAGTGAAATGTGCAGGCAAGCATATAGCTCTAATCCATCAGTCCAGGAAACCGGTACAGCTTGGTATTAAATATATCGGGCGATATCAGTCGTATTTTGACGTCCGAATGGGCAGATGTGTCAATGGTTCAGAGACTTATAAGCAGAGGTGGAAATCCAGACGGGACTCTCAATGATAAAAAATCCTCTGTTATTATTATAGAAAGTGTGCATGTTATTCCTGAAAAGATATGCCCACTGCCGTGAATGAGGTGTATTTGCCGTCTAGACGAGTTTTCTTTAGCATTCTGCTGTATCTTAACCAGGAAATGGAAAAAACAGACGTCTGCGTTGTATATTGCATCCAAAGAAAAAAGGCCAGGCAATGGTCAGTGATCGAAACACTGAATTACTTGTGTGAAGATAGTCCCAGTGGGGGAGCCAATGAGTGGGGGACACAGGGGCAACCCACCCCTCCCCCCCCCCCCTCCGCATACAGAACTCCCCGTCCTCCGGAAATCCCACAGTCTAACCATCGGTCCGGAGATAAATAGTTAAATAAAACATTAAAAAGGCAGAAGCTGTGCTATATTGTTAAATCTAAGTTCTTTTAAACTACAAGGACCTTTTTTGCCGTGAACCGGATGCGAAAGTCAAACAATTTAGCTACTTCCCTGTGTCCTATCCTAATCCAATTTTTATGCATCTCATTTTAAGATATATCCTTCTTACTGCTGTTGCAACCCATCTTTCGCCTATGGCTCGCTTCTTGAAAAAGGCGAGATGGCAATCCGAAGGAGTACCGACAAAGCCCTCTCCCTGAAATAAGGAAACCTGTTCTCCGGCAACAAACTGCTCTCCTTCTTTATTACAAGTAAGACAAGTTAGGAAATCATTTTTTCCCTCCGACCTACACTTTATGGAGTATATAGTTTCTTTGTAAGAAAATAATTTGAGCTTATTCTGTTAAACTGTTAACATTATATTCGTAATAACTGACATTTGATTTTAATTTTCAACAACGGACGATAAGGCTATCAGTAAATCTGACAATTAACAGACGTCATATAAATTTACACAGTTTGAGATGCATCAATAAAAGATAAAAAGTATTTGGGATAATATGACGAAAAATTAAATTGACAGAGGAAATTACCTCAAAATGTAATATTTCACTATAGAATGGGACTAAAGAGACTACAGGCACCTTGTCCCCTTCCCTAAAACATGGAGTCCTTTGTCACCCCTCTGTCACCCCTTAGACAAGACCCATGATCGGCAGCATAATGATTTGGTAACTTTTCTGAAAACTGTATCAATAGGACTATAGTCAGTGTACCGTTCTCCGTGACATATAAGATCCTGTCCTTCTAAAAGACACCCTGCAATCCCTGTATTAACCCAGGTATGTAACATATAAATGAAAGATTAAACACTTTCTGGACAGAAGCAATCTGATGTATTAAAATGGAAGACAGCCAGACACAGAAACATTTGTCAAAACGACAATGGAGCTAGAGCATGCTCGGGTGAGCGAGGTATGCTTGATAAGCAAATAATAACTCGAATTTTGGAAAAAAATCGAAATCTGGTCATGTTTTTATATTTGATTGTTTTGGTATAATACGTTCAATGTTGCCAGTTTTAATAATATGACATTTTTATTGCCGTTTTGTTTCCTATTAAGATCATCACATTTGCAAGTGTCGCTTGTCCTTTTGTCATATGAAGGACAGTCTCTTGGTTGCAAGGGAAAGGTGAATATATGATGCAGCGACAGTAGCAGTATATTATGGCAATTACAATAAAGCAGGTTCACTAAAATACTATTACTACGTCATGTGCCAACTTGGCCTCGCGGAAGCCTATGGTACGTGCAATTGTTCTCCACTTACCGGCTTGTGGCTATAAAATGTGTCCTCCCGAATCTAAGGTCACATCTCTTAGCTCAGATTTTACGTTCCCTTTCCGAATCACCTCTAACCTGCAGAAATCCCACCATATTTTATATACACTGATATACATAGAAGTAGAGTCAGGAATCGACTTAGATTGGAGAAAAAAAAAAAAATTTCTCAGAGTTGATTGACCTGTTCCAAGTAGAATACGGAGACAGAAACATTTTTATGTCGAATTTTGTAATTAGCCGATTCTTCACAGTGCGGCACATTTAAAGTCAAAATTAAACTCATGTCAAAATAAACTTGAATCCGAATCGCAATCCTTGTTGTACCTTATTTGCTTTTATATCTTTAATATTAGACGAATTGCTTATATATTAGACGCCTGCAAGAAGAACGCAAGTTTTAACGCTTTTATCCTTTCAACATTTAAATGTAATATTTTATTCAGAGCTTTGATATGGGTGGTAGAAAGAAATATTTCAGCTGAAGGAAGAAAGGAAAGAATTGACGACAATGGATGGAAATCGAAAATTTATTCGACGTTTTGATGGAGGAAATAGGTAAATGTTCTGTCTAAATACAACATTGTCCGCGATTCTAAATGATAAATAAACTGGGAAAATCAAAGAGAAGTTTCATTAAGCCAAGAAGAAATCATGTGCTTTACTGTCATGAATCGCAACTAAGACATTCAAAACATGAAAGAAACCATAGAAAATCCTTGATTTTGAGTATTCTTGTTTTGAGTATTTTACGGAAATTTTAGAACTGCATGAACTTATTCCCCTGCGAGCATAAACCAATGTTACCAGAAACATTGCTCAAGTAATTGAAAGCTGAAGGACTCTATGTAACAGCTTGTTTGAAGTGTGCATATATATATATATACATATACATATATATATATATATATATATATATATATATATATACAAGTGTATGCATTTATTGTAATAACAAATCGACACCAAAGTCGATACTTTGTCATATGTTCCTTTAATTCATGTATCTAAACATATGTAAATATTATCAATGCAAGCCTCCGCCATAATGGGTTGCTACTGTTGGATGGTAAAAAACCGTGTTTGCATAAATTATTCGGCCCATATTCCCAAGTTCTTTCTTGCAAAAGTGATTGTGCATTTGTTAATATTCCTTGATTACCTTTCTGAATCCGGGCCACACTAAAATTTAATCGATTCTTTCTTGGTCAATCCCCGAAATTACCCGAAAACCTCAAGAGATTCCGTTCAAGACTGCGTGCATTACGTTGTTTACAAACACACACGAAATTGATGAGAAATAGAACTTTACAGAATGTTTACAAACTTATATAAAGTCCAATTACATGTTGTAAAGCCTTGACAGGCGTTATCGGTAAAAATCATTTATTTATTCATATGCATAAAAAGGGTTTTCATTCCTCAATTTTAAGAACTTCACGTGTCCAGAATTACAAATGCACATTTTCCATTTACAACTGCACAACTGGGGATCAACTGCATCTTAGTTCATGATTCTGTCTTGGGGGTTATGGTGACAGGAGTCTACACCCAGTGTTTTGTTTGAGTCTGATTTATGTACTTTTATGTATGATTTTGTTGCAGAATCAATGTAATGACACGGTATATATTCTTCGCAGTATGTCGTTAATCAGGAAAACCTGTCTCCGATAAAAAGATCATGCAGTCATAAATAAGACGTCCCTCTCCCCACTGTCTGTGACAATGCGAAGGCTGTAAAATTACCTGTCGCATTGAATTATATCTCACCAATAAACTCAACTTGTCTTTTAGGTTAAGCTGTTGTTGTTATTAAAGACGTCACCCGTCTTGCTTATGTAGGACGTAAAGTACATCTGAAGGCCTTATATGAACCAAAAAATGAGTCAAAAAATTCTCTTCTTGAATTATATATTTGTAATCCGGTGCCTGCATCGTATTCATTTTTCATCACGTTTTAGGATTTTCTTCAGGACCAGTTTGGCACCGGGAATGCTTGAGTCACAATTATTTATTGATTAACATATTAAGAATTTTTTTTCCAAAGGATTAGCAACTCGAATACTGTAGAACAAGTTATCTTTAATAATTTATGTGATTTCGCGAATTTTCGAATAAAACTTTATTCCCGGAAAGAAAATAATCTTTGCGAAAATTACATGTTTATGCTCTATGAAGTAGGTATTTGTAATGCGACAAAGACTTTATTCACATAATAACTAAACGTGGGGACACCATTCCCTGTTTAAGCCCACTTAACAATTTTCCTTTGGCAGCGTCTGCAATTGTCGAAGCCATTGTTAACATGTCTGTGTCAACGTAATTCTTGTGCCTGACTTCTCAGCTATGCTCTTGGCATAATCAAAATTATAAATCCATTAAAAGTTACACTTCTATCTTTCAGATCTTCGAAAATATGGTATCGATGGATATAAAATTCTTAGATATTCAGTTTTACGTTGCTGAAAGCGCGCCTTAGGCTGGATCACCGTGACTCATCCCTCTAGTGGACTCTGTCAGCTCTTAAACTTTTCCATCATTCACTGGAGTGTTCTGCGACATATGTGACAGGAAAATAACTTCTTTTTTTCTGATTTTAATCAAGGAACAGTTCGAATTGAATCAGCATTTATTAGGTTGTCAGATGTCCGCATAAATTATATGTGAGCATTGGAGACATTTAACTTATACATTATAGTTAGCAAAATTTCAGCGGACTTGAATAATTTGCCCGTCATAGCCAGTTGTCCGCCTGAGAGAGGTGTCCGAAAGTTCAGATTTCACTGAACGTGATCTCAGCTGAGAGCTAAGCGCACTGATCGTTTTAGAAATCTTGATAGATAAAGATTATATGCGATTATGTTATAGCCGTTTACGTCATATCCGATTATATTACATCCGATTATTTAGCCTAAGCACTAGATATCTCACGATATATTCCATTCGATGCTTCACATCCAAAAACACGTCCCATTTTGAAATCATCTCTACCGACGCTCTGATTTTTGTCTCCGCTACCGTTAATGCTCGTTCGTATGTGTGTGTGGGTGTGTGTGTGTGTGTGTGTGTAAGTGAGTTTGTGCACAAAATAACTCATGCAACCATGAACGGAATCTCATGAAATTCCAAGGCATTTCGGGAATGGGCCAATCAAGATTCGATCAGTTTTTGGATGCGGATCATTTTTTCCGTATTCAGGAACTTTACAATGGACTATTCAATAAAGTACAGTCACTGGATAATTAATTGAAATTTATGATATTTCTTTATTCAAGGTTCCCCACCCTACACCTTGGTGTCAGCCTATAAACCCACGCCACTGACCACAAGCGACTTTGGAGGCCTATTTTCTCTTCTGCTTTCGTTATATGAACGTCTAAGGTTTTTAATGTTTATTTCATTTCTGTGAGCTATCCTCCCATCGTTCTTTATAATAAGATTATGACCAAAATCGTACTTATAAAATAACTATAATAACTTCTTTATTTTCTCAAAAGACCATCTTGACATATCTTCAAACACTATAATTCCTTGAACCATGGTCCCCAAAGTAAACGAATTGATGGTGCTTTGAGAAGAAAATACCCAAAGCTTTTGCCAAAGAGTCGCGTAATGGCGTTCTCAAGGGTAGATCCTGAGTGGTTTCCTTTGTTACATTATAATGACAATTTCCTGTATTTGCCATTCAACCTGCACACAAATCCCCATCCGGTTTTTTGTTGCAAAATTATATCCTCGACACAATAGTAATTGATTGTCGTTTTATTGGGTCCATATGAGAGCTTTTCTTATAACGCGTGCTATTAAGGAAAAACAAACCGAACCAGAGTAATATTTTAGCTTGGGAAAGAGATTATTGGGAGGCCTTCCTTAATTCATTTCCCCATAATTCTAAATAAAACTGTAAAAACAATGACATATATGAAAGGAGAGGGGTTATATTATAATTTTTTAAGGTAAAATATATAACCATGGGTGTTTGTGTCGTAAGGACAGGGGATAGTTGTAAGCATATATACGCATGTGAATGATAAACATTTCCTTGAGATGTGAAAAGTACTCACCAACAGAGTCTGATTCTGCGCAGTTATATATATATATATATATATATATATATATATATATATATATATATATATATATATATATAAATCATTAGAATTTGATGTTTTCATTCTGTGCTCACTACGTGTTAGACATCAAACCATTTTCGTGTTAAGACGAATGCTGTAAGAATGACTTCAACGCGAAATTATTTGTTTCATGATATGTGTTTTATTTCTATACGAATAAAACTTTTGAATCATACTCATGTTTGTTGTTTATTTTCCGTATATTTTAAAGGGACAACAACATAACATTTACTTGAAATACCCATATTATCGCCTGCCGTAATATTGGCAGACTAATGGCAGACCACCCCGCTAACACGACCACTTTGCCTGGTCCCGCAGGTCGTCGCGAAAGCGGGGTTTTTACTGTATATATATATATATATATATATATATATATATATATATTATGTATCATATACACCTAGTTTTTTTTATGTACATGAATTAAAACTAACTATATACGATACATTATTAATATCCCCAGCATGGCACAACACTTTCAGTATAATGTATTGAAGTTCTATGTGTATTACTATATATATATATATATATATATATATATATATATATATATATATATATATATATATATATATATATATATTGTTACGGGGTGACATAAAAGCGAACCGAACTGTCTCGCTAGTGAAGCTTGTTTCTCTAGCGAAGCGGTTGGTACGCCCGACTTGTGCGCCACCGACCTGGGTTCGACTCCCGGATCGGCCCAGGATTTTCCCCTCATTAATTTGTCTTCGTTACAATATATATATATATATATATATATATATATATATATATCCTTTATGTTAGGAATCAGGGGACAATTATGGGAATATATGGAAATTCATATGGGGAAAATAAAGCCATAAGGCATATATCGGTCTTGAACATGTGAAACATTCCATTCTAATCTAGCCCTAATGGTTGTTAATGGCAAACTGACCAATTGTATATGTTTTATCACTAAAAAAAATTCTTGAAATATAAGGGGACCATATAATCTTTAGCGGTCCCCCTATTGCAGCATTTAAGGGAAGATTGGTCTACCTAATAACTAGAATATATATATATATCGCGGAATCAACTTACATGGAATAACCGTATCTATCAGTGAGTTACTATGATCCAGATGATGCTACTCTCGTCCAACTAGCTTACATCTCCGTTCGTAGTATATAATTGTGTGTTTGTTTACATCATTATTCATGCAATTATGAGGGTATCTCATGAATTTTTCGGTATATTTCGAGAATGAGCGAATGAAAAATCAAAGCTTGGTGTGGCTCTTGTACATGATCTGGAATCAGGAAGGTCACCAAAGTATAAACACAAACTTACAGTCACTTTCACGAATGAATCGAGTTTATGAGCCGAATAAGTTAATGCAAACACGATATCTGGAGCATCCTACGATAGGCACCCCCACATAGCGAAGGCTTGCCTTCCCAAGGGTGCAGATTTCTAGTTTTCGATGTTTAGTTTCATGTTTTGTTTTAATGTAAAAATAGACGGTATTTTTTACTGTCGCTACTACATGGTAGCGACATTATGATCAAGGCAGTTGTAATGTTTAACTTTAATAAAGTTAAAGAGTTAGAAAGTAATACCGATTGTAAATACAGGAAAGATTGCATTCTGCACTAAACTAAATAATGCTTTCGAATTTAAAGTATAAAACAAATTAAACAGGCTGCATTTGTGCGTATAAATTGCATACAATATACATTATATATTATAAAATATTGACATACTTCAAAGAATAATCGAACGTGACAGTATGATTTCGATCTTTTATTTTAACAGGAATCTGGCATAAATCAACAGTACCATCTGCAAGTTGCCTCGGTGATGGGAACCTATGCCAACATGTTCGTTTCTGTCTGATATATGTCCAGCGATCCTGCTAGACCCATATCACGACATGGTACATACCTGTCGTGGCATGTCGTAAATAAGGACAAACACGTCCCCACAAAAAGACAATGGCAATAAATTTCCACGATCAAAAGCTTGACAATAACCTGTAAATTTATTACGGTGGCCGACTCTCAGCGTTGAATGTCAATTTGTTATGTTCCAACAAGTGGTTACTTTTGTATTTAAAGTTTATATTTTTCTAATAGTGTCTTAATAATTTTTACTTAAAATGAACGAGCATTTAAATGCTATGTGACATATGTAATGGGCAACTTTTAGTTGTAGGATGACTTCAATGAGAAACAGGACATTTGCTTTTTTGTGGAGACCGCTTAAAATGATCAAAAATACTAACGGTTTAATGGTCTGTTTATTTTGGGATAATGCAAGGTTGATTCAATAAAGTTGCCATTGTCAGCTTATAAACTTGATCTCAAGTGACCGTTAAACCTTGTCTTTTTTTAAACCTTACTCAATCGGCGTTGACCCATAGTGTTTTTATTTTTTTTTCGCAAACGGCATTTTTGGTGGATTCCATCCAGTGTCCCACAATCATGTTTCCTGGTATATGTTTTTTTTTTGGTTTAGCGAACTCTTCCGTATAATTGAATCCGCCAAAACAGAGTTTTGCGGATACTATGTTTTCAGCTGCACGCCGCCGCCGCCGCCGCGTAGGTGTCCGGAGAATTCCTCGGTAACCGCTGGGCGGAATTTCACGAAACCAGGGATTATGTTCGGGTCACATGTGAACTGCTGCGCCCCGATTTTGTTTTGACCTCTGACCTTTCCTCTGCGCTCTGCGTCCGTTTGTGTGTCTGTTTCCACACATAAACCCACATATCTCGGGAACCGTTTGACCGATCAGGAAAATTTTTTTGCACAAATGTAGCCCTTGGAGAGCTTTATAACATACACAAAAAATTGGTGGCGCCACCTGCAACCATGTTTGCACAGTGTCCATCTGTTCGTCTGCCTTGGGTTAAAATCACTCGTATCTCTGCAGTGATTTGACTAATTCACCTGAAATTCGGCATGCTTATACATCCCGGATAGCTTTTCTGATTTTATGACAGGTGGCGCCACCTACACTCTAGTTTATGCTGCAGACATCCAAGCTCATATCTCGGGAACCGTTTGACCGATTGGGCCAAAATTTTGCATGTGTATAGATCTCACATAGCTCTTTATCATACGCAAAACTGGTGGCGCCACCTGCAGCCATTTTTGCACAGCTACCGTCTGTTTGTCTGCCATGGGATAAAATCACTCATATCTCGGCAGTGGTTTGACATATCTGCCTAAAATTTTGCAGGTTTATACATCCCCGACAGCTCTCTTGATTTTATGACAGGTGGCGCCACCTGAATTCTTGTTTATGCAGCAGACATCCAAGCTCATATCTTTGGAACCGTTTGACCGATTGGGCCAAAGTTTCGCATGTGTATAGTTCTCACATAGTTTTTTATCATACGCAAAACTGGTGGCGCCACCTTCAACCATTTTTGCACAGCGTCCATATGTTTGTCTGTCATGGGCTAAAATCACTCATAAACTTATAGTGGTTTGACATATCTGCCTCAAATTTTGCATATGTATACAACTTGGACGGTTTACTGGATTTTGTGGTAGGTGGCGCAACCTACATACACCATTTGGCTGCAGACATCCATGCTAATATGCAACACTTCACTCTATTTCCCCTTGCCACTCAATCCATGCCTCACTTCATCCGTTCCACTCTGATTTAGGCGGATACCCGTATTCTAGTTTATATTTGTCAAACATTTAAAACCTCCACACCGGGAGGTATATTTTTTTAGGATTGTTGATTTTCTATTAGCAACCTTGTTTAAAGAAGTTATGAAAGAATGTTTACAATATACTGTGGATGTTAAGATAAATCCAAGATGCAGCCTGTAATTAAGGGGTTTTTCTTGGGGGGGGGGGGGGGCAGGTATCACGTCATTGGTACTACTTTGTTCTCGAAGCAGGGCAAACCTGTGATGAAGCCACCGGGTAGGCTGCCCACGATACAAGTTTCTCTCCTATTGAATATTCCCTGCGCTAATGAACCACATGCCAACGTTTGCTACGTTTCCTGGTAATCTTCCGAATATTGCGGAATGATGACGAAAGCATTGCTGTTGTACTCTTATCATGGCTTATCATTTAACGTTAAGAGTTGTGGGTAAAACTACAGCTTGCAAATTGCTCCAACGGTGCGTTTATCTTTATTATTAAACACGAGCCTACTTTTAAAATGAATGTTCCTAGTATGAATTGTCCAATATAACATTGGTACCCACAGGTTCGGTCTTCGGAGGATTATATCACGGAACCCTATACCTAATCTTTTGTCCCGATTCTGATTAATGTACGACGTGTTAGGCGAATCTTTGTTATAACATGATTCTGAGTCTTTGTATATGTCGTAAAAAGTGTATCCCGTAGCCGACAAAAGACCTTGCAAACAAATGTTGCCGACAGTGGCTAGATTAAAAAAAAACATGTCAATGTTCTATGGCAGGTTGAACATGATAGCGTGATACTCCTTTATAGGTGTATCTTAATACTTCACGATGCTCAGTTACCTTTTTTTTTTCATTCTTGCTCTGAGTTGGAAGATGCCAACAGTAACTGACTAATATTGGCGAAACCAAATGACATCTCTGCCAGTGTATATATCAGAAGGTCCAGGAGAAACCACTCCTAGGATTTTTTGTTCCTCATCTGACTGTCACAATAAAAAGTACAAAATGTCAATGCCCTGGTTAAATCAGAAAGTTTCTGTAAAAGTTCAAAAAGGTGATATCATCCCTAGATGGTCGTTATATTTGTAACTGGAATATCTACAGGTAGTTGCTGAGAAAGTCGTTAGTTTAAAATGGTTAGCCGGGGGTATATCGTTTTAACGTTAACTGAATAAAAGAACTATTTTTATCTAAACCGTCTTCTTAAGGAATACCGTTTGTAGGAGTAATCGAAGAACCTAACAACGATATAAATCCACACTTTTCAGAAAACAACAGTTTGGCACATGTTGCCATCGAACAATTTGGCATGCGTGTCAAATTAAAAAAATGCATTAAGTGACAACTATTGGCAAGTGCCGCAGCTCACTACATAGCAATAAGAAATTCCTTGGTTGTTCAAGGTAAAATATTATCTCTTATAAAAGGCCAAACTCAGTGCGAGAGTAGAGTTTAAAAGGAGAAAATGTGAGTAAAATATATCTCTCTCGACTTTACTATTTTGGTTTTTTAAGCCCAATTTGGTTTGTACATGTGATTGAGTCAATACATAAAAATTGGAATTTACAGGCCATACACGTTCCACTGTGTCATGGGCTGAATCAATTGACCTCCTGGGTCAGATAAGTCGAACGGGAAGGTAAGGCCTATAATTCCATCCGTTTATCCATCCGAAAACAAATATTATTCTATTGTTCTCCGTTTTCATTTTGAGAATTATTTTTTCAAGTGAAGATCAAGTCCATGGTAATGTTGTTAATTCGTTTTATGGCACATGTTCCTTGAAAGAAGTGTTAAAGTATGGATAATAGATTAAATTTTATGTTGATCATACATATTACAAGAATTGAAGCAAAAGGTTGTATTTTCCTGAGAAGCTAACAAATCCCACGTGTTGTGTTTTGACCGGTACCAAAAAAAAAAAAAAAAAGAAAAGATGCCCGCTCACACCATACTATTTTAATCCCAGAATCCGTTGAACTTTCTGTTGCTTTAGTGTCATCTCTATTCTAAAGAGCTTAAGATATAAATACAGCAAGCAGATAATTCCAAAGGTTCATTAACTCAACTATAAAACTAGCCTTGACAGCACGACACAGTAGACCCTTATATTGGGCTGGTAAACCCAACTTGGGACGTGATACAAACCAAATCAAGGAATGTATCGCAGTGGTCTTATATCGTGTTGCATTCATATCGTGGAAAACAGGTAATAATCTTAACATAAGGCTACGAATGATGAACTAACACAAAAGAATACATGTGAACTCGCAACCTAATCTGAAACACCATCTCTATTGTAACGATTCATTTTCTGTATCGCGTTCAAGTTGTCTGCGTCAAGTAACCCGTGCGAACTTGGTATACATGCTGTCAGGAATTCAATTAGCAGGCGGAGGGATTTACGAATTTGCTGAGGTAAACGGATTTTTTTTTCGCTCATGTTAGCTGTTGTTAGAAAGTATGCTGAAAAGCTAACGATTGGTCTGGTTTGTGTCAAGTGACAGCGTCACGGTATATAAAGCCTGTTTACTACTTTTAGAGGAAATTTCCAAAAGAAATGAGTAACAACAGGGTGAAATGCACATTGGTTACACCCAGGAAGTCTGCCAGCTACACATCCAAGAGCGAGGAGACACCATATAAGGTTTAAGCTCAGTTAATCGCCTGTAACATTCCAGTAAAACACGGAATCCGGAAATAACGGAAATGTACGAGCTGTGAGTGATATATTTTAGAAGCCACTAAATCGAATGTCCCTTCAACCCATTCACATAATTCTATTCAGGTAAAAGGTTTTCCACAGCAAACCGTGCTTAACTCATAAAACTCATTAAACTTCTATTTTGCATTGGATTTTTTTCGCTCATGTTAGCTGTTGTTAGAAAGTATGCTGTAAAGCTCACGATTGGTCTGGTTTGTGTCAAGTGAAAACGTAATTGTAGACCATGAGACATTGTCAGAAATATCGAAAATCTTTGCATCCTCAAAGAGACTTAAAATGTGTTCCTCCTCAAAGATGTAACAGCAGTCTAACAGCCAGTACTCTGGTCGTAGATTCTCTATTGAATTTCTAACTGAAATGGCGCTACTATAATACACGAGAAGACTTTATAAGTATAATTTTTTTAATGTGAATTGTTCTTTATTATACATGGACTTAGAGCTTTGGTCTTCGGTGAAAATATGACGGAAACATATATCTAATCTAATTAATGTACGACGGACTGGATGAATCACATTATAACACGGTACAGAGTCCGTCTCTCTCCCCGAGGACGCCTTATTTTTATATAGAGGTCCAATTTTAAACCTTGTTAATAAAGTCTTACATGTGAAAAATATAACAGGCCAAGCATTTTTCATATAGGTATGCAGAGAGAGAGAGAGGGGGAGAGAGCGCCCGTCGTGAACTCGCTTTTATCATTTTTAAATTTTATTAAGCCGAGATATTAATAAGCTATCATCATGAACAGACGTCCGCTAGACCAGGATGCTTCATAAAACAGCATCCCAGGGATAAACTGCTTTCCTCGGAATTACTTGAGTTTTGCAATTTGTGAAAGAAAATGCTTTACAGGTAATTTGCAAAAAATGAATGTCGCTATAATTTCCTGTCTGAAACTATTTTCGTTACACTATGTAATTTTCTTCAAAGTGACTGCATGGCTATGTTATTTGTTGATTGTTATAGTTTTAAGATACTAACGAATATCTATCTATTCCCTTCGCAGTTATGATTTAAACTTTATTAAAATGAAGTATTTTTATAGAAACCTTTACTAATATAACTACAGAATAACAAAAACCTTTTTATGATACCAGATGTTAGCATTCGCCAAGCGATCGGAAGGGGAAATTCTTGGAAATTAGGAGTCAGAAATATATATCAAGTGTAAATCTATCACCGTTTAATTTTCTTGTTCTCTATGGCAGTTTGTGAAAATCAGGCATACTGTAGAACTAGTGCAGACACGGACAGAAGAAAACAGAAAGAAAGACAGAAAGAAAGAAAGAAAGAAAGACAAAACCTGTCACCCAATTTGTGATATAGAAATAAACTAATCGATTCCTATTGGACTGCTAGAGAAGGACGATTGCAGATTATGGCTAATTATTAAAAAAAAATAATATTAAAAAAAACTGTCAAGTAAAGTTATATATTAAACGCGTAATGTTAGATGATTGTATATTGCAATTATTTTTACTGGCGGGGAAGCTTTTAGCTATTTTAAATAAATGTCATGTCTTCACAGTATATAAAGCCTGTTAACTAATTTTAGAGGAATTTTCCAAAAGAAATGAGTAACAACAGCGTGAAATGCACATTGGTTATACCGAGGAGTTAATCGCCTGTAACATTCCAGTAAAATACGGAATCCTGATATCACGGAAATATACGAGCTGTCAGTGGTATATTTTAGAAGCCCCAAAATCGAATGTCCCTTCAACCCATTCACATCATTCTATTCAGGTAAAAACTTTCCACAGCAAACCGTGTTTAAGTCATAAAACTCATTAAACTTCTATTTTGTGTATTCCATCACTATCCTCAGTTTAGCTCATTATTATTTCAGTTGTGAATATATATATATATATATATATACATATATATATATATATATATATATATATATATATATATATATATATATATTGGTACGGAACCTAATATAAACAGATCACGTATGCGTGATGAACACAAATTGTGTAATGGAGATAAAAAAAATCAGATTCTGTAACACCAGGCAGCGTGAAATGTCTAGGGGAATGAATAAAGAAGTCGGTGGTTTTTTGTTTACAAATAACTATAATTTATTCTTATAACAACCCTAACATTACAATACACTAAATGAATACAATTATACAGTAAAACAGCGGTATAACAACAAATCAATACAATCACACAGTAAAATAAACAATGTGCACAGTACCTGGGTACCAACACCGTCACAACGACAAGCTCTTTAAAATGCCTATGCCGGATCAAAAGTCCACACCAATCCTCTCGGAGAATAACAGTCCAATGTAAAGCTCTTGTAACAGTTGTTACGAGCCTCCATTTTGTTACGAAGACAAATAAATGAGGGGAAAATCCTGGGCCGATCCGGGAGTCGAAACCAGGTCGGTGGCGTACAAGTCCGGCGTACCAACCGCTTCGCTAGCAAAGCAAGCTTCACTATCGAGACAGTTCGGTCCGCTTTTATGACACCCCGTAACACAATCCAGAAAGTAAACTTGAGGCAGGCAGCATTAAATTGTATAGAGTTAGTAACAGTAGAATCCCTGAAATTACTGTATAATCGGACAGGTCCCACAAACTGACAAACACACGTCTGTGTCCGCTGAAATCTTCTTTAACCTCTCTCTCGGTTTAAAACACAGCCCCTATTTATATCTTCTTGCCCCAAGCCGAGAATTTTCCACTTCTCGAACAGTCTAAAGAATCCAACACAACCCACAGTAAACATGCGTTACAGGAACCATCTAGAAAAACATCGCTGTGCCCCTACATATCAGGGTTCTAACGTGACCTCGGACAGGCGAGAAAGCCCCAAGCTAGCATGACAACGAGAGTTCAACCAGTAAGGATTAAACATAGAGTGCAACAAGCGGCCAGGCGAGGGCGCCACAACACGAGTTACGTCCGTGTCTCACAATGAAAAGAGCACCTGAAACAATATATATATATATAGCCATTATTTATAAAAATCTCGAAATGGAGACTGTATGTTTACATTTAAGTCAGTGAACCGACTTCTCTGTGTATACCATTTCCCTATATATATATATATATATATATATATATATATATATATATATATATATATTTGCCTGGTGCAATGAATACATAGAATACAGAAATAGTTCAATGACTAAAATGTTTTCGAGATTTTTATAAATTTTAGAATGAAAAAGACCTAACAACGCATTCTCGGTCATTTAACAATATTAATATAATAAACAGATATATAATCCAATATAACTGATGAGATTTAAAAAGCGTTACTTCTCGCCATTAACATTTATTCAGCGCTTTCAGGTAAATACTCTAACAAGCAAATTAAAGAAAAAGATAACCAAACAGTACTTTTGCGGAGTTAAGATAATTTTTACATTATTATAACAACAGTAACTCTCCCGCAAAGGGTACATAATGCGCAACCCTATACTAGCTTGTTATGCATAGAGACTTTCTTTAGTTTTCTCACTGTATGACGCCTAGTCCTTCAGTCAGTATAAGGGACTGTTTATATAATCAATACATGTACGAAATTATGAGCCCTATAAGCAGGCACGTGAAGTACAGAAACCCCTGTGAAGTATTCACTGTAAATCGTCAAATGGATCTAGTTTTAAGATGGTCTTGGTCGTCACTGACGCAAGACCGTACATCTGTCCAGTCATATTTTATCTGAATTAATCATATGAAATCCATACACGGGAGAGTATTATTTTGCTGTAAGATAATCGTCACTATTGTCTTATTTGCCTCTGAGAAAAATAAAGATGAGCGTTACTGCACTGTATAACAAGTGACCCGTGGGTCATGACGCTCAGCCGACTGACATGTTGATATAAATATGTCCTTGCACAGATAACTAATTAAAATAAGCGGCATTATTGTTCATGCATTACTATTTAAATTAAGTTCATCAAGACCCATAAGCACAACAAATCTGATGACAATCCAACCAGCCTTTCATGAGGAATCTGGCAATTTGTGTGTATTTCGCATGATTTCTTGGGTGCTCAAACATATCCCAAAACTCTGAGAATATTGGTCACTATGACTCAATTTCAGGATTATGGGGAGAACTTTTGAGGAACTCTCAGGGTGTCTAGTTAGAGTATTCTGGGCCCCATGGTTATGAATTGTGCCCTACTTTGGTATCAAATTTACACTTATTCTGGGGGGTAATTCTGAGCCTCATAGCTCAAACAATATGTGTGACAGAGACCTAATTTCAGGTTTCCAAGGAGACTTTTCATGGGCTTCCAAGCATGTCAAGAAAGAAGATTCCAGGTCTAGTCATTACGATTTGTGCCCTATTATCAAAAGACGGCATCTTTTAAGGTTTCAAAAATAGAGAAAAAAATGTTTAAAAAAATTTAAAAAAATACAGGTGGCGCCACCAGTCGGCAAAAACTAATGTAACACTCCATGATTAATATCCATGCAAAGAATCATGGTGATCAATGCTTTAGTTGTTCAGATACTTAAGCTTTTGTATCAAATTTTCATTATTCCGAGGGGTACTTCGAAGCCCACTAGATAAGAATACTTTTCATGGACCTCTCTGGATGTAAAGTGAGAAGATTCCAGGTCCAGCGGATACAATTTGTGCCCTGTTAACAGATGACATCATCTTATGAGGTCTCAAAAATAGAGAAAAAAAAACCGTAAAAAATTTGAAAAAATTCAGATGGTTCCACAAGTCTGCAGAAACTGATGAAACACTCCATGATCAATATCCATGCAAAGAATCATGGTGATCAATGCATTAGTTGTTCAGATATTTGAGCTTTTATATCAAATTTTTCAATATTATTGAGGATACTTCGGAGTCCCATAGCTTGAAGTATATGAGTAACAGAGACCTGATTCTAGGTTTTCAAGGAGACATTTCATGAACCTATCTGGAAGTAAAGTTAGAAGATTCCAGGTCCAGCGGTTACGATATGTGCCCTGTTAACAGATGACGACATCTTTTAATATCAAAAATAGAGAAAAAAAATCGTAAAAATTCGAAAAAATACAGGTGGCGCCACCAGTCTGCAGAAACTGATGAAACACTCCATGAACAATATCCATGCAAAGAATCATGGTGATCAATGCATTAGTTGTTTATATAATTGAGCTTTTGTATCAAATTTTACATTATTCTGGGGGGTACTTCGGAGCCACAGAGCTTAAAGAATGTGGGGAACAGAAACCTAATTTCAGGTTTCCAAAGAGATTTTTCATGGTCCTCCCTGGATGTAAAGTTAGAAGATTCCAGGTCCAGTGGTTACGATTTGTGCCTTGTTAACGGACAGACGGCCGGATGGCCGGACGGCCGGACGGACGACGGACAAAGAGTGATCGCTATAGCTCAGATGACTTACAGTCAGCTGAGCTAAACATTAAAAACCTATTAAACTTGAAATAATGGTCCCCTGTATGTTCGCGTTAACAATCACTTTTTACTGACTCTTGGGCCAGATTTTACTCTTTCAATAAGCTATGAAACTCAATGTACTTCAAGACCCAGACAAATCAGCTAGAGCCTAGACTCATTTATTTACAAATGACTGGGCAGGTGTGTGACATGGCTATAAGCTATGCCATACATTTGAATCTTGCGATCACCCAGTCCTAACAACAAAAGTAAATTTAGAGGGTGCTCAAAGAACTTGTATTTGGTATGAGCGGTTAATATAAGATTAAAGTAAAAATAAATTCAGGACAATTTCATAGTGTTATAAAAGATTTATAATGGTAACAAATTCATTGGGTAAATTTAATCTGAGAGACTACTGATATTTACTTAAATTTTTCCTTCTACGTTTCCGGTCCACAAGCACACATTCTATCTTTACTAAAATCCGTTAGGTTATTGATAACCACAACCTTTTTGAACTATAAGCAATTTAAAAACACCATTTGAACATGTGAAAGGAGTGCCAGCCAATATTTTGTGAAGACTACAAATCAGGAAGCTTTTAAGTCGAAGGAGCTTAGAGAGACAAAAGAGAGAATAGATATAACTTTATTTGGATCAAATTACCAAGAAGTATTGTATGATGAACCTCAGACCGACAGCGGAAGCGGATGCACTTAGATTTGATTGGTACTGTGTGTGTAGAGTAAAAAGAGTGAGGATTTGCTGATTACGCTCTATTTATGATGAAATGGAGGGAATTATTGGGACTACAGTGCGTTAAAGCTTTCACATCCTGAGGCTAGGGTAGGATTATCTTCGTGAATACACCATTAGTAAGGAATATGATTCCGGAAATCTTGGATAGATTTCTTATTTCCACGAATTTTGGATGTCCAAAATATGGGTAATCGCAAATAAAATATAATTATACGGGGATGAAAAAAATCTCGTATTCTAGCATTCTAATATCCAAATATGGGAGAATGCAAAGTGGATTTATTTATTGCGCCATAAGGGAAAGAGCCGACTTTATGCTGAAGGAGGGAACAAATATCTGAACGATTAAAGCAGTCGCAAGCCGAAGTACCAGTAATAAGTCTTGGAGAAGAATGTCTATACTATATTTATTTCGATTTATTTGTCAACTTGACTCCCGGGCTTTTGATCAAATCAGATAAATTAGTGTAGAGTGAAAAGTGCAGACAAGCATATAGCTCTAATCCATCTGTCTAGGAAACCGGTACAGCTTGGTCATAAATATATCGGGCGATATCAGTCGTATTTTGACGTTCGACTATGCAGGTGTGTCACTGGTCCAGAGACTAATACGCCGAGGTGGAGATCCTGACGGGATTCTCAACGGTAAAAAGTCCTCCTTAATTCTTCCAGAAAGTGTGCATGTTATTCCTGAAAAGATATGTCAACTGCCGTGAATGAGGTGTATTTGTCGTCTAGACCAGTATTCTTTAGCATTCTGTTGCATCTTCAGCAAGTAATGGAATAACAGATGTTGTCTGCCTTGTATACAGCATCCAAAGAAATGAGGCCAAGCAATGGCCAGTAATAAGGACACTGAATTAATGGGAGGAAGATATACCAATTCTTTTTGTATACTACACGTCCTCTGTCTGTAGATGAAATTGTCTAATTAAGGATCTCCTTTTTTTCCAAATTTTACATGACCGCAATACGCTGGCTGCACAAGATGCCAAAGCCAAACAATATGACCATGCCCCTGCATCCTATTCCTGTTTATTTTTATGCATCTCATTTTAATTTTGTCTGTTTGTTCTCTTCATGTTATTTCAACTCATCTTTGGCCTCGGGTTGTTACGTGAAGAAAATAATTTGGCAATCCAGAATAGAACGGACAAACCCCCCCCCCCCCAAGTCGGGTAACTAACTGTTCTCCTTCTTTATTACAAACAGAACAAAAGCTCTCTATCAGAATTTCAAACTTTTTCCTCTCCCACAATCTAGCTTCACATTTGGAATATATTTTTTTTGTACGAAAATAATTAGTTCTCAAACTGTTTTTAACACTATATTATTAATAATTTACATTTTTTTAAAATGTCAACCTCATTACGGTTGGCTATAAAATGAGCCTGGCAGTTGAAGGATGCCATGTGATAAGTTTTCTCAGTATGACTCATAATTGAAAGATCATGGGGGGTAAAATGACGAATCTATGAACTGAAAGACGGAAAATTATCTCAAAATGTAAAAATTTATGTACTATTCCCCTAAAAGAGAGGGGGACTAGAGAGACTCCAGCCCTTAAACCAGTGAGGGTGACTTGCCCCCTGTCCCTGCTGAAGGCAAGGCCCATCATTTGTTGAATAAAAATTTGGTAAAATTTCACATAAAAAAGTTTCAACAGGACTACAGTCAGTTAACAGTTCTCTGTGAGTTATTATCCTATTCTTCTCAAAGACAATCTCAACAATCCCTGTATTAACCCGGGCTTGCCATATAAATGAAAGATTAAACACTCTCGGAACAAGAGCGATCTGATATAATAATATGGAAGACAGCCAGATACAGAAACATTGGTCAAAAGGCCAATGGAACGAGAACATATGCTTCAGTGTGAGGTATGCTTGAAAGACTTAGCAAATGATAAGTTTGGCAAATATCGAAGTGTCGGATGAAAATTTGAATCTTGCATTTAGTTAAATGAAGCAACTACGCTTTTCCCTCATATCTGAATTTCAGAGCATATTAACAATGATAATGGAAACATTTGTAACCGTTTTCTCTTTGACCAACTTTTTCGTGACACAAAACAAATTGCGGCTGTCGACGGATGACGGATTATCTGGTATAGAAACTGGTCGCATGTAGAAACAGAAACAAATTACCTCTTCAGTTTCGCATCTGCCTTGGTAGATGACATGTGTTAGCGTTCATGGATGCTTCAGATCACCAATAACTGAAATAAAATGACCGTGTTTTATTTGTATTTGATTGTATTGGAGTAATACACTGAATGTTGCCAGTTTTGACAATATGACATTTTCATTGCTTGTATTGTTTCTCATTTACATCATCACATTTGCAAGTGTTGATTGCATCCTTGTCATATGAGGGACAGTCTTCTCGATTCAAAGTAAAGTTGAATCCATGAGGCAGCAAAGTAGCAAAGTATTGTGACATTTACAATAAAGAAAGGGCTACAAAGTACTAATAATATGTCATTTGCCACTTTGGCTTCACGGAAGCCTATGGTACAAACAATTGTTCTCCACTTCCCGGTTTGTGGTGACAAATGGTGCCCTTCCGAATCTTAAGTCACATCTTTTCTCTTTAACAGGTCAGATTGTACCTTCCCTCTCCGAGTCTTCTCTAAGAGAAATCCAACCATAGTTCTATGTCTCTGTTCTTCTTTATATACACTGATATACATTGGAGTGGAGTCAGAGATCGACCTAGATTGGAGAATAGAAACTTCACAGAGTTGATTGTCTTGTTACAAGTATACATGAAAAAGAATTGTTATATATTATGGTCCAATATTGTATTGGTCCGATTCTTTACCATGTAAGACAAAACTGATCTCCAGTCGAAATTCTTAATCAGAAACTTTGTTGAAACCGATTTGCTTTTATATATTGAATATAAGACGATTTGTTTATATATATTGAATGTAAGACGATTTGCTTTTATATATTGAATATAAGACGATTTTACTTTTATTTATTGAATATAAGACGATTTGCTTTTATATATTGAATATTAGACGATTTGCTTTAATATATTGAATATAAGACGATTTGCTTTTATATTTTGAATATAAGACGATTTGCTTTTATATGTTGAATATAAGACGATTTGCTTTTATATATTGAATATAAGACTATTTGCTTTAATATATTGAATATAAGACGATTTGCTTTAATATAAGAAAATTCTGCAAAAGGTAAAGGTGAATATAAAACATAAACGCTTATAGAAAGTAAAAGTTTCAGAGAGCCATCACGATCGATTATTATGTGTTTTTTTTTTTCATGAATAAAAATCAGACTTTTTAAAACATCAAAGACTCCTTAGATAACCTCATTTTAGTGTTTCTTTGAGTATTTTAAGGGACTTTTAGAACTGTATGAACTTATAATGAACGTTTAACTGCCAGCATAAATTAAGTCAATGTAAACTAAACGTTGGTCATGTAATTGAAAGCTGAAGGATATTATTAGTATATTAAAGTGTATTCTTTCAAAATAGGAAAAATATCTACACTAAACTCGATACTATGATATTTTCGTAGGTGATACATGCGTTTGAACGAAATAAATATTATTAATGAATGTCAATGAAATATGACAAACAAAATGTCTGCCGTCTAAGGAATGCAAGCCTCCGCCATATGGGGGTTTCCATTGTTTGATGCTCCCTAAACCCTGTTTGCATTAATTTGGTGGCCCAAATTCCGAGCGTTATTTGGGTTTAATTGATTTTACATTTGGGAATATTACTTGATGACGTTCATGAATCTGGAATATGTGTAAGACCCACACCAAATCGAATCGATCTTTCATTGGCCCTTTCCCGAAATGCTTAAGCTTAAGCTCATCAATGTGTGAGCAATGTTGGGAGAAAAACACACCAACGCCGACACACCTACATCTACGAACGTGGATGAAAATATACCCTCCTATCGGATGCAATTTCTATATTTGTTGTACAGAAATGTAAATTGCAAGGTAAAATAACAAGATTTAAAGCCTTGATATAATTGATTAAATTCATTTATTTACTCACAGGCATAAAAACGGGGTTCCAAACCTTAAATTTAAGAGGTGCACGTGTCCATAACTACAATTGCACATATTCCCTTTAAAACAACAAAAATAGGGATCAGCTTCACATTAAAATATATCCTTACTACAGACTGACTCTGTTGGTGTATTTTTAATACATTTTGTTAACATAACTGTCGCTTCTAAGTCTGTCTTATGGACTAAGGTGACAGAAACATACGCCCAGTCTTTTCTCTGTGTTTGATTTATGTAGGGCATGATTGTAGAATCAATATGGTGACATGGTACGTACTCTTTGCAGAAAGTCGTAAATCTGGAAAATCCGTCCCCGATAATAACAACTTGAAGTCATAAATAAGATGTACCTCTCCCCACTGCCTGTGACAAGGCGAAGGCTCTAGAATTACTTGTTCTATTGTATTATACCTCACAAATAAAATCAACTTGTCTTTTAGGTATTGCTGCTGTTCTAGTTGAAGAGGTCACCCGTCCAATATAAGTGAGACGTAAAGTACATTTTAAGCTTTACAGTGAACCAAAGCATGCGTGTACATATACATGTCCAAAATAATCCCTTTGAGTATTCATTTGAAATCCGGTTCGTGCTTCGCTTTCACTTTTCATCATGTTTTAAGGACTTTCTTCAGGAGTAGCTTGGCATTATTTTCAGGACAAACGCTTATGTTTTCCGATTATAATACATCTGTTTATTTTGTTATGTACCATATATTTCAGGATAGATTCCATGCGATGTTCCTCATGAAGTGAGATTTGGGTTGTATGCTGCAGCGGCATGCGATGTTTGAATTGCAACCAATAAGACATTTCCATTTTAAAACATATCTCCATGAGGGACACTCTGATATTTCTGGATGTGTTAGTTTCATTTTTAGTTTAAATCTAAAATAGAGTCGGTATATTTTGTTCCTCTCGTTCAACAAATTTGCATTTTAACAGTCAAGACGCTCATGCAACGCACCATCTGCCAGTTGCCTTGGTGACTGGAAAATGTACCCACATGTTTGTTTGACTTTGATTAATGTTCAGCGTCCCTGCGGAATCCGTATCAAGACATTGTACATACCCTACACGGGATGTCGTAAATAAGGACAACACCGTCCCCACAAAAAGACAATGCCAATAATTTTTGCAAGATCAAAAGCTTGACAAAAACCTGTTTTTGTATTACGATGGTTGACCCTTATTGTCGCATGATACTATGTTTTATCTCATCAAGTAATTATTATTGCATTTCACGTTTTTTTTTCATTTGTGTCTGAGTATCATTTCTCTATAAAATGGAGGAGTATTTGAATGCTCTTTGATATGTAACGGTGCACTGTAAGCAGTAACGTGACTTCAAGAGAAAACAGTCTTGTGCATGTTCGGTTAAAATTAATAAAATTTCAAATATTCAGTTATATGTTTAGGTTTGGGATGATACAATGCTGATTCAACAAAGTTGTAAAACAAGGTAGCCATATTAAAGGCAAGCAGCATATTAATGAACTTGAAATCACCTGAAAGTAAAACATTGTCTGTTTTAGAAACTTCGCTAGAGCCCATCACATGAGAAGGAGACCTAACGGCGACCATGGAGACCTAGCAGATCGGCGTTGATCGCCATGAGCAAGGGAAAAACCGTCCATGTGTGACGGCTATGCCGCTGTCAATAGGCTTGCATGACGTGTACAATTGCAATTTTCGGCCGTTTAATGCCGTTCCTACCACGTTGTATGACGCTGCTACACCGTCGTTTATGATCAAATTGCGTTCCCCTTTCGTCCACATGAGGTCCCTACTACCTATTGTAGAGCTCAGTCCACGACAGGGCTGCGATCATGATGATCCCGCAGCAACCGGCCCCCGATCCGTCTGCGATCAAGATGTCGGAACTGCGCGCGTGGGTAGATGCTACTGCACTGCTTCAGACTGGCAGTCGGTGGTTGCCATGGTCCCCATTGTTGACTAGTACACATGACATGACCAGTGTAAGAAAGTTTAGTGAAGCCACACATGTCAGCATGGAAAGAAATAACATGCTACAACTGGCCTGTCTGCAAGGCCAACAGATCATGCTGCTCCACGAACAGCTAGCAGTGGCCAAAAGGAGGCAGCAGGAGCGAAACGGATAGACCGATGCTACCATGTTTACTGGCGATCGACCTGCGCTGTCAGGAAGCTGGTACTGCGCTGTGGGCGATCGCATTCAGATCTGACTGCGCTTTTAATCTACGGCGACCCGCGGCGGAAATTTTGTCCATATTCAAAACTGGTCGCCAATCATGGCGTTCATGGTGACTATATGACAACCCAAGGCGACACTATCACGCTTCTACGAAGCCCAAGACAAGGCCACTCTGGCTGCGCTCTACGGCGATCTGCCCAAATTCGGTGATCGCAGCGAGACCGTCTTCTCGTGTGACGGGAGTGTTACTGGCTTGTAGGGCTCAGAGGTAGAGTACAGGATTCAAAGCCAGGAGATTGAGAGTTCGAATCTTCGAGTTGGTGAGATTTTTCACGGTCGGCTCCAACCCATGGTGAGCGCTCTGCAGGCAGATGGGGAAAGCCATGCCCTTTCCTGGGTTCTTCCGTGGTATGACCCAGCAATGTGGGCGATTACACATCCTGCGCCCGCAGTTGCAGTAGTCACCGGGCCTGGTTATTACAAGGATATAACATTAGAGGAAGCGTGTGATACTGCCCTGTCACGTAGTCAGAAACCGGAATGGAATTATGCTGATGTCCATGAACTTACTTCAGCTAGTATTAACAATGCTAAACAGACGTCCCATCGTGGTGTTTTCGCAAAAGACATTCTTAGATGGATTCCAGCCGATATCCCATGATCAAGTTCGCCCAGTATATGATGTTTTATGGTTTAACCAACTCTGATGTTTAATGGACGCAATTCCGCACCAGCCGTCTTCTTTTTTTCACAACCCTCCATATACTAAGTTTCATATGTTTGTCAAAGATTTTAAAACCAATATACCGAGGTATAATGGACTTTTTTTTTAATTAAATAATCTGTTGATTTTCTGTTGCGAAATTTGCTAAAATGGGTTATGAAGGTAAGGTGACAATGCCCTTTGCATATAAAGATAACACCCAATAAGTAACCCGTAAGTTTTTTTGTGGGTAAAGCAGGTGTCACGTTATTGGTGTCGCCTTTGTTCTTGCAAACAGAACAGACTTGTGATTGAGCCACTAGGTAGGCTGCCCACGATACCAGTTATCTCCTGTTGAAGATTTCCTGTGTTGATGTACCACATACAAACGTTTTCAAAATGCCCGGGTAATCTTTCGAATAACGCAGAATATATTAGAATTGTACTTTAAATATAACGCCTTATCATGCGCGTATATACGTAGGTGCTTGGATGCGTGAAAAAAATGGGTTTCCGTATGCAAATATATGCGTTAACTGGCAGACAGGGGTAGACCGCATCTAGCAGGTCCCCCAAAATGGTAGATAGGGGTATAGTGCATCTAGCAGGAAGCCCCCCCCCCTTTTTCTCCTCCCAACTGACAGATAGTGGTATAGTTCATCTAGCAGGAAGCCACCCCCCCCCCCTTCTCCTCCCAACTGGCTGATAGGGGTAAAGTTCATCAAGCAGGAAGCCCCCCATCCCTCCTATTCCCAATCGGCAGATAGGGGTAAAGTTCATCTAACAGGAAGCATCCCCCCTTTCTCCTCTCAACTGGCAGAAAGGGATATAGTTCATCTAGCAGAACCCCCCCCCCCTCCTCCTCCTCCTCAAAACATGAGATAGGGGTATAATTCATATTGCAGGACCCCCCTCCCAACTGACAGATAGGGGTGAAGTGCATCTAGCACGACCCCCTCCCCCAAAGCAGAGATATGTGTGTAGTGCTTCTAGCAGGCCCCACTTCCTCCGCTATCAATACAAATAGATACAGTATGAGTCTGCATCCTTCAAGGCACTTCACGTAGGCCATATAAAGAAAATCCCTCCTTTTGCGCACATATGCATGTATACGCTGACGACACATGGTAGCATAAACGTATAAAATCATGTGAACATGGAAACAACTTTAGCTGGATAACATCCATGACACAATTATCTCAAAATTTAATACACGTGGTACTGAATATTTCCGTTTTATAATAAGTTTACAGAAAGAATAATGATATCGAGTATAAAATTTGCATGCTTTTATTGGTTCCTCTTGACAGAGGATCGAATATATTAACAATTATCATATTTTTACATATAGTTCGCATACTCATATGTTTAAGTCAAACCTTATACTTCATATATTGGTTTTCTCAATGCAGAGGTTCACTTAAGGGGCCCAATCACTAATCGCGTGGAAAATGTGGATATCAGCGAACACAGGCTACTTGTTTTTATATCAGCGTGTTTTTAATACGTGGGGGCCCACCAATATAAACGAAACATATACAATGACACCTGGCGGAAAGTCAGATGAGCCAGAGCTTTACAAATGGCGTTTTTCAACAAGTGAATTTTCTACCTCCATATAGATAAGACACCTACCACCTCAGGTTACATGGTTTTCCCATTTGTCAACAAAACCCTTTTTACAAACACGTTGCTGTATACATGTTTTTACTTCCTTAACAGAGGCGTTATAACAACATTCATTACACAACAGAATTACCATATAAGGTAATTAATATAAATAAAGAGGAAGCAAGAAATCACATAAATTCTTTTTCAAATGGTTGGTAAACGGGCACCTTAAAAAGCATAATTTAGTAGAAATGTTGACGTGATATGAAATTCTGACAAAGGAAATTTACTTCAGGTCATCATTTAATTCGCTGGTGACTCGAACCTGAGCCTATTCATTGGATTCCAAATCCACACTTTTTACCCAGATATTTTGTTAGATTCCACCAAGTGGCGTATCACAACCCTTGAAGTAGTCTATTCATTTTCTCTTTTTTTAGTGTCTCAGTGTCGTTGTCACTTACAAGAAGTAACGGACATTGAAATGTGGAATGACATATATGGAATGAACGTTGAAGAAGTGACTTCACTTCAAAGAGTAATGGGGCTGTTGCTTTTTCTTAAAGTCCCATTAGTTGATGAGTTAGATGAGTTGGATTTCTTTTTCCTGGGTTCTTTTTTATTTTTCTGCCAAGAACCTGCATGGTATAAGCTTTATGCTAACTGAGGATGAAAAAATGCCTTGTATATCTCTTATCTATATTTATAGTCTGAGCAGGGATGTTCACTCCCACATTATAATTTTATATTCTCACACGCCTGTTATGTGAAAGCTGACTTTTAATCAACACTTCTTTTTATGTGGATAGCTAGGTATTCTAAATAGTAACTTAATTTACCAAATTTGGATTCTTGGATCCGAAAATTTTAAAAACATAAGCCCCTGTGAAAACGGTTGCCATTTTCTTTATTTATCCTTGAACTTATAATTCCGAGAAAAAAATAACGAGAGTGAGTATTTGGGGGTATGCATAAACGTTTGTTATTTAATTAATTTACTATGATCGAAATAAAAGAACAAAGCGGGCACATGCGGGTACACAAGAAAAGAAAACGGATGATAATTTACTTCAATATATGTTTGTATACGGCTTTTAGAGAAGTAACTGATGGAAACATTTGGTGATAATGTTGTGGCTAACTCTAAACGCTGTCTTCGACATCTTCATTTCTCTTGTCATATAAACATAGAAAAAAATGTGTGCTTAAATGAATATTCTATACGGATATTGTTCTTCATGTTGCTATCTTGATTGTCACGGCGTTAATTTCTTAAAATAAACGCCAGTGGCAATAAGTTGCTTATCTGTTCAACTAAGAATATGAATATCTCTTCAGTGTCCCTGATCTCAATATAATAGAACATGTACATGTCATCATATTAACTTATATGTTTGCTAGGTAACCATGATGTACTATATTCATCATGTCTGACAGGACTGTTTGTACGTTACAAGATCAGCCCGTCTTCACTTCTTTGTTAATTTAAAGCCCATTTTGTCATGGTAATGCATGGATGGAATCGAACACACATTTGAGCTTCCAGGCCATACACGTTTCACTGTGTCATGGTCTGAATCAATTGACCTCCTGTATCAGAAAAGTCGATCGGGAAGGTATGGCCTAGAAAACATAGGAAAAAAATTACTTTATACTAAACAAAGAAAATATTTTTCTAACGTTTTCACCGCTCAACATTAGCGTGCATCTTATTCTTAAAGAGGTCCAGATCCTTGGTAATCTTGCGAATTAAAGAAAATGTCTTTTTTGGCAAGCTGGCAAATGTCTATGTATTCTGGTTTGACCGAAAAAGAAAAAAAAAGGAAAAAAAAAACCCAGAAAAACAATCGCCCGCTGGCTCCATATAACATCCGTAGAGCATTTTGTTGCCTTAGTATGTCATTTCTACTGTAAATAGGTATGAATAAAAATACAACCTGCAGATAGTTCAAGTGGTGCCATAATAAAGACTTTTAAAGTATAATGTCTTGGTGTGAATATTCCAATATTATACATGATCCTATACAGGTTTAGTCTTCGGCGGAAATTATGATGGAAACCTATACCTAATCTTTTGTCCAGATTCTGATGAATCTATGTTAGAGAGTCTGTGTATTTGTCGTAAACAAGGCAATCCCGTAACCGCTCAAGATTATACAAACAAACGTATTTGATTGGTACCAGATTGAAAACATATCAATATTTGAACATGTTAGCGCTTAGTGGCCTTGTAATATTCCTTTAGGTGGTATATCGTAATATCTCGGTATGCTCAATTACGGTTTTTTCAATTTTGTTTTGAGTAAAGTGATGCCAACAATAACTGACGGATATTAGAGAAATCAAATGACATCTTTGCCAGTGAATCGATCAGAGAGCCAAGGACACTCCACTTATGAGACTTTCATTCCCGTCAGGCTTTCGATTTAAAAAGTTGTAAATGTCAATGCCCTGGCCAAATCAGAATTGTTAAAAAGGTTTAAGGAGATGGAGTCATTTCTAAATGGCTGTGTTATTTAGTAATTGGAAGATCGGCAGGTGGTTGCATAAAAATTCGGTCATTGAAAATGGCTTAAACGTAAACTGAATAATTGAACTGTTAAAAAATTACAAAATTCTTTTATTCAGTTTACGTGAAAACGATAACCCGACGGCTAACCAACTTGAATTTTTATAAAAAATAAGCATTATAATGCCATCTATCCAGACTGGTATTTGTGTATGTCTGCTTGTAAAGTTAATGTTTGTTTGAGGGCATTTAAAAGCGGGTAGCATCTGGTAAATAAGATATCTACATATATTTTCTCCCGCTATTTTGTTTAAACTTGTATGAGATTGCTGTTTGTTATCTAAAGTAACAGTGTTGTTATTGTTGTGATATAGATTGAGGCAATAAAGAATTGTTGAAAACAATAGAAAAAGTTTTGTTAATTAGTTCCGTTTGTGGCAGTTTTTAAACTTACCAACACTGGACTCTTACACTCATCTTTAAGAAGGCAACGGCATGAAATCAGTTGGCTGAGAAAATCATGCATGCCACCTACATCAAATTTTAAATGTATTTAGTAACAAATGTTGACAATGCCGTAGCTCATGTTGATTGTAATCATATTCTCCGTGGTTGAAAATCAGGTAAAACATCAAGTTGAATTTTATCCCATCAAAACTCCCCCATCGCTTATACAACAATATCCTCTGGATAATTCAGGTTAAAGCCAAAGATCGCGGGAGTGTAAAGTAAAAAGAAAGAACATGTGAGTGGAATATATCTGCGACAAAGGCTGTAAAAGACTTATTGAAAATCCATGAAAACGTTGAGAGTTTTAAGAGCATTCATGGAATATATGAAATGTTTGGATCAAGAACTATCTAAGAATGAATCAGCCTGAAAGGTTAGAAAAGACATTCAATCATACTGGGCGTCAATTTGATTACCTAAGTTAGCCAGTTAGGCTAATCACACAGGAATGTTATATTGTTTTATTAATTAAGCCTTTTAGAATATATACATTTCTGTGCGCAAGTTTCGGAATACTTACTAGGAATAATTAAGCATTACATGTTATTTTTTTTATTCTTTATAGATTAACCAGTCTAGAGATTTCTTCGAACGGTGACCTAATCCTCCGCAAAAATAAAAGCACATTATCCATCGGGGCACATGCTGCCATTTGTGGTATTAACGTTTTTACTGTAGCAAGTACTTGATTCTGGACGAAGGGAATTTGCCTGTCAATTTGTCTTTTACTCAGAGAGGTTAAATGTATGGGAGAAATGAGCTCACGCAAAAGGCCCGCCCCCTGGAATAAGTCAATGTTTTAGTTCTACATCTGACTGGAAATAAGCCGTTGGCAGACAGGAATAAAAAAGGTCTGAGAGGCTTTTATCAGGTGCTGTGAGACACGGGAGATATAATCCTTGGAAACAAGATCAATATGAGATTACCAAAAAACAATGATGGCGTGGCCTCTTGGGAGTCCTAGAGGTTGGCGAAAATCGAAACCGTCAACAGTTAGTATTTATCTGCTAATATCTACGGCGTTTGTCCGATTTGGAAGGCGAGGCCACGTGGCAACGCGTATATTTCAATGTAATCTTCGGCATGCCGTAATTTATGGTTATCACATATCACAGTTTTTTTCCTTGTGACATATCGCTTAATTATCCACCATACCCAACGGAGACGACCGTCCACTTGTAAATCTCGGGACATGATTACGTCGCCCGCTTTTTCAAAATACATTTACCATCTTTGCAAAATGGTAATAGTACTCTATACCAAAGATATATCCAGTAATGATATAACCAGGGACAGATCCAGGATTCGGGGCAAGGTAGAGAATAATTGTTCACATCCTACGGTATATTGTAGTGTACAGTGGATCACTATTTTCGCAGTTGTAAATTGTAATGTGCAGTTGCAATTATGATTTTTGCAGTTAAAAAAATTTAAGGTTTTGTACCCGTAAGAGATGAAAAACATGATTTAAGCCAAAGGATAAACAATTGAATTTCCTCGAAAACTGTTATAAAGGCAGCAAAACATTTAATTTCCTGTAAGTCTGTTTATTTTGAATTTGTTTTCTAAAATCCTATTATATATTCTTCAATATTTATATATGCTTTGTCATATTTTCATTCATCATATTTATATTAAATAAACAAGCTGTACCATGTTACATCCAAATAAGTAATACCCTAACGATTATCCACAATTACAAAAAGGTGGAAGAGTCGGGCTTTAACATACGGGGACAACACTGAAGAAGAGGTAATTTCTCCAACTATGAATGTTTGTAAGGATGTTCACACTTGGATCAACAAGAAGAATCGCGGTCTTAATTTGGTAGATATTCAATCTATTGAAGATCATAAAATCATTAAACATGTAATCATATGATATTTTGACTAAAAAATCCTAAACTTGATAAACAACAAATTTTACTTAGAGATTATAGTTCAAAAACTGGGGAGACTTAAAATGTAGCCTTAACTTGAAATTGCATATTATTGGATGATTGTTTGCTCAGAGTACCCAGAATCGATTAACAAGCAATTTTACACCAGCCCCTATTCCCAGTTAGAAAATCGATATCACTTTAGTGAAACCTTCAGGCATCGAAGGAGATATAGTTCCAGCGTGAAATGAAAGCAAACTGTTTTTAGACTCAGTTAATGTAGTTATCTTGCTTTTTTTTGTAAGATCGTGTGAAGCACTTCAGCAGGTTAACTTAAACAGGCCCAATCACCTAACTGACCTTTATAAACTAAATGTAATCCCTTGAAACTTTTATAAAAAAAATAGGCCAGAAAGCGTGGGTATCACCGCACACAGGCTGCGTGTTTTGTTAATATCAACGTGTTAATAAGATGTGAGGCCGCCAAAATATTCAGAACAAATTCGACAAGGGCAACTGGCAGCATGTTAGATAAGCAGGGGCGTCAATATGGGGGGGGATGGGGTATATATATATCCCCCACTTTTTCGCAAGGGGGGGATGGCCAATGTAATCATCCCCCCACCACTTTTCAGAGAATAATATTATAATATTGCGAATGAATTATATTAATTAATATAATAAAAGACTTTGGACCCATTTACTAAAAATGTTATATCTAAACCTTGCTTTCAATTACAAAATAACTTATTTTCTATTAAAATATAATTATTTGAAATATTATTAAGTGTATACATAATCATATATATAAACATTTATATATACATAAATTTAAATATATATATATATATATATATATATATATATATATATAGTTGAATAAATCACTCAGAGATGCTGAAAAAGGTATATGTGTGTATGTATATATAAATATACAAAGTCATCCCCCCCACCCTGGAAGAAAAATTGACGCCACTGTAGATAAGCCTGAGCTTTGCAAGTGGCGTTTTGCAACAAGTGACCTTATCTACCTCCGCATATATGGAACCTACCACTTTAGGTTACATGTTTTTCCCGTTAGTCAACATTGCTGTGATTATAAACATGTGGTGATTAACAAGTTCATACATCCTATACGGAGGCATTATTAGAACGTTTCACAACCAAAATCACCCTAGGATCATTAATATATATATACACAGAGTAAGCCAGGAAACACATAAATTCTTTTTCAAAGTAGGTAACCCGGCACCTTTAATCTGATGCACGCCATGGTGTTTTTATATGACCCACAGACAATACATCACTCGGTCCCAAACCTTTATTGATGTGTACTATGACATCTTCGATCCGGTTCTGGGACATTCTTACGATCTTGAAACCGATATGTGCCACTTAAATTGTATGCCCGGCATTCCTTGTGTAATATAAGACCTTCGTTTTCGTAATTTCGGGTGTGAATTGCACATTTTTTTCTACAAAGAAATATCGTAATTATCGAACCATTTGTGACTTTAAATGGAATTATATATGTATATATATATATATATATATATATATATATATATATATTCATTATTGATATCATTAAGTATATAATTATTATTATTATCATTATTATTATTATTATTATTATTATTATATCCATGTGATTCGTAGAGAATATCAGGTATTTGTCGAAATCTTGATAAAGATTTTATTCCTATACTAGGAATATATACATTAATAATGAATGCAAATCTCCGCTATTCTTCTATTCGACCCATATTCCTAGGTTCATTCGTGCATAACAGACCGTAGATTTGTGACTATTCATTGATAACTTCCTGGTTACAGACCATGAACCGGTTCAACACCAAAATCTAATCGATTATTCATTGTCACATTTCCAAAATGCCCTTATAGTTTCATGAAACTCCGTTCATGTGTGCGCGAGTTATTTTGTATAATAAACACTCAAATACACGAACGGGAATGAACGCATACCCGCGTAGAGTTGACACATTTCACGAGCAAATTAGGTGTAACTAATATGACATGTAATCAAATCCCGGCGGCATATATCTGTATATCACTTTCTTTGCGCGGAACGTCTGAGACATGGCGGCGTCTTGCCGGGAGGACCTCTGAGGGTCCAGTCAGTAAGAAAATTCTTGTGGCGGAGTCTGCGTAGGTATCTCCTGTAATAACAACATAAAACAAACATAAACAAGACCGGCTTGTCACTGTAATAAGGGGAGAAAGGAATTGATGTATGAGGTGCGGGCAGAAAAAAAAATCCTGTCCTGATATCCGGAGAGAAAGAATGTCCCAGAAGCTGATCCGTCAGAGAGAAAACAGGAATCCGGTTTTACCTATGTTATTCTAAATACTGCTTCAGATATTTGATCCAAATAATAACTTATGAACTTAAGGTTATATTTAAAATGGAAAATAAGTAAATATGCATATATATATGTGTGTGTGCGTGTGTATGTCCCAGAAGCTGATCCCTCAGAGAGAAAACAAGAATCCGGTTTAACCTATGTTATTCTAAAGACTGCTTCAGATATTTAATCCAAATAATAACTTAAGAACTTTAGGTTATATTTAAAATGGAAAATAAGTATATATGTAGAACATAGGGCGTTTTAACAAACTGGTTTTGCTATATGGCATAAATGCTCTATTGTTTCTTTTTTAAACAGGATAACCTATTCCGTTCTGCTTTTAGGCTGTGTTCCAAAAGGGTCCAAATACAAGTTTCATACACAGCTGATATGTCCAAAAATGAACCGTCATATACAAATGGGGTATTGCATACATATCGAGTATACAGAACATTACAGTATATGATTTAAATATCAAGAAAATATAATCTTACTTTAATTGGTGAACGAGGGCGCCAATGTGTTATTACATCATTATGTTACATGAAAACGGTGCTACAACCCAGGTAAAATGTGTTTATTAGATGTTAAATACGATAATACAAATTAACACACAATCCGAATAAAGCAACAGGAAACAGAAATAAACGCAAAACATCATGATCGGAGTATATCAGTCTACCTTATGTTCCCAACAGACCCATGACAGCCCAGGTCTTCAATAAAATATGACAATCGGGAGCTCTAGATCATTTTGTTGAACTCATTGCATTTATATCATCAAGTTTTCTTTAGCTTTTCACATCAGTGCCTAGCAGTTCCGTTGAAATTTAACATAGATTTAATGTTTTACCTCTCTACGGTCGAAGAATAGACTAAGTGCAGCATATGGTCAAAAGTCTGGTAACGGCGAGCGTGGGAGTCATTACATTACATGACAAACATCTCTAATAACTCACAGCAGTGCAGGCCAAATGTCTTTACGGCTAAACCCGATGTCCCGGTGAGCTTACATAAATCCCAGTCCAAACACATCTGTTGCCACCTCTTCTACGTGGTGTGACTTTATTTATATCTATCTGATTAACACCACGCCGCCTGCAGATCAATTGATACACCATCTCCTTCCCAGGGGAAGCCAGATCGTTTCCCCTACTGGCCCGTCATTATGAAGCTGGGCAGCATACACGCTGAGTCTGTCTGTGTCTGAAGCTCCCTGTCTAATATGTTCAACATTTATCTGAATATTACACGTTTTTATTATATATATATATATATATACATATATATATATATATATATATATATATATATATATATATATATATATATATTTATTTATCCGTGTCCGAGGCTCCCTGTCTAATATGTCTAATATATATATATATATATATATATATATATATATATAAATATATGTAGGCAGTGAGAGACAGAGAGAGATAGATAGATAGATAGATGGGTAGATTAATAGAAAGATAAATGCTAATTAGGTGTACTAATAGTGATGTACGTAAAAGCGTGCATCATTCATCATCTGCCAATACACAACAGGAAAAGAACTACGAATTTAATATAACATATATACCATACAAACATGTATATACATATCCAGCCGTGCAATACATAACAAACATTAAATGTAAAGGATAAGTGCGATGCAAGAGGACCAAGAAGACCATTGGTGGATGTGACTGGTAGCTGGGCCGATATTTCTTTAGATCAATGAAGTTCACAAGACCTAAGCATAAGTAGGGCAAAGCTGGCACTTTTTTAAAAGGAAAATTATAGTCTCCATAAAAAAAGATATATTCCCCATCTCGAAAATCGCTTGCGGATTATGAATTCTCCCGCTAATCTGACTGAATTTTATCGATTACTGATCAAAGACCCGATTTTTAAATCTCGACTGTCCATTTATTTAATCAGTATGCGAAAGAATCTTATAAATGTTTGCGAAGTTCGTTTGTTTATGTATCATTGAGTATTCGGAATTCTTGTTTCATCCCTGATTCCTTAAACACCCCGCTGTTTTCTTCCTGTAAAATCCTATTAATTTTCCAGATATCTTTTTACACGGTTGGAATGTTAACCTATACAGGCATTGATTATTTACGGAATCTTGCTCGGCCGTATCAAATTTAGAACAAGTTATTTTTATTCCATCTGCTTCACGGTCGGCAAATGCGTCTATGCCATTTACAAGACGTATTTCGCTAGAATTGGCACGTGGTGCCAAATTAACTAATAAGATGCCATGTTTTACGGACAATTCTACCATCATTCCTCTGTTCGTTGACGGATCAATAACCCGTCTAATAAACAAGGTGTCACTCTTAGATGAAAAAGATCTGTTCCTGTCATAATTTGTTTTGCCCTGCCTGTTGTAACAACGACAAGGGAGTGGACGTCTGAGTTGACTTTCACAGGTAATGCCAGGACATAACCAGCTTAGTTATCATTTAGATCTTCAAATAGTAGCCGATATCTTTGGAAACCGATAAAGGCCTATTTTTTCAGAAGCTAGCATTGAAGCCTATATGGTTTTGTTTTAACTAGGCCTCTAAGAAAATTCTTGGTCGCCTCCCGCTAGGAGGGTATGTGTTCATTCACGTTCGTGTGTGCTTGTGTATATTAGATCACTACATAACACATGCAATCATGATTGAAATCTCATGAACCTTTTAGGATATTACGGGAATGGGCCAATGAAGAATTGATAAGAATTTGGTGTGTATCCGGCTCATATCTGGATCCAGGAACGTCATCGAAGAACAGTCACAAATTAAAAAGCATATATTAAATATATGCAAGCTTCCACGTGGGAATATGGGCCGAATAAATGAATGATGGAGGTTTGTATTTATTAAATTTCTACTTTCGGATATTATAGTTTTTTTTTTTACACCATTGGGACGGGATGTACGCTTAGGTAGGTACCTTCGAATGTGTTATTTTGGGTTGATCCCTCCTGGTAGCCTCACGTAAGTTTCCCTGATGACCAGACATTCCAGTGCACTTTTTCGTGTGACTGGCCTGACGACTCGAAATAGGCCCTACCCGTCCACATAAAATGCTCTGGAGTCGTCGATAGCGTGGTGGCGGCGATATTAATATACTCGAAATTCCAATTTAAGGTCTCCCTACTCTGTTTCTGGTAATCCTAGTAATTATCTAATAGCAGGGAATCGCTAACTCTCCTTTTATTTCATTTAATTTATTACGGATTCCCCTCAAAGGTCTTTAATCCTTAGAGTCACATTTAAAAAAAGAGTCGTTTAAATCAAGCCAGCTTTATTAATGCCAAATTACGTTTACTTGGTATGACGCCATTTTCTTTTAAAAAAAAAAATAAACAGCTGCCAGCATGGTGAAATTGGCTTACCGTCGCTCAAAGAGATTTTTTAAATTCATTTTAGCAAAATCCCCCTGCACAAATGGTGCAAAAAATGACAAGACTTGGGATTATGTCACTGAAGGAATATCAAATATACCAATGCTGAAAACCAGATTCACGCACACGGAACGCTGTTCCTAGTTAATTAATGAAGCAGAAACTATTTTGCATAGTGAATATCGTTGGTTCATTGCAAGTAATAAACTACATGTGGTTAATACTTGCTCACGGAATTCATAGTCCGCAGATAATTGCAGATACAATTCTTCACTCTCACGACATATTATAAAATAGCTTTTTACGTTATAAGATAATGCTTTTTGCACAATTTTCAACACTGTACTGTTCATAATTTGAACTTAATTTAAGCACCCAATCACAGAGGCTAACATTGGTTACGATTCAATGAGGAAGTTATGCAAGATAACATAATAAATACGAGATACTTGACTGAATTGTTATTGGGTAAAATTGATGTAATTTCAAACTGATTGACGTAATTATCTCACAATTTAAGACTGTTTTCCTCTTAAATAATAAGAGGAACAAAAGGTATCTTGTCCCTTATCCCCTAAAAAGGTGAGCGGGATATATCCCCCCCCCAAAAAAAAAAACAACATATTTTAAAACCTGAGATGAAAATCCTTTAATTATTTATCATCAGAAATGTTTGCTTTCATATTCATTAAATTTCGGCAGGTGATGGAATTAGTCAAAGACAACATTAGCTGTCATTAGTTTAGACAGATGTCTGGAACAGATGGAATTCCTTTGCAAGGTTTCATTAATTTCATCAATAATTATAGCCATCAGGCGTATAAATATCTACATCTTATACCATTTTAAATTTCCGAAAACACCTGCTTTTTTAATTTGATAAGCGTTACGGGGGAGAAACAATATATTAAATGAATAGTATGGTGTGCGAAACCTGATTATAAACGGTCTGATAAGACAACGTTCCCGCAGTTATCTCCCTGGTGAATTCATCCGCCTAAGAGTCATACAGTCTGCTTAAAAAGGCTTAATTCGCATGCAAAGTCATGAGTAGTGCGGTATAATTACATGATAATTTATATTACCTATGGTCGTGTATGATTTGATTTTAGGAACAGAAAAAATAAAAAGAAACGTCAAGGTCTTTGTGTCGCAGAAATTATTTTCTTGCAAATATTACGTGGTATAATTCAAAATTGCAACGTGAGATGGGGATATCTTGCTCACTCGTCAATTAATTACATAAAATCTGCGCTTGCGATATATTAAATATGGCACGTAATTATTTCTGACGGCTATTAATTAAAGATAATCTCTTGTACCTTTCATAGAAATGGTCCATAAAATCTCACGGTTCACAGGTAGTTCGTCTTGTTTATATCCACGTTTTTTTCGTGGGCCGCTAAACTATAACCAACCGCATTTAACAAGAACATCTGACGAAAATCCAGACGAACTAGAGTTTTGCAAATGGCGTTTGCAACTAGTCACTTCCTCTACTCCGCTTATGTGCAACAAAACAAATTTTTTGTTAGTCAACTTGGGCTTATGTGTCGTGTTGATTTACAGCTTGTAAATCAAACATACGTCACATATGTATAATTTTATGAACCATTATTGGCAGGAATTACTTACAGTTTATATACATGTATATGTACGCACGTATGCCAGAAATCACATACTTTTTATATGTAGTAATAGCTTTAGGTATTTGAGAATTTGATGAGCCCTGGATAATTTTTTTTACTTAGAAAGACATAGTATATTACAAGTGCGGAATATGATGGGATTTATTTATAATCACATTTATATAGTGCCTAAACATTTGGCCCAACAAGCCGATATACATAATAACCAATCTAACCCTATTTTTTCATTTAGCTGGTAGGTTGGCTTAATGACGACAACTTTCGAAAATGCCCAGAATAGGTTGATTTTTTAGCAAAGGTTTATTTAAGATATGGCTTCCTTGCTCTATACAGGAAATATTGCAAATTTTATAAAGAATTTCATGCAACACAATTCGGCATCCGTTGTCCCACGTTTGGGTTTTAACCTCTGCATTTTTACTTGCGAAATTCGATCTGCGACATCTGTGTTTTAGTATGCCATAAAGATGGCGAAACGTACATGCTTTTGAAATGTTTATTAGAAATGATCAGTAATAGCATGAAAATACGGAGGACCAAAATTCAACGAGCTAAACAATAAAAATATATTAAACTGGGTAAGAATATGTAACGTGCAAAAATTTTGTATTATATCTCATATTGATGTGTGATTTATAAATTAACAGATTACCAAAATGATCAGATATAATTAAGCATCCAAATGGTTTAATATTAGAAAATGTGACTAAACTTTTCAGATTTAGCAGATTCTTTAAATGAATTACACTTTTCTTGATAATAATCATAATTAAAATTATTTGGGAGGGAAGAGGAACAACATGAATAATATATCTCCAATGGATATATCAATTTTCATTTTGGAAAACCTTTAATGCTCATGACTTTTTGTCTTTTTTGAGCTCCTTAACCAGCAGCTATAAAATGTGCATGTGTACCAATATTCAACTGACCCGATGACCTTTAAAACGCTGTAGTCGCAAGCAGAAGTAATAGACATTATTCTATTCACACCCTCATGCGTGCCGAGTTGTAGCCGTCACTGGGACTGAGTTGGTGGCCCTGGCGACCGCATGTCTGGATGACACACAAGCATCCCTTTTGAAATAAATTTCTTGCCGACCTTGTGTGACATATCCATGAGAAAGTAATCATCGGTAATAATAGTTGTCTCTTCAGTTTGTTAAATTATGCCGCTCACTGCTGTACACAGGACACTGGGGTTCCTCCTTTAATTTACCTTTCCAGGAAAAGTGGCGCCATAACGGTACGCCCGGGGCCTGCAAACTAGCGTTATGGGACTTGATTTTTTAGACCTGAGAATTAGTTGATGAGCATTAACACCAAGTCATCATGACATCTCTGTTTATAATATTGGACCTGGTTCATGACAGTTCGTGACCAAGCATGGACATAGAAAGCTCTATATTGCTGTCAGACTGCAGGGGATGGATGGAAAAATAAATGTTGATTCACATACAGTAGCTTTAACTGGTTACAGGAAAATTTAAAATGTTGGTAAATGTCTTCAATTTGTAACAATGTAAGGATACAATAAAGAGCTAACCCCCTTTCCTCCAACACTAAAAAGGGTATAATGTTTTAAATATTTGTGATCATCACCCAAACATGTGAAAAAAATCCTACTTGATTCAACTAGCCTGCTTATTAATATTAGTCTTCCGCCAGACATGTGCTCAAGTGGTGAAGCATCAACGATACACAGTTAAAGGAATATCAAACTCTTTTAGGCTACCTCTGTCCTCACATATAAAATAACAAAATAAAATTCAATTTTCATCATGTACAAGCGTAATGCAATTGTTGAAGATTTATGTACAAATATTCGGCATTTTTCCAGAAGAAGGTTCTTCAACAATGATCATTCAACAGACGTTTCTTTATTCTGGATTCGTAAGGCTGTGTTGCCGTAGACTGAATGCAATTCCACTAATGCCCCGGTACTCCGAATGCTTTACGATTGTGGATTCCGTCTCACTGATTCTGTGACTGATTCTTCTTAAGACAACCCTAGGCAGGTTGAATGATTCAGCAAAACAAAGCTGACAATGACAGTATTTACAATTATTACCAGGAGAGAATTTACTGGGTCGAAACGAGGAGGGCTAGGAAACTTGATGAAAGTGTTTTTGTGCCAGCATAAATTAGAATATGTTATAGTCGCTATTGTATACCACTTGGCTGGATTGGTGCTGCCATAATACTAATCTAAAAAAATTATAACATTTTTCTCTGCTCCATACACCGACATTATGTACCTTCGAATGTTAACACATAAAAGAAAATTTTTCTGATCTTTTTCTTTGTGAATAATTTGTAGTCACGTGTTTCATACGAAATGACGGCACGATTTCTCTGGATTAGTTCCATTAAAGTAGCCTGTCGTCCCTTGTGGCATTGATATGAAAGTAACTCAGATAATAACATTATTCCTGAATTTAACTGGTGCTCATAGACCCGAAAGGAATTATCCTGAGGAAGAAGCTAATGTATGTAATATTACTCAGAACTATGATCATTATCTTGTTCTTGTCAGAACTAAATGCATGGATACAATATCCTTTATTGTATCATACTTTTTGTATCCTAGCCATCGATGTTAGGCCTCCCGAGAAGGAATATTTCTAAAGAAATTTCTTCAGGAATAATGATTATTATTTTTTTGGTTTAGTTAAGTCGTGTTACCTGTAATGAATGCATTTCCACTCATAGTGGAAACTAAACCGACAGTTAGAATTTTTCAGTAATGCATGTTTAACATTTTTTTTCATAACGAGATTCTTAAGAAAGACAGTTTTAGTTTCCCTCTACCATCAGAGAGTCTATCTAGATGTCAAAGTGGCGTCCTGTCTAATGTCGAAAACCACCCTGTGACCCACATTGAGGATGCGAAAAGTTTCGTCATTTCTAAATCTCCTTTTAGCATATAAGTACGCCGTCTCTCAAAATTAATCCGACCAACCGTTAAAATATGACCATGTGTTTTCTAGCAACAGCTAACATGTGTGAAAAAGATATCATTGTAACTTAAACTGGAAATTCCCCTGTATTTTTTTTATTTCTGACCACATGAAAGCATTCTCTTACGGGTTATGTGATTTATAGCCAAGTCGTGCGAGTCACGGGGAATAACAGCGTATTCCATAGAGATGGGATTTACACTTTTGTTTGGATGGCCGCTGCAGTGTAGTTTTCCGTATGGCAGGGGACACGAATGAAAGTACGTTCCTTCAGTCAAATGTGAACGATAATATATTCACGGGTAGCAAAATGGTCACCCTTACAGGAAACAATGTGTATACTTCATTGTTGTTATGGTATCCATTTTGGGGGAAAATCAGATTTTTATCTTCAATTAGGATCTCACTCCTCCACATTTCTTCATTATTTGTTTTTGATTAGTTTATCATAAATGTATTTCAAGTAGTTTATCTGTAGTTATTTTTTATACAGGAGAATGACAGGTTTCGCTCTACTAGTGCCATCCAAGTGAACATGAATTCTTTTTACTATTAGGTACATATTGTAAAAATGTTGTCGAATGTAATCATATACCTCAAATAAATTTTATCTCGATGCAGGCAAGGAAATAGTCTTTGGTCATGTAAACCAGAATGACAATATATACATAATCTACTTGTCAACAGTAAGAAAAGACTTCAGAAATTGAATCTTACCGTCTGTTTTTACTTATGGAATTGAAGTTTAGTTAGACCAGGAGTCTCTCCGTCTATCAAGAGAAACCCAATCTAAGCAAGAGAACACGGGAGATTTAACTGAACAATAAAAGGCAACGTTCAAGAACTCAGTTTTATGTCCTGTGAGATTGCCAAAACTACATGCATGAAGCTAATGTATTGTCAGCAAAATAATTTCAGTTGTATTTACTGGTGTTATTCCGTTTGGTTTACTTGGGTACAAAGATGTTTCAACATGTGGCTGCCTATTTTGCGAAAGTGAAACATGTGATGAATAAGGTTAATGCAGCTTGTGCATGAACTTGGTTTGGTGGATGAACTGATTACAAGATAATGACATTCTAGTGTTCGTCTGAATGATGCTCGGCCTCATATGACTGTCGTTGTGAGTAACACAACAATCCTAACATATACTTACATCTTGTTATTCTTTTATTCTTCTGCAATTTTCCTGAAAAGAATTACATATTCTTCATAATACGATTTCAAATTAAAGACTGCATTTTACTAGGAAGTTGTTAAGATTTATAATATATGGTTATGCATTTTGTGCCAGTAATTTGAAAACGATGCGTACCAATGGAGAGGGACGCTTAATACCTACCCACCCAAAGTTCCATTTCTTGAGCACTTCACTTCATCGGTCCTTTCAGTTATATTCTTAAGCCAATGTTAATAAAAAAAGGTGAATGTCAATGTCACACTTCGGACCTTAGAGGCCTGCTCTTTCCATTGCAGAGTAACTTCCTTTTTGTAATCAGATATTGCACATACCGAGACCTTTTGTCGGTTAAAAACATCGTTTGTGGAAGTCAATATCCCCTGCAGCTATGAAAGAACTAGGAAAGCGTAATGAACTCGGTTCCTTCAGACGAATGAACAATGTATTGTCGGAAGACTATTGCTGCATCTCATGTGTCCTCAAGAATATTGCTGCAAGACCTGACTAGAATTTTTTTCCAGTCCCACAGACTTTGTTCATTTTTGAAACGACATTCGTAAGGATTTCAGCTTCAATGAGAAGACAGAGTCACCTATGGAACCTTAAAGGACACACGGGATTCAAAGGATGAGGATTAATTATATATATATGTAAGTATGTCAACCTTTGCGGCCGTCAGTTCGTCTGCATATATTGAAAACTAAATGTATTTCTGTATATTATATATATATAAATATATATATATATATATATATATATATATATATATATATATATTCCATGTATACAACTAATACTCTCTGGATAACAGGGAGGGATGTTTACATGCCTCCCCTTTTGTGTGTGTTTTTTGGGGGAGGGGGGGGGGGGTTGTAAACCTCAATCCCCATGCATTGACCCCCCTGTCCCTATTTGATTTAAGACTATAGGTAGAAGTCTGACATGGTCACTGTCAGTATCGAACTCACAACTCCCAGCTCGGTATAGTATAGTAAACTCTGACCGCTCGATCACATGGACTAGTCGAGTTCAAGACAGGTCTTGCCACTAGTCTTAATATTACTTGCAGTACAGCACACGTAACTCTACAACCAGAATTTAAAGTTTCAATGATAAGCGGATATATGCTATTACGCCTCAATTTAAATCCCCAGACACTCTAAATTGATGAAAAACAGGACAATAACGACCAATCTGGGTCTCCCCAGACGGTATGAAGTTTACCCTTTGTGGCTTTTCAGTTTTCGATTGGCACACAGTGGCAGTTTTATCATTCTCCGCGTTGTATGTAGGTCCCTGCGGACCGGGCATTTTCCCCGAAGTGTTCCGTATAGCATCGTCAAAAAGCCATACAAGAAAATATGAACCATGTATCGTTCCATTTAGCCCAGTCTATTACGTTATCAGGTGGCGGCGCTTTTGTCGCAGCTCGGGGCAAATAGGTTTTAATTTGAATTAGTCCAGACAGATTGGGTGAAAGGAACTTATTGTCAATTCAGGTGTGTGTAAAGATAATTTTGTAGGGATGACCGTAGTCTGGTCGTCTATGGCGCTGTCATTACTTGGTCAGGAGACGTGTACATATATATATATATATATATATATATATATATATATATATATATACACATGCATATATAATCCTTATTGACACATTATATTAAATGAATTTGCTTAAAAAAAGAATGTATAGGCATGCATGATTCTGTTATGTACATACCACCCAATAAGTTGTTACGGTATACAACTCCATTCTTTATGTTGGCTGATCTGTGAATAACTGCCCACTTTACCTAGTTCAGCGCTGGGCCGACAAACTGTAATAGGGAGACGCTTCTAATTTGAAAACAAGATTGGGGACCCCTGACTAATGCTCCACCTTATATATATATATATATATATATATATATATATATATATATATATATATATATATACTGTGTTTAAAATATGTTATTTCATCTTGGTCTTTCGGGCCTTTTTTATGCTTGTATAGCTTTTCTCTGCTCCCCGGCGCTTTAGGTTTATTCATCCCATTTTTGCCTTCTTTTGACTTCTTACGCCTCTCACGCAGCGGATATACACTGCAGTCGTTCCAGATCTCTTTTGGTGTAACACAGGTTCTGGAGCTGGGCCAAGAATGAGACCAAAGAGCTTGTGTTCCGGTGTACTAGACCAGCGGGGGCGCTTTTAAAAGTTGGAGCTGGATTAACAATATGATATCTCTCTCTCTCATTGGTCTGATGACAGTTCTGTGTTCTGTGCGCCTCCTGGTGTTCGAACGTAGAAAATGTTGTTATACAAAGCAGAGGTTACACGAAAAGATATCTGGGACGACTGCATGGCAGCTGAATGAGGAGTGCACTTGCCCTCATGCATGGCCGGTACTAGTTCACTTTTGGGTGGAGAGGGCGCACGCTTGTGCTAAGAAACTGGTCATAAGTTTTTGCGCGCAAGGTGGTGTGATCGAGATTAGAATCCACGTTTCTGCGGTCACAAGACCAGCACTCTAGCCATTATACATTTCAAATCTCCTTACATACCCAGACACTACACTGGTACGGACGGTTTACAGGGGATTTTAGTCTGAACAGTGAGCAACACAGTAAATGCACTTCATTGGTCCATCTATTTTGTAAACAAATCAAACCACATGCTTTTTAGCTCAGCTGACCATAAGTCATCTGAGCTTTAGCAATCACTCTTTTCCGTCGTTCGTCCGGCCGTCCAGGCGTTTGTCCGTTAACAGGACACAAATCGCTGGACCTAGAATCTTGTAACTTGCCCTTCTGAGAGGTCCATGAAAAATCTTCATGGAAACCAGAAATTAGGTCTCTGTTACTCATATCCTTTGAGCTATGGGGCCCCAAAGTACCCCCCAGAATAGTCAAAAATTTCATACAAAAACTTCAATATCTCATTAACTACATCACTGATGGTCATAATGTTTGGCATACATATTAAACCTTGAGATGTTTCATAAGTTTCTGCAGACTGGTGGCGCCACCTGTATTTTTTTTAAAGTTTATGCATTTTTTCTCTATTTTTGAGATATATAAATACAGACACAATCTTGGCCTGTTGGTTTAAGGGGTGTCCCCCTCCCATATTGCGAAATTTCTTTAAGTATGAAAGTAAAGAGGACATTTTGAGGCACCTGTCACCTGCTATAGGACTCCAAAGTATCCCTCAGAATAATGGAAAAATTGATACAAAAGCTGAAGTATCTGAACAACTAGTGCAGAGATCACCATGATTCATTGCATAGATATTGATTATGGAGTGTTTCATCAGTTTCTGCAAACTTGTGGTGCCACCTATATTTTATTCAATTTTTCGATTTTTTTCCTCTATATTTAAAACCTATAAGGCTGCTGTCATCTGTTAACGTGGCACAAATTGTAACAACTGGACCTAGAATCTTCATTCTTGTTATGCAAGGAGGCCCATGAAAAGTGCCTGTGGAAACCTGAAATTAGGTCTCTGTTACCCATATCCTTCAAGCTATAGGACTCCGAAGTATCCCTCAGAATAATGGAAAATTTGATACAAAAGCTGAAGTATCTGAACAACTAATGCAGAGATCACCATGATTCTTTGCATGGATATTGACCATTAAGTGTTTTTATTAGTTTCTGCAGACTGGTGGAGCCATCTGTATTTTTTTTATGTTTATGCATTTTTTTTTCTATTTTTGAGATATATAAATACAGATACAATCTTGGCCTGTTGGTTTAAGGGGTGTCCCCCTCCCAATTTGTGAATTTTTTTTAAGTATGAAAGTAAATAGCACATTTTTTTAGGCACCTGTCACATAAAATATGAAGATTTTCTTCTGGGGGTTAGGGGTATATCAACATGTGGCTGGCTTTAATGTTTATATTTCTTCGAAATAAGTATATTAACTGGCATAAAAATGTTGATGTCAGTGGTGAAAATGCGCACCTATGTTTATAACTTGCAAAATATCATCATCTTTTAAAGGAAAAATGTGGTACAATAATTGTTAAAATGTTCAAGTCGTATGTCAAACTTTTACCGGCGAATGAAGTTTGATGGGGGGGGGGGGGTTCCTCGGTGTTATGACCCAGCAGAGTGATATAACAGAAAGACTCCTTATAGAAATATTTGGATGCTATCTTAATATGCCTGGACTCAATCACAAAGCTGTACATTATTATTTTTATCAACTTATGAACTGGAAAGTAATTAACTGTGGAAAATTTAATAATCTTATTGCTAAGGAGTAAAAATGAAATTTATAAAATGAAAATAAGTTAAGAATAAATGGGAAAAGAAACACATAAAATGAGAGATGTTTCAGGTCAACGGGGGGCGCGCGCCGCGGGCGCCCCCCTCTGGATCCGCCACTGGCCAGGGGCATGGTGCAAAATTACCACTGTTTCTCTTGTGCTTGAATGATCACATCTGGTCCGCACTTGACGTGAAGTTCAGTAGCCGCCGCGATTGTTATAGCTTCCATGTTTATCACGAATAACTAATAGACTGGCAGTATATGTTTCGGACAGACCATTTGATGATTTAAACTTAAATTCCTGTGTTATTTTATTTTACCTGTGGGCAAACACCGTGACTCCAGTTCTTTCAGCTCCAGTTTGACTGAAAGTCATCTCAGATATAGAGATCACTCTTTGTCCGTACTGCTGCCCGTCCTATTGTCCTTTAACAGGGCACAGAATCGTAACCGATGGACCTGGAATGAAGGGAGATCCATATCAAATCTCCCTGGATACCTGGAATTAGTTTGGTCACTGCAACCTATATTCTCCGAGTAACGGGGATAATTTAAATGTTGATACAAAATCTCCAGCATCTAAATATAACCAACATATTGATTGCCATGATACTTTCCTTACTTATTGATCATGGATAGTTTCATCAGTTCCTGAAGACTGGTGGCGCCACCTTAAGTTTTTCTATTTGTACGTTTGTACGTTTAAAACGTTTTCTCGTTTCTGATACGTTAAAATAAAGCATGCGGACGTTAACAGAGCACAAACCATAACCGTTAGATCTAGAAACTTCTGTCGGTACATCAAGGGATACAGAAGACAGATCTCCTCAAAAACCTAAAATTAGGTCATGGTGACCTATATTCTGCGCGCTTCTGTCCGGAACATGATTTTAAGCACTCGGAGAGTCAGACCGAGCAGAGATCGCCTAGACTCTTCAGATGTGACATTCAGGGAGGGCCTTGGTAAATGTACTTGAAAACTTGAAATAAGTTACTTCTGACACTACACCACAGGAGGTTCAGGACAAATCTCCTTTTTAACCTGAAACATGGTGACTATATTCTGCATTTAACTGGCAGAAAAAATATGATTGAAACATCTAGATAGTCAGGCAGGGCACAAAATTTTACTGTTGGACCCAGAACCTTCTAATATAAAAGTAGATCACCGTGACCTATATTATGTGAGCTACAGGCGGAAACCCTAATTTTGGGTACCCAGAAAGACAGGGCACGAATCTTAATTGTTGGATCTAAAATGTATTTTTTTTAAAGTAAACATTGCAATGTCACCGTGGACATCCAAAATAATGTCACCGTGACCTATATTCTGTGAGGTATGTGAAAGAACATGATTTGAGTACCTCATAAGTCAGATGGACACAAGTTTGACGTAGATACTTCTAAGTCAGCTTCTAGGGAATTCCTGGTAAAATCTTCCCAGAAACCTTAAATAAGGTCGCTGTAACCTATTTACTAAGGATTATGGAAGTCTGCCTATTGATCAAGGTTCTTTAATATATACTTTTCACCAGATCACACCATCAATTATTATTACATGCATCCCCTCTATGTCAAATTCGTCATGCTGAGCGTCATGACCCAAGGGTCACTTGTTTATATAGCACCTATCAAGTTTGATAATGAACCTTATAATATTACGAATCTTTGGAAGCAGAATATTGGCGGAGGAACATGTGCAGTCTTGGACTGCAACACACACACACACACACACATGTATATATAAATATATATATTATGTGGGAAAAATTATATTTATATGTGTAATTATATTTATTTGGCGAATCATTTGCTATACCTAACAGTAGAAACGGCAATGTTTGATGCTAGGAGAGCTAAAAATTATATAAAATGAACTATTCATGTGTCCATGCTATTCTGAATTTATAAAATCTATGTTTACTTTGTTAAAAAAACCCTCCCACAATCGTAAGAATTAAACAGTCTACATTTCTTATACTTAATATTGTCGATCCAATTTTAAAATCTCATTTATTCTCTTTCACAATGACTTCGAGGCTCGTCTTCTGTGTTCCTGGATCATTGCATCCTGAAGACCTGGTCAATAAATACTAAGTACTTGCAGTATAGACCTCATTGACTGGTTCTACAGATAAAAATAAACGTGTTGGTAGAAACGGTTAAAAAGGTCACTCCATGGAAAATTCTGTGTTCAGATATTATATACACACAGTATATCCCTGTGTGTAAAGAAAGATTCTATATAACATTGATAATGCTTTATAAAAACAACTTCACGGCCAACTCAAACATTAAAATATCAACACAAATATCACAAGATTTCTCTATTTTAATTTAAAACATTAGATATACCTAATATTTCTGATAAGTATTAATTAAAATCTGATTTTTTGTATAAATACATGGATAATTTATGTTCCTAAGCCTCCGTATAAAAGGTGTTTCTCGGAATTATTTATAACATTGTGAGTGAAGTTTTGTTTCTGTGATAAAGCATCGATCGATTTCTCGAAAGTTTTGCCGATTGTTCCTACCCGGAACATTGCGTATTCAAAGATATAATTGAAAAATACTTGCATTTTCCGGTGCCTTTGATTATTCAGCAGAGCGTCAGGGCCCATAGGACTCTATTGTTCTAGGTAATCAATATACTATGATGATTGTGAAGACAATATTTACTATTTTCACTGATGCAAGTTGATAGTGTTCACGTTTCATATTAACTTAATACATAATTACAAGTAATAATAAATCGTTATATCGTAACTCTTTTCTTATGTAAGTGCATCTTACGGTTGCACCTTGTGTATTGAAATGATGTAATTAATAGGAAAAAGACCGGTAGACTGTAAAATGATAAAACTTGTTTTTCATATTTTGGTGAATATGCACTGAACCAAAAAGAAATCATTTTAAATAACGCCTTAATATGTTCGTGTATGTTTCAAAATAATTTGCTAGATGTGTGGCTGAATTGTTGCATTTAAGGGTAAAGTAAAACTTTTTTTCATTTTATGTAGTATCAATCGCAAATTTTGGATATAATAATATTTCTTGGTAACAATTTTGAATATTGAATGAAAGTCCCTCAACTATGCACCATAAGAAGAAGTTGCACATTATTGTATCCATCTTGCAAAGATTCACGACATTTTCGGAAAATATTAAACAAAATATTACCACATTGCTACACAGTTTTGGTCCCGGAGTCCGCAGACGGATTTATTATCTTTAGGTGTTGTATATTAAAGTGGGTGAATGATAACCTTGTGAGGTAGTCAGAAAGAAAGATCCAGATATTACCTTAATATCACCTTAAAGAGTCAGACGAACCTTACATAATATTCGTTCAGCCCTGGTCCTTGTCATCGTCTAGACAATAATGAAAAGTATTATTAATGGTTAATGTTGTTTATACAAAGCGCACACATACGTATATGAAAATTCTTATTTTACTTCAAGAGGTTCGATTCCGATAGCTAACGTCCGTCAACTAAAAAAATCCTTGACCTTTAGTGAAAAAGGCTAGAAAACGCCGATCTCACCGTACACAGGCTGTTCAGTTGTTTATAACATGTGGGAGCGGCTAAAATAATCCAAACACAATCAACAAGAAAATCTAGTGACAAGTCGTATGAACCGTAGTTTTGCAAAGTACGTTTGCAATTATTGACCATTAAATTCCGCATACATGCAATTAACCACCTCAAGTTACGTGGTTTTCTGGTTATCAACATTGGCGCATGTATCATGTTTACAACCAGCTTTTTAGATAATTTCGCTCAAACATTGGTTTTATTAGAACTTATCTGAATAAGAATTCTCTACATTTCAATAATGTATACTCAGAGTAAGCCAGAAATCACATAAATACAGAAAAAGTGAAAAGATACTCTTTTTAAATAATAAGTCATTATTACACTCCGCTGTCAAACAGGGTGCAGAACAAGGAAGCGGGAACAAGGCGGCAGTGTAATATGACCTTTTATTACTTATAGTATTTATTAATAGATGGCTTAAGATTCACCGCAACATATCAAAATATCAGTCAGCATAAATGGTCCGATAGAGTGAAGAAAAATACGTTCATGGAAGTCATTTTTAATTACCTGGCACCACATCCTGAGCAAGTTTAGCTCATGTTTATAAAGCAATGGTGTATGATAAACATTGTAATTGACCCATTTTCAATATGTCCAGATACCTTTAAACAAGGTAGAATGGCAATCAGCAGCGCGGATACTTCCACCAAGTCCAAACAATCCTTTTTTTTCAACCTCTATCAAATCTGCGGCAAATTCAATGATATTTTATTTGCCTGGCTTATGATCCGTGTTTTGTAGAAAGTGGGAGCACAGTATAACCCCAATGGGTAAAGCATGAGGCCACGGCAACTGGGGACAATATTCCCTACCAAGAATATGAATTTTTTGCCCCCCTCCCCCGTGCTGTGGTATCTCCATGGTTACGCCCCTGCGCCTAACGGGTATTATTGTTAGGATGAAGGAAAAATCATTTTGACACTGGAGCCGTTGGAAATGCTCTGTTTTGATTTATCAAAATATAAAAAAAAATAACATGTAATTGTGTAAGCAACCATATATGGGCAATTAATCAACTTAAACTGGTTTAAAATTTAATCAAAATGAATAATTAAATGAATTCAATTATGAGTGATGAATTGTTAGAATTTTAAAGAACACTTAATTAAAACACCTGAGTAGCCAGGATTTAGAGAAGGGTGAAGGTGCCGAAAATGGTTGTGTGTAAGAGTTGATAGGGAAATCCAGAAATATTTCAATTTCATCCTATATCTTGTTTTCTTTTCCTGTAACATTGTTAATTTACAAAACATGGGAAACAATTGGTACACAATAAATGAAAATTGAAGATTGGTGAAAACAATTCAATGACTGCCACAATGTATCTACATAATCAAATTAATGATTCATTACACCCAGTTTCAATCTCATGACCTATTTAGAAAACGTGCTCCCTGTATAGAACCCTTTTTTTATGAAAAACATGTTGACCTAAACATAACCAATTTTCTTCAACATTATGGAAATTACCTGCATCATAATTTAATCTATCCAAGATTAAAGGAAATGATATCAATGTTGCATGCAAAGTCTAACTGGTGTCACACCTGATTTACAAACACTTATCGGCAATTGGGGTATTTCCAATAAGTGCCAAATGTCCTCTATTGCTAACTCTGCAAATCAGGTTAATCAAGGTTGAAACACATGCATTGTGTGTAGCGAAAATAAATGCCATGCTCTAAATATGAATAATTTATTCATTTTGGCGCTAACAAGTAAAATACTTTTTGCCAAAATATTAACTAAAGAGATTTCCTCTTGGAAGTGACGTGTGCTCAATCATACTGAATAAAAAACACAAAAAGCTGCCAATATGAAGGAAAACAAAACGACTGGTAACTCCATTTTGGCTTAAAACGGCTAGTAAGTGAGGACCGATAAGAAATGTAAAACTAAACTCGAGTTCACGTTGCTATTGTTCAACAAGTATATATAAGTATTTATTATATACTTGCATACATGTTGGCCCTATCGTTTAGGCTTTGAATTTTGTATTGTAAGGTATATCTTTCTGAAAGCCCAAGTGGCACGGCTGAAAGCCTGTATATAGTGATTGGATGTACACCTCTGAAAGAAAAAAATAACTGTTGAATTACATTATCTATACTTCCCCACAAGCGGTCCTCAGATCTCAAGAATTGTGATTAAAATGAAAATAGGGATTATTTGCCATTTGTATATCATAATTTAAATGAAAACAATTAGGTGAGGGAATTCGCAGAGGCCATGAAGGACATGATTAGTGTCGGGTGAATATAACATAACAGGTGTATCATCATATTTTATCGAGACCATCTAAAATATTATTCTTTTTCTGCCTGGGATACTCACAATTTTCCCCAAAAGCAAGTCTAACGGAGGCCTCGAGTCTGAGCACAATGTCCGTAACACAAGACGTATCGCCTCCGTGGGGCGTAATATTATCAGTCAATTGAAAATAGTGCTCCTGGTCCAAACAGCTCTATATATATTTGTAAGAGAACTATAATTTATATTTACATGATTGTATTGCCTTGACAACCTTTGACCTCACTATTTTGAGCAGACAATGATGTTGTATGAAATTGCTTTCACAACAATTTATTGAAATAAATGAATTTGTTCAATTCTGTTTCCACACGTAGGATATTAATTTGTTTCGATTTATCTTTCATTTTTAACAGTACAAGGATCGAGACATGTTGAGGTTACGGTTAATCATGTGACCCAAGAGGTTATTTCAGAAAAGGAAAAAGTTCCCTTGGAGAAAAAAAGATATTATCAGAAGAGATGCGGTTTCGACGAAATGTCATAGCATCTTGACCGGAACGATCGCGCTCAATTACGCGAGTCTCAAGCCTATTGATCAGTTACATTAGAGGTGATTGAAACATTTCCTGACGCAATTCAATGTGACGTTTTGTCGATTTAAAATGATAGCTGGAGCCACGTTGGCAAGTCCTGTGGAACTGATAATCTGGAATGGGATGCAACTAGAAATAAAACGCAGAATAAAATTACAGTTGTCTTAGGCTGCCCCCGCGGGGCAGAACTTTCCATTGACACGATTATTCTAGGGTGCTATGGCGTTGCGTTTGTGGGCAGAACCGGTCTCTTGTGAAGGGATGGGCATACTCTTCTTCAAGGAGGCCATTTGGAACATCAGTAAGGTCTCTTTCTGGTCATATCGATAAATACCTAAATTTATTTAATAAAAAATAGTTTTAGATAAAAATACAAGTATTATTCAAAAAAAATATTTTATTTGCGATACACAAAGATGATAGATGAATATGGAGTTACGGAGTTTTGCTCTATAAATGATACTTGGAATATGGAATAAATAATAATGGAATAAATGTAATTGTACACTATCATTGTACAATCATAAACAAGGCTGAAGCATCTGGACCTCAAAGCTGAGGCCAAGTCTGTGCAGAAATGGATCGGGGGGGGGGGGGGGGGGGGGGTGGAAGGACCAGCGGGTTAGGAGCTCCCCGTTTTTTTACAGCCACTGCAATCTTTTTACTTTTTCCGGCCTGCCCCCCCCCCCCCCCCCCCCCCCCCTTTACGGACGTGTGGCAACCTTTATTTAAGGTTTTGTCATTAGTCAACCTTGGTTGGACCCCTCCTTTTCCTAATTCCTGGATCTGTCTCTGCTGTGAGTCTGCAAGAATCGAGCCGTTCTTATTATTATTTACACATCAAAATATAATATAATAGAAACGCACATTAAGAATACGCACATTATTCTGACTTAATTTGATTAATTGGCTTGTTTCTGTTTAAAAATATTGACTGATTTAGTCAAATAATTAATTGCAGCCGGAGACAAGTTGAGGATGCTTCAATATTAAAGTAAAAAAAACCCTTATCAAACTGATCCTATCATTAAATGTTAAAACATGTTAAAATGTACAGGCATTCTTCTATGAGAGAATGCTTGGGCCGCACGACATCAACGTGCAATGACGTTGACGGGAGAATTGAAGTTTTACCTGCATACAGGGATGGTTAGAAATGATCGCAAGAGTTCTAACAGTGTTAAGCCAGTCCACATCATCCATGTGCTGATCCTCGTCTTACCTAGCGGAGTGCAATTTAGAATCCCTGAGGTTCGATTCCAAGTTTCCCTTCTTTAAATACACGTGTTTTTTTTTCAGAAAATGAGACTATATCCTAGCCGGAGTCCAATAAAAATCATTATTAAAATAAAAAAGGATAATATAATGAAACTATTGTTTATTATTATGTCAGTTTCTTATTTTGTTAATTAAGTGTTGAAATTTACGTAGCTTAAGCTCCCAATATATTAAATTTCAGAAGAGAATAATATACATGTATATATAAATATTCTTCTGGACCCGAGATTGTCTGGGTCTGATATCCCCGAGTCTTGACTTCCGAGTGAAAACGTTGACTAAAGTCATATACGTTACTGAGTGTCACGAGCAACAGTTTGTTCGTGAAAAAAAAACAGCTTAAGTAATAACATTATGCACAATTACTTTGTTGAGATCAATATTCGAAATGTAAACAGCTCATCTGCGTTCAGTTGACGACCAGGGGTTCGAAGAAGTCTCTTAGCAACCACAAGTTGTTGGAAAACAACAGAGACATACATCAGCTGGTTATGAACATTAGCATTTTGGGGCCTCCGTACTTGTCAGAAAATAGTGCCAATATGTTGTCTATACGGCTTAACTTATTGTAAAAAGTCGGATCGGTATTTGCCCACAATACCATACATCATATTGATATACTCTTTGTAAGGAGATTTCAAGCAATAAGACCTGCTGTTTAATGGTTTACAAAATTATTCTAAGTTCAATGTACAAAATACAACTTAATTAACACTTTTCCTTTGTCCATGGTGTAATAAATATTATTAATAAACTAAAAAAGTCTCAGGAAGGCAGGCCTCACCCATGTTAGACACTTCGTAACCCGTGTTTTCATTTACTTATTGACACATATTCCCAAGTTATCAGGGTTATGTTATGGATCCACACAAAAACCTTATATCCTTTTATGGGCCCATTACAGAAATGCCCTGAAATGTTTGATGTAATTTTGGACATGATTTGGCGAGTTATATTGTAAACAAACACGTATACCAACACACACAAACACAAATACACGACCGGAAATAAACATGAACCCTCCTGGCGGCGGCCAAAAAAACTTTTTAAAATTGAGAGAGAGAGAGAGAGAGAGAGAGAGAGAGGGAGAGAGAGAGAGAGAGAGAGAGAGAGAGAGTTAATAAATACACAATGAGCTCTCAAATATTTCATTTTGGGTATTGATGTATGGGCGGATTTGACACCGGAAAGTTCCCGATTGGCCGATGGCGTTAACAATATACTCCAGCGGTTAAGCTCCCATATTTGGAGGAATTGTGCAAAAAATGAAAGAAACATGAAAGTTTCCAAAACTGCTCTTTGGAGCTTAATGGTGAATTTCAGATATAGGGCCAAGCTGAAAATAAAATATCTTGGCCAAAATGCAAGATGGCGGCCAAGATGGCCGCCCGATTAAAAAATGTCAATAACTCGAGTTATAATGTTGTTAGAAAGCATTGAAAGTACTCTATTTTTATGGGGTTTTTTTTGGCCAAGAAATTCAATTTTTGAGGTTCAAAACCTCTCCAGGAATTTTTTTGTTTTTATAACAAGAGTTCGTTAATATTCCCATTAGGTCAACGGTTAAGCTGCATACATAAAAGAATTGTGTAAAAGATAAAAGAAGAATGAAACTTGGAATAATAGTAGTACAAACCATACTCAGTATTTCCAGATATGAGGCCAAGCGGAATTCAGAATATCTTGGTTGAAATCCAAGATGGCGGACAAGATGGCCACCGGATTATAAAAATAACAATATATGCGGTGTTATTTGGCCTAGAATGTATTGCAAGTGCACAATTTCTATGTTTTTGGGGTCGAGACATTCATTTATATGGGTTTCAAGTCAGTATAATGACTCTGTGAATGAAATCTGGTCTTATTTGGTATTATAATTGTGCTTAATTGACTTTTTTTATGCACATGGAACGGAAAAACTTATTTGTTGAATCCTGTGCTGAAATTTAATATATATAATTATTTCATATATTTGAACACCATGTCTCTTTCAATGTATTGAGTGGTATAAAACGCTCGGCTCTCTCCACTGGTGACGAAGGTCCTATAATCGGTGTTGCAAGGGAGTGGGTTATAGTGGTTCTCCTTGACTTCTGATTCTAACCATCCCTACTGAACGGGGTTCGAAGTAGGGACCTACAACTCCGATGTCCAAAGCCGTAACCACTAGGCAACGTCCTACCCCTTGGTATGCTATATTTGTAAAGTGGTGATTGTGCATGTGGAATCAGCAAACTTGCAGATACTTGTGCAGTTGTAATTTACCCGCTACTTTGGTGATATGGTAACATTATCCTTACCAATTAGCTGACATTGCCTTTGCATTTACCGTTACTGCTTAAAATACTTCATTTGCTTACATAAGACACACATTTTATATTACTTGCATTTATTTATAAATATAATTACAACCAATTTTTACTTCATTTATTTGAAGAAAAAAATTAACACCATGTGCACATGATGCAAAATTGTAGATCGCACCGATCCTTGCACCTAAGATAAACAGAACAGATAGTTAGTAAATTGGAATTGTGTGTGATATACCAGAAGAAAACACTGTTGTCCTGGTCGAGATCTAAAAGAAAATATTCAGCCATAAGTGAAAAAAAGTTGATGGCTATATTACAAAATTTATGTAAAAAAACTATTCTCTTCAGCGGTAATAATATTCAGGAATAATATTCAGAATTAGTCTATTCTCATTGATGTATGTTCGCTTGATGAAGCATGTGGTATGAAATAAAAGTTTCCCAAACATTCAGCATATGGGCATAAAGCTGACCTAAAGAGAAAATTCTTAGCACAGCAGCTTATAACACAGAACCATTACATTCACCAATCAAGTCAATGAAAACTCAAACCAAACTTTGTACTGAATTTTGATATAATCTAGGTGATGAAGACAAAATGTATGTCTGGAACCTAAGGGCTTATTATATTTTTCAACCGTGTGGTGTGAATTCAAGTCTATCGTGTGCCTTGCTTTTTCATTCCCTCATCAAACATCCCTGAAACTTCAACAATAAGCTGGCTTGAACACTGATAGCACTGACCCATAAAGTTTGATACATGTGGTAAATATTCTAATAATACATGCATGAACTACATGAATCTACAAGTATGCATACAGTTAGCATATGAAAGTATTTTGTTGACACCAACACATCATGCAAAATGAATTCCAACTCGTTAAATTCGAAAAAAATTTTATATCACGAAAATGGCATCACAGCAAAACGTAGTGACATTTTACTGATACATATTTATTATTTTGTACGAGCATCATCATAACATCACAATATAAGCAATCTGCAAAGGTATCTACATGTATGATGATTATATCATGCATTCATCACCATATTAGCACAAAGGTAGCATACATGTTATGCTCCTCTAAAAGTGTGCTGATTTTGTCTTCATGCCAGCATACAGTGAGACATCACCTTATGGTAAAAGAAGCAAAGAATCTGTACATCAAACACGTGTGAGCTACTACATATGTGCGTATCCTGTCATGCATGCATGTAGTCTAAATGATTTATGGATACGATTTTCCTTTGAAACAAGCATGGTGTTCAAATACGTGTAACCAGTACATGTATTTTAAATTTCAGCACTGCAATCTGATATTTCCAAACTTCATTATCAAAGGTTTACATGAATGTGAAGTTGATCGTAAAATTTACCAAAATTGATACCAGACATATGAGCTAAATTTATATATCCATCGCCTCTAGGAAAATCATACAGAAAAAGTCAGAAAAATTAATATAATAAAACATAGCTCAGCAAATAACACTTTCATTGAAAATGCAGTATTAAACAAATTTTACAGGATTTTAACATCAGAAGTGCTAATGAAAAAGACACTTTTAGCAAAATTTAAATACGTACACAGTAGGTATATAGAATCTGACAGGTGTGAGCTTCTTATATATGTCTTTATCCTGCCACGCACGCATTATAAGCTAGCTCATCGTTATTTCATATGGATTGTTTATTTTATTTGTATATATATTTTATATGGATTGTACAATTAGTTATAACAACTATAACAAGCCACTCTCCATGGCTCGAATTGCTGTGTTCGGTAGTATATAGGGTTGGAGGAAATCGGAGAACACGGAGAAAACAACCGTCCTTATAAGGAAAACTACAGCCCACTCTAATAGAAATGATGTTGATCAAATCTGGGGTTTGCTCTGGGATAGAAGAGCATCTCACAACTCTACTGTCCACATCATTACATTGAAACAAATACTGTGGTTGCCTTTTTGTTTGCGAGGGTTTTAATTTCGCAATATTCCCGAATGGGAAATAATCGCAAAAAAGACACCCTCAGGAATAATTTGCCACTTGAGTATGTCCTTCTTATCTAGTGTAGCCAATACTTGTATGGGAATAGGTTAGAACAGTGAGAAATCCTAATATAAATTACATCCATGCAGGCATAGGGAAAAATTTCCCTTAAATTTGAACTAAAGAACCTGTGCTGTGTGTACGGGCCCATCCTTATATGAGAAGAATATCACAAGCTCATGAATTATTCTCATTTTATAATAAACACAGGAATGGCTTTACCAAAGATTAGATATAGGTTCTGGTGAGATCGCGAAAATGAGACCCTCGCGAAACATTAAAAATGGAGAAATTGCGAAATTTCAACCTCGCGAATATGAAGCCAACCACAGTATAGGGCTGAAATAATTAAAAATAATATATATTTCAAATGTCAGCACAGTTTTATAAATGCATGTGATATTTCCCAATTGCACTTAAAATTTTTGCCAGAAAGTAACGTTGATCGCAGAATCTAATTACATGTATATTGGTTTCAAATATCCTAATGATTAGTGTTTATCGACATATCAAGTTCTTAATTTTATTTTAGATTTTGACATAGAAGTTTCTTGCGCCATCACCTCTTCAAAGCAATTACATTTATCAACATGCAAATAAAGGGAAATTAAAAGGAAGAAATATGAAATATTGCAATCGAATCTGTTCTACAATTCAAGCATGAAAATGCATGACAAGACAGGCAAATCTAGCCCAGGAAATAACACTTTCATTTGAGAACAATCACAAAGTATGCAACTGCTCAGCAGAAATCAGCAAATAATGTTTGCTGTTCGATGTGCTAGACAAAGGCAAATTTAGCATAATTTCAGAGTCAACAAAACCAGAATTCACCCACAGAGTCATAATACATACTTGAAACCCTTATAAATGAATTTCTTGACCCCGAAAACATAGAAATAGTGAACTTGCAGTGCTTTCTAGGACAAATATAACCAGATATATTGATATTTTATAATCCGGCGGCCATCTGCGACGCCATCTGGGATTTTGACCAAGATTGAGTGAATTCCGCTTGGCCTTATATCTGAAAATATTAAGTATGGTATGAACAACAGTAATGTCGAGTTTCATGCTTCTTTCATTTTTTGCACAATTCTTCTCTTAACAGCTGGACTAATAAGCTGATGCCAGTGGGCAAACTATTGATACCGATGGGCCGTTGTGTTATGGGGGTGACATAAAAGCGGACCGAACTGTCTCGCTAGGGAAACTTATTTGCAAGCGAAGCGGATGGTACGCCGGACTTGTGCGCCACCGACATGGGTTCGACTCCCGGATCGGCCCAATGTTTTCCCCTGAGCAATTTGTCTTCGTAACAAAATGGGGGCTCGTCCAACGTGACGGTAAGGGGGTGTGTTACGGGGTGACATAAAAGCGGACCGAACTGTCTCGCTAGTGAAACTTGCTTTGCTAGCGAAGCGGTTGGTACGCCGGGCTTGTGCGCCACTGACATAGGTTCGACTCCCGGATTGGCCCAATGTTTTACCCTTAGCAATTTATCTTCGTTACACGTTGGTATTATGTTTTAGCGTCGTTCATCCACATTTCTGGGGCCTGCCTCCCATGCCAGTCTGCCCCTTTGATCTTCCTTCAACCAGCAGGATTCAGATATGAGAGGTAACGTTATGGAAAGCAAAGTACTGGAAAACCAGCGGCGTGCCAGTTTGTCAGTGTTGACAGATACCCAGGAGAAGCATGCAAACTGCAGTATAACAGGATGGCGCCAGACTCCAACATGCCGGAAGATGTTCCCATAAGACTCGTCTTTTAAGGACCGATAACTGAAATCCTAAGAAAAGCAGGTGTCCTGCCAACAAAAATATTTACAAATTACCATTTTATGTATATATTCCATCCCCTGCCATGTATATATGTGTTTATTTGAAAAACATTACACCTTTACTAATCGATGTGTTTTCAACTCCTTTAATATATTTACTTGCTATTCATATAAACAAATATATCGAAAATTAAATTTACCCTTAAATCGTTTCTTTATGATAATAAAATACATCTCTGTTCTTTCATAGTTTTGTTATCTCAATTGTAAAAACTCATTTGACTTCCTATGTATCATTTTACGGGCCTTGCAGCTAAATAGTTCTATGCCAGGTTTCTTTCATTTGATCTGACAGATTTATGCTTAAGTGTCACAAAAGTTAAGTGACAAAACCGTGAGGAAATTTTACTTTTTGTCCTTCACTTCATTTGAGACAGAGAGTCCATGACACCGCTGACGCAAATGCAATTAATAAGCCGTAAAATAAAATAATAGCGCCGTGCGTTGCTTAAGCATTCACAATTTATCTCTCGCCATCAGGCTTTTACTTTTGAATGGCCAGTGGATGCTCCCGAGATCAAGGACTAGGATTTTTTTGGCATCAGGAAGTGAGGCCCGCGTATGAGCTAACCCTGATATTGGTTATGGTCCGGCGAGTGTGTTTCACTATGATAAAATAGATCTACAAACTAATAGTATGCAGTCGCCAAGCGATCACTGGAAACTAAACCACCCCCCTCCCCCGCCTCCTACCCCGGCCCAAAACTGACTGGTCATTTATGAATATCAGGTGCAAATCTGTGACCTGGTACTAATATTTCAGCTTTTGAAAATCAGCCATATTGGAGATCTGCTGCACTCAGAACATGGCGGAAGGAAGAAGTAAAAGAGGAAAACAGAAAATATAAAAATCTAGGATTCAGTATCCAGGAAAATTTGTGAATGTGCAGACACGTATGCCTGATGGAACATGGGAAATAAGGGTATCGAAGGAAGACCGTTCAAGAAGGTTCAACGTTGTTCTCTCCGATTCTGGGTTTTCCCTCTGTGCTGCTTAAAAAAAGGTGTCTGGCTACCAGTCCCGCAGAGGTATATTTCCAGTCCAATGAGAATCTAACTTGAACTGCTCCCTGATTCATTTTCGATTTATTCCAGTTTTTCTGGGTTGCGAATGCGAGTTCATTATGTTTCCTCCCCTCCAGGGGAGACATGTTGTTTTCAGTGCTAACGTCTATCGTCGTCTGTGGTCGTGGTCGTCTGTGGACATCTTGTGAACCCTATAACGTATGAAATATTTCACATTTTGTCCTGCAATTTGGTACACCAATTGTTCCTACCAAAATCTCGGAAGAGTTTGAAACCAAGTGAGCTTGACCTTCATCTTCAAGGTAAAATATGCCGAAATGTAAAATTTGATGTGAACGCGATAACTTAAGGAGGACTGCATGTTTTCCTCCAAAATTTGAAACACTTATTGTTCCTACCAAAATCTCAGAGGAGTTTGAAACCCCCTGACCTAGACCTTAATCTTCAAGGTCAAATCTGCCGAAGTGTGATTTTTTTGGTGAACCCCATAACTTTTGAAGTATTTTCCTTTGTGTCCTCACATTTGATACAATCGAACCTATCAAGTTCCCGGAAAAGTTCAAAACCAGGTGACCTTGACCAGGATATTCAAGGTCAAATCAGCCGAATTATAGTTATTGTCTTGTGAACGCGATAACTTTTGAAAGGCTGCATATTTTCCCCAAAATATGAAACACACATTGTTCCCACCAAAATCTCAAAAAAATTCGAAACCTGGTGAGTGACCTTGACCTTCATGTTTTATAGGTCAAATCTGCCAAAATGTAAAGTTTTTTGTGAACCCCATAATTTTTCAAGTATTTTACAAATTTGTCCTTAAATTTGGTACGGCAATTGTTCTTACGATGTTCTCGGAAGAGATTGAAACCCGGTGACCTTGGCTAGGATTTTCAAGGTCAAATAAGCCGAATCATAGTTATTGTTTTGTGAATGCTATAACTTTTGAAGGGCTGCATATGTTACTCAAAAATGTTAAACACTCATTGTTCCTACAAACATCTCGAAGGATTTCGAAAACCAGTGACCTTGACCTTTAACGTCAAATTTATGCAATTCTAGGATTATTGTGACCCCCATGACTTTGGAAGTACTGAATATTTGTTCTTCGAATTTGACACTCTAGTTCTCTCCGCAAAAATCTTATTAGAGTTAGGAATGCGGCGAATTTGACCTTCAAAGTCTAATCTGCTGAAATATAGAATCATTGTTTGAAATATTTTCAGTGCATATTTCACCCCTATGTTTTTGGGAGGGCCCGTAGGGGGAGACATATATTGTTTTTGCAAAAACAAAGCCATTGTAGTTCCAATCTGATTTTGTGTATACGTTCAAAACGCCACGTTACTGGCAACATGCAGTGATAAAATGTTATAATTATTATTTTTGGCCGTTTTACAAGAAGTCGCTATTTGAAGCAACACGTAATGATATATCTTTAACAGGAACAAGGGGTGACATATTGATTTTGTAGGTTTGTTTATAAAATGAAATATCGTTATTCTTTTGCTGAGTGGTAAAATGAAATACTACTGCTGTAAAACTATATAGAACATGTGAAATAAGATAAAATAAAAAAATAAATGAAAAATAAGAAAAGAAGAAGAAACATACAAAAATAAGAATAAATAAAATTAAAATATATTTAAGCTTATATAATAGACTCGATATATTAATAATATAGGTAGGATATATATGCAGAAGAAGCTCTTTTCTCTTCTTTCAGAAAAAAAAATTATCACAACAATCTCAGATTTTTAAGTTTCAGTGTACCTATAAGAAAAATATGTTACCCTCCCTAAAGGTTACATGACGTTATAGATGTAAGCATTAGAGTTCGCGCCCTTCCAATCTGTTGTACTTTTATCTCTCGAAATACATAAGCTTAATGGGAAATCAAACGAATCATTTGTAAAAATTATTGCCATTTGTAAGACTGTTCGTAACTTTACGCATTTCATGTATCGACACCTCTAAAATGATAAAACCTTTGGCTAGAGTTTGGATTTTTAAAGTTTATTTATTTTAGTATGTAGGGTTTGAGAAAAAAGGAGGACCCGGTGAATACCACCGACCTTGGACAGGGTACCACAACCGACACTCATATCCACACCGGGATTCGAACCCGGGTCGCTGGGGAAGCAAGCTATTGCACAATTTACGAAAGGAATCATACTTTACGGTGCCAAGCACACAGACCGGAGTGCCAATGAACTATAGGAAAAATAAGAATG